>OVBL01001019.1:0-63588 GCA_900406555.1 Pseudoturritis turrita | reverse complement strand
CTTTTTTCAAGCATTCTACGGTGGTCTTTCTAGAAAATTTTGATTATCCTTTGAAGATCCTGATTTATTCCGAACTAGATCTTTTTTTCAAAAACTCGCAAAGATCTGATTTATTTCTGGGACTTTTCGTGAGTTTGATCCATTTTTGGAGGTTTGCCGATTGAATCTGTCCGTGGGATCAGAGATCTGCCTTCAAGTTCTCGCCGAGCTCAACATTAGGTTTTTTGCCGAGATATCAAAGGATTGCGACTGGTTAGCCTGCTTAAAAGCTGCCGAGTTCAAATGGCTTCTCAGAGTTCTTCGCCAGCTGCCGATCTGATTTCTATTGTGTCAAGCTTGTGGTTTCATACTCGAGCCGAGATGGATTCTGTATGGGAGTCTGTGAGTTTAGATGATTCGGGAATTGTCGAGCGGCCCTTCACTTTTTGGAGAAGACTTTTCATTCCCCCAAAACAGATACTGGAGGTGCAACTCGGTCGATCAATTTCGACGTCCCTTCTCTGATTGACGAACCATTTGAAGAGGCGGAGAACCCTTTTGCAATAAAAACCGAGCTCAATGAATGTGATTATGCCGAGATGCGAAAAGGATATGATCGCTTGTTTGCTTTGAAAAGCCGACCTCCGAGAAAACGTATGCCCAAAAAGAGAGTCCCCGATCCGCCAGGTTCGATGCTCTCGACTTTGGCATCCCTTGACCTGCTTAGACAGAGATTTCACATTTCTGAAGGAGTCGAACTCGTGCTTCCGTCTTAATCTAGACGAGCTGACGATCCGCCACCAGGCCATTTCACCCTATATGAGAGTTTCTTCAATCTTTGTTTCCTTTGGTTCCCGATTCGACACGTCCTCCTTGCCTTCTTAGGAAAATATCCTATCTTTGGGTCAAATCACTCCTCGTGGGCTTCGTCATATAATTGGGATTTTAGTGAGAAGCTATGAATGTGATGAGGAGATCGGAGCTTACCACCTGATGAATCTTTTGAGTTTCAAACGAACTGGGCCTAAGGATAAGTTCGTTTACTATGCTACCAACAAGAGACTTCGTCGTATCATCAGGGGTTTTCCGAGCAAGGATACTCAATGGATGGACTTCTTCTTTTACATTCTGATATTCGAGGAGTTCGTTGGTGCTGAAGGCATCGAGTTGGTTAGGACGAGTTGGCAGAAAATGGGTAGCCGATCCCATTTCTTGCAACGAGATCGGTTCTCATTTTTGTTGGTTTTTTTGTTTTTAGGCTTTGTTCTAATTGATTCCTTCTTTTGTAGTGCCTAATCCGCTACCGAAGTGTCCTGAGAACGTATCCGAACTTTGCCATACACTTGCTGCTCAGAAGTGCAACTGGGAGAAGAGCTTTTCTTTCCAAAGAGTAGAGAAAGCCCGAGCTCAACTTGCGGGTTTCTCTTTTGCAAGATCATCTTCGTCTAACCCTTCCGAAGACATTCCTGACATGGGGAGACTGACCTGGCGTGACACGAAGGTTGCTAAAGCTAGAGCGGCCGCAGAGGCATTGACCCGAGCTTAAATAGAAACTCAGAAGATAGATGTACCTGCTGAACCACCGCTGGCTTTTGATCCTCCCGAGTTAAATTTAGCTGTCCCGAGCACACAGGAAGTTATTTTGGCTTGCCGACCTGTTGAGTCCTCCTTTGTTCGACATAAGGGAAAGGGTAATGAAGATGAGCAGAGCCGAAAGCGCACCAAGGGTGGAAACCCAGCTGAGGGGAAGCCTGTAAAAAGATCGAAGAAGCATGCGGCTTGTTGGATGGCTACCGAGCCGACTCCCTTCGATGCTCCGGTATCAGGGGTTTTTTACAACGATGGCTCGTCCTCTGCTTCACGACAAAGCCTACGCCGAGATGGCAATGCGTGGTGTCAAGGTACGCGATTGACCGGACCATTATTTTTATTCTTGGTTCTGCGATTGCCATTTTCGTTGCTCTGAGGCATGATTTGTTTTTACCTGTAGTTCCTTGGGCACATCAACCAGCTAGCTCTTGACTACGACCGTGATGCTCGTCTGGATAGGACCCGCGTTGAAGACGCCAGAAAGAAAGCTCTGGATCTCCAAGCCAAACTTGAAAGGGCCACCAAACTGGTAAATGATCTCCGATCTGAGAAAGGAGTGGTGGAGGCCAGCAGCCGTACTGAGACAGAGAAGAGAGTCAAGGTTTTGGAGAACAGCAAAGTTCGCCGTGACTCCAAGATAGCCGAGCTCACGAGGCAATTAGAAACTGCCAACGAGATATGCTGGATCTAAGGAAAGGTTCGCCGTGAGATGGCGGAGAGATTTCAAGGAAAGGTCTCTAGAGCTAAGGCGAAGATCATGAAGATCAATCAGGTGAAGGAGGACATGCTGGATCTAGTTCAGGTCGAGGGAAATCTTCAACTCGTTGAGCTTCTCAAGGGTGAAGACCCTCCTAACCTTGATGCCGAGATGGAAAGTCTCGCGATGAGATGCACCGAGATGGGGGGAGCTTATGAGGGGTTTGCCAGGATTGTTACCGATCTGGAACAAGATCTATGGGTGACGCCTATCCGTTCTGATATCCTGGCCGAGCTTAATGACGCTGAGCCAATGGAGACAGCCGCTGGGAGTGTTGGAATTCGGAACTTCTCTGGCTCGAATAGGGGAACTCCGGGGATTTCCGAGATTGCATCGAAAAAAGCTCCCTGGATCCGACATTATAAGATTCAAGTGGTAGTGAGTCGTCTATGAAGAATAACCCCGATCCTTCTTCCAATGAGAACCTCAAGCAGACTGGAGAGACTTCTTTAGAGAAAGCTGCCGAAGTGGATGTTGGTGGAAACACGGTTGTAGAGAGGAGCATTCTATCGATTCGGGGTTGGTCGAAACTTATGACCCCATTTTCTTTGTATAGCTTCGTTTTGTTTTTTTTTTGTTTGCCTGGATGGCTTTATCCAAGCTGTAGTCTTCATAAGAACTATTGTTATTGCTTGGTTGTTGATTATCTAACCCTTGCGGTCAATGAAATATATATGTCTTTTGTTCGACAAACTTCTAAGTGCATTGTTTGCTTGCGTTGTCTTTGTTGAGAAGTAGTTGTTCCGACGAACGGATACGAGCTCATGTTTGCGTAGTTATGAGATGATCAGTCTCGGGATGATCATTTCGGTTCATTGATAGGTTACCATAAACTTATCTGCTCTGATAATGAACATTTGTTTGCATAGTTCAGTTTGAACATTTCGGTTTACGGATGCGTTACCACGAACGTCCCCGCTCCGACAATGAACGAATATTTGTATAGCGCGCTTTTAATCCTGAGACGGATGTGAGAGTTTAGATCCGAGATGGATGCAAAAGTTCACTACTGTGGCCAGCAGTAATAAAGATGTGGCGAAATGCCCATTGTAGCGTGATTTGTTCGAATATGTTTGTTTTGTTAAGACTTAATGATCCTTGGAGGATGTTTTAGTAAAACTATCTTTGAAAACTTTGCTTTGATAGATCGTAGAGTCGATTACAAATATGGGAGTATACGTATAAGTTACCACTCCCCCCTTTTGAAAGGAGGGGGCAACTGAACCCGTCCGAAGACGAGCTACCTATGTACCCTTTTGTAGGGATCAAGTGGCCCGTAGTTCATGTAAAGTAGTTTAGTGATAATACTTTTTGAGATGCATTGCGTTCCATGATCTCGGTACTGGAACATCTGTCATGCTGACAAGTTTGTAAACATTGGGTTTGACTACCTCTGTGATCTTGTAAGGTCCTTCCTAGTTGGCTCCCAGTTTGCCGGCATTTGTTTCTGCGGTGTTTTGGAAAACCTTTCGCAAAACCAAATCTCCTTTGTAGAATTTTCGTTCTCGAACATTGGAATTGTAGTATTTTGCTGCCGTGTTCTGATAGTTCTGGATCCGGATCAAGGCTTGATCCCGTCTTTCGTTGACTAAGTCCAACTCATCGAGCATTAATAGGTGGTTGAGCCCTTCTTGCTCCGGTAGTAATCTGCGGCGAATTCCTGGAAAATGTATCTCCGATGGGATGACGCACTCCGTTCCGTATACGAGGGTGAATGGAGTTTCCCCCGTTGCTCGTCGTGGGGTAGTGCGGTGAGACCAGAGTACTCCTTCAAGTTCTTCAGCCCAACGTCCCTTTTTCTCATTAAGACACTTCTTCAGGCCGTCGAGGATTGTTTTGTTGATTGCATCGGCCTGTCCGTTCCCTTGTGGATTCTTGGAGTAGACTTACTGAGTCTGATTTTCTATTTTTCGCAGAAAGCTTCGAAACAATTTGAGATGAACTACGAGCCATTATCCGTCACTATCTCGTATGACACTCCATGTCGGCATATGATGTTCTTCCAGATAAAGGCCTCCACCTGTGCATCTTTAATGTTAACATACGAGTCGGCTTCTACCCATTTTGAAAAATAATCCGTCAAAACAAGCAGGAAACGCTCCCATTTTGAGGGATGCAGTGGTCCGACGATGTCCATAGACCATCGCATGAATGGATACGGTGATGAGATTGATGAAAGCACTTCCGTTGGTTGGTGAATCATTGGCGCGTGACGTTGGTATTTTTCGCATTTGGCCAAAAATTTATTGTAATCTTTGATCATTGTCGGCCAATAATAACCGTGACGTTTTAACTTTTATCGCTAGTGCTCGTCCCCCTGAGTGGTTGCCACACGAACCGTTGTGAACTTCCTCCATGATCTTCTTTGCGTCCTCTCCTTCCACGCAGTTTAGCAATGGTCCAGAGAATCTCCACTTAAAGACATTTCCATCGAGTAAAACATAACAAGCTGCCTGGGCTCGAAGCTTACGAGCTGCCCACTTTTCGGTTGGTAAGACTCCGTCGTATATGTATTCTCTTATTGCGCCGAGCCATTACTTGTCGCAGCCATATTCTGCTTCGTCGTCGATCTCGTTTGCTTCTTCATCGGGTCATGGTTCGATGACAGGGTCATTGCTATTTTCGATGATTGGCGATTCTTCAAGAACGTCTTCTTCCACTGGGGCTATTTCTGGCTCGGCGGATGGCAGATTTACCAATTCCTCCTGCATTTCATCTATCTCCTCTTGCCTGGTTGTGACTTCTGTTGCTTGTTTAGCCACTTGTGAACGAGTTATGGCATTCACTGTATCGCAAAGACTCATGCTCGGGTTTGGAATGAATTCCACTAGGATTATTCTTTTGAGATCCGGATTGGAAGTTGATGCAAGGGCTGCAACTGCGTCGGCTGAGGTATTTTCTCCTCGCAGGATACTCGTTAGGATGAATTGTTTGAACTACGTAGCCAATTCTTTGACGATCTTCAGGTAAGCTTCCATCCGATCATCCTTTGCTGCATATTCGCCGCTGAACTGATTTGCGACTAGTTGGGAATCGCAGAATGCGTGAAGTTGCTCGATCTTTAGGCCACCAGCAAGTTTCATCCCGGTAATCAGGGGTTCGTACTCCGCTTCATTGTTGGATGCATGGAAACCAAGGCGGAAAGACTGTTCCAGCAACTCGCCAGTTGGAGAAGTTAGTCGTATCCCTACTCCTGAACCATTTTTCGAAGACGAGCCATCAAGGTGGAGTTTTCAGGGCTGGCTTTGTGCTTCGTTGTTCGATAAGAAAATCAGCCAGGACTTGGAATTTTGCGCTTGTGCGTCCGCGATATTCAATGTCATATTCGCTGAGTTCTATTGCCCATTTTGCTAGCCTTCCTGACTGACTTGGGCTGTGCAGAACGGACCTTATCGGGAAGGTACTCAGGATGACAATCGAGTGAGACTGGAAGTATGGCCTCAGCTTTCGTGCCGACATGACTATGGACAGCACTGGTTTTTCCATCTGCGAGTACCTTGTCTCGGCATCTGTAATTGTTTTGCTGACGTAAAAGATTGGCTTTTGCTCCCCACGCTCGTCTCGAATCAACACGCCCCTTCCTGCTGTGGCAGAAATCATCGTGTATAGAAAAAGCGGCTCCCCTGCTTCTGGTTTTGTAAGGACCGGAGGGGTAGCCAGGTAAATCTTCAGTTGTTGAAAAGCTTCCTCACTTTTTTTCGTCCACTCGAACTTCTTGTTCCCTCGCAACGTATCGTAGAAAGGCAAGCATTTGTCGATGGATCGCGAGATGTATCTGGTAAGTGCAGCTACCCTCCCGGTAAGTCTTTGCACTTCCCTTTTCGTCTTTGGTGAAGTCATATGGATGAGCGCGTCGATTTGCTTCAATGCCACGGTGAGTCACCAGGTACCCGAGGAATTCTCCGGATGTGACCGCGAATCTACACTTGGTCGGGTTTAACTTCATGTTGTGCAAGTTCAGCTGCGAGAAGCATTCCTTGAGATGAGTGACGTGATCCTGCTTTCTTAGCGATTTCACCAGCATATCGTCTATATAAACCTCCATTGTCTTTCCGAGTTGATCGGCGAACATTTTGTTCACCAGTCGCTGGTATGTTCCTCCGACATTTTTCAGGCCAAATGGCATCACCTTGTAGCAATATATTCCACGATCCGTATTGAAAGCGGTCTTCTCGCGATCATCGGGGTTCATCAAGATCTGGTTGTAACCTGAGAAGGATATGAAGGACAATAGTGCGTTCCTTGCCGTTGCTTCGACTAGGCAATCGATATGCGGAAGGGGGAAGCTGTCTTTTGGACAAGCTTTATTCAGATCAGTGAAGTCCACGCAAACACGCCATTTTCCATTCTTCTTCTTGACCACCACTAGGTTAGCTAGCCAATCCGGGTACTTTACCTCAGTTATCGACCTGACACGCATGAGTCTTTCGACCTCGTCATTGACTGCTTTAGCTCTGCCTGGCCCAAGTTTTCTCCTTTTTTGCTTCACCGGTTTGAATGTTGGGTCAACGTTCAGTTCGTGGCTTGTTATGCTGATATCGATGCCAGGCATATCTTCTGCTTCCCATGCGAAAGTGTTGATATTTTTCCTCAAGAGTGCAACGAGTTCTTCTCTGGTCTTTTTATCTAACATTGCTCTAATTTCTACGCATCGCTCTGGATGTTTATTGTCGATGCATACTGATACGATGGGGTCGCAAGTTGGTTTAGGTACTTCTTCTTCGCGATCCTCCGTAATTTGTAATTGCTATAATAGTTTGGAAAGCTCTTTCACCGGTTCTCTGTCGGTCTTAATCTTCTTGCGCTTTGAACTTACCGTCGGATCGGTCACCGGGTTTCTGAGCTTGTGTGCAGCAAGGAAGCAGACACGAGACTCTTTTTGGTTTCCTCGAATCGTTTTTACTCCGTTTGGTGTAGGGAATTTTAGGCAGAGATGGTAGGTTGAAACAGCGGCGCGCATGGAGTTTAACCAGGGGGTCTCCATGATGACGTTGTAGATCGCCGGGTGATCAGCTACGGAGAATTCGACGATTTTTGTCACCTCGCCAGCTTGGACTAGCAGTTTGATTGTCCCAGTAGTCATGGTGGTTTCTCCAGAGAATCCAGTCAATGGTTTGGGGGGGGGGTAGATATCACTTCGAACAGGTCCACATTCATTATTCTGAGATTTTCTAGGAAGATTACGTCCACAGTGCTCCCGGTGTCTACCAATACGCGTGCTACATCGCAATCATTGATAATTAACTCGATCACGAGAGGGTCATCATGTGGTCTGTCGATTCCGATCGTCTCCCTTTCCTCGAATGATATCACATTTTTTGGCAACTTTGATGGTTTAGACTAGTTGATGCTGACGTCTGCCCTTCGTTGGAATGCTTTGAATGACGGTATCCAAGCAATAGTGAGATCCTCCCATTATCATGCTTATCCTTCTTCTTGATCCGGAGGGTGGCGCTTCGTCATCCCTTCTATTGCGCTTGGTGTGATCTTCTTTTGTCGGGTCGGGTTTATGTGCGCTCACATCCATCTCGAAATCATTAAGGGTGATGTTCCTTCCAAGTTCGCCGGCTGCCAATTTTTTAGCAAGCTTCAAGCCTAGGATTCGGCAGTTTGCGGTGGAATGTCCATAGATGTGGTGGTGTTCGCAGTAAGCCATTTCATCATAGGAACTGTCGCTTTTGGTCCATGTGCTCCATGAACTTCTTCCACTTCCTCGGCCTCTTCCTCGACCGAATCCAGAGGCGTCAATTTGATAGTTATGAGCTCCTCGAAAGCCTCCCTCGTGCTGGATATACCCGGAACCTTGGTTGTTCTTCCTAGCGTTGGAAGGGGTTGAAATTTAGGGGGAGTGGTTTGTTGTCTTTGTTTTCCCATACTTCTCGGTTAGGATCTTCATCTCTTCTTCTTCGGTGATGAAATCTGCAGCTCGATGCATTGCATCCTGTATCATCGTGGGGGGCATTCAGCGCGATTTCTTTACAAAATCGGAGTGAACCAGAGTGCTCGCTTCAGGGCTAGTAGGGCTGCTTTGTCACTTAGGCCTTCTACTTTGGACATGACGGCTTTAAATCTTCCGATGAAACTCCAGAGCATTTCATTCTGTCCTTGAGCTAGGGTCCACAGGTCGGCGTCTGACGTTCCGGGATCCATGAATATGGAGGAATGCTTCAAGAATGCCGCAGACAGTTGGTTGTAACTATTGATGGAGTTTTGCTCGAGCCTGGAAAACCACTGAAGCGCTGGTCACTTGAGATTCTCCACAAAAAGAAGGCACTGTCTGGCATCTTTCGTTTTCTTTGAAATTAGAGCATCCCATAGCTATAGCAAAAGCCGTTAGATGCTCTTTTGGGTCGGTTTTCCCTTCGTAGATCGGGACTTTCATCTTTCCAGGGTCTGGAATTCTTATGCTAGTAATCCGTGTTGTGAACGGGGTGTTCTGTGCTTCTTCCAGTACGCGATCTATCTCCGGTACCTTGCTAGTTGCTTTGTGCATTATGGATCAGACAGCTTTTATATCGGCAGCAGCTCGATCCATATATGCTCGCATGATAGCCATCTCCTCTTTCTGGGCTCGGACTCCTGCTCTGTGCTCTTCGTTGACTCGTGCTTGCTCAGCCCATAGTATGTTCTCCTCCTCCTCGGTTAGCTCTTGATCTCCTTCCAGGATGGCCTCGCATCTTTCACTTCAGGTCTGGCCAACTGCTAGGGGTTCGGGGTCATCACGACTCTCCGTGTTATGCTCCACTTGGTTCTCCTCCTCTAGATTGATGATTGGGGCCGCCTCCTCCTCCGTCGGTGTGCCACCGACTCCTTGCGTTCCAGAAGCTAGGCCTGCTGAGCTTATGTAGAGCGGTGGTAATCTGCCACGGGATCTTGGTGGGTTGAGCGGGGTTGTGAAATCTAGGGCCGTCGGGTTGAGGCGCCTTCCAATCCGTCTCACTGGGTCGAGGCCTGATCCCACACCTCGGGGTTGACTCACCATCGCCAAGGCTTTCAGCTTGCCCGTCATTGTGCTATTCAGCTTGTCTTGTTCCTCCGCCTTCTTGAGCAGTGTCTCCAGCATGGCCTTCATCTATGCGATTTTTGTTGAATTTTCCCCAGCATCCTTGGATTGGTTCGTCTGATCCTCCACACCGATGTTTCTGGTATCAGCCACGTTCTCGTCTCCGTTGTTGGCCATCGTCTTTGGATCGGTTTCCTGGTGGCCTTCTTGTGTAAGATAATTTCTGCCCCCTCCTTCTAGCGCCAAATTGTGGGAGTGTAAATCCACGCCAATTAAATTCGTTACGTCTTTTAGAGAGATCTGAAACTTCTGAGTAAAAATCACCAAAAAAATACAAA
The DNA here is from genome assembly GCA_900406555.1 of Pseudoturritis turrita. Lineage (NCBI taxonomy): Eukaryota > Viridiplantae > Streptophyta > Magnoliopsida > Brassicales > Brassicaceae > Pseudoturritis > Pseudoturritis turrita. The sequence continues at coordinate 53,921 of OVBL01001019.1, read as the reverse complement.
CAGAGATCCAAAGATGGTACTTTATTAAGCTGCTTAGAAAGTTTTTTTGTATGAGAGCCGAAGTACATAGTTGTTTTAGGTCAAATTCCGGATCCCCTTCCCAAGAGATATACATATCTATTTATACAATTCCAAGTCGGCCAAATCAATATCTAAAGAGATAAGGAAGATTTCCTAATTCCTCGGAATTTCTTTTTAGGGAAGTCGGCTTACAACCATGGGCTTTGTCTTCGTGGGCTTTGACTTCGCATATCTCCATGTGGGCTTGAACTTGTTACTTCGTCATCACAGATTCTAGCATTTGGGCTTGTCATCTCGGCCCATATGCTCACTTGGTATTGTTCTTGAACGATGAGCTCGACCTTGTTTTGAATGATGAACTCGGCCTATCTCTTCGTGGCGAGCTCGGGCTCATTGAACTCGTCAGTTCATAGCTAACGAGCTCGGCCATCTTTGCGACGAGCTCGGGCTCATTGAACTCGTCACTTTGTAGCTAACGAGCTCGGCCATCTTTGCGACGAGCTCGGACTCATTGAACTCGTCACTTCGTAGCTAATGAGCTCGTCCAGGTGGAAATTTCTCCACAATAATGGATGTAACTTTCTGTCCATTGATCCAAATGACTTGAGCTTTCTTTTTGATGAAAGCTTACTCAATTATCTATCTTCTATCCAAATTTCAGCTCGATCCAATGGATTTAAGGCATCTTGCTGAGCTCATCTCTTCAGCTCGGCAGACACGAGCTCATCCCTGCAGCTCGGCATGTCTTCAGTAAATCGGGCGTATCCTGCCAACCGCAACTCCAAATAATATGATTCCAACTTCATTGGAAAGCTAACTCAAAGATCTTTTCTTCACTAATTTTCATTCGATTCCGAGCTGATATGAATCTCCAGCTCGGTTTCTACCGAGCTCATATATTGCCGAGCTCGTTTTTGGGAACAATGCGGAGCTTACTTCATTGTTTTTTCCGAGCTCGCTTTCTGCTGTAGACCGAGTTCGTGGTGAGCTCGCTATTTTCGATCATTGATCTGTGGGGTAAAAACTGACCCCAACAGCATATGATGTTTTTCCAGACGAAGTGTTCGACTTGGGCATCTTTTATGTTGGCGTAAGAATCTGCTTCGACCCATTTGGAGAAATAATATGTTAAGACCAGTAGGAATCGTTTCTGTTTGGATTGGTGTAGAGGTCCAACGATGTCCATGGACCATCTCATGAAAGGGTAAGGAGCCGAAATTGAGGATGAAAACTCGGTAGGCTGATGGATTATTGGAGCGTGCCGTTGATATTTTTCGCATTTGGCAAAAAACTTCTCGCAGACAGACTTGACAGACTGAAGGCACCTCCGACCCACCGATGCTTCAGAAATAGGGACGAAAAAGAAGTAATCTTCCCAATTATCGTCTTTCGACGGGAAGCCTCTTATGATGTTTCTCCTAACCTTGCCCGACACGTAATATTTCAGCTCCCGCTTATTTCGACGCCTGAACTCCAGCAAGTGTGTCAGGTGTTCGACGCCGACTTCTAGATCGCACTCATAACTCCTGACCAAAATACCGACCATATGCCTGATTCCTCGAAGGTTGATTTGAGAGATAGCTAAGTTGTATTTCCAGATAAACTGGAGGATGGCTTCGGGGATCGGGAACCACAGCAGGCAGTGGTAGAAGAAGCTTTCGTAAAGAGTGAAATGGTTAGGAGGGGGATTATTGGCTCGGTCTGATGGAGAAGGAAGCACAAACTCGATTTCTTCTGAAATACTGAACCTATGCCTAAGGGCCGATAGCGAATCCACGGTTGAAAGGGTTGAACCAGGTGGATCGGGTCGCTTCTTGTTTTTCTTCTTCCTTGGGGTTTGATGGTTAAGATGCATCAGACGCTTCAACTCCTGTCTGGCCACGACTGGATCGAAGAACCAATCCTCCGGTTCAATTTTTGGCAGATCGGGGTCCTTTGCATCAGTAAAAGGGTTCGCCGCCTCGACGAATGGAGAATCGTAGAGTTGAGGCACTTCAAATCGCAAAGGATCCCCAGAATTGCTGCCCACTCCAGAGGATTCAGAAAGCACCATTTTTCTGCCAAGAAGGGAAGGTCCAACCCCCGAATCACTTGGATCATCCAGGTTTTCTGAAACGTGTGCGCCAGAAGAATCTTCCCGACCACAGCTTCGGGTGAGAAATGGATCGGGAGAAAAGGATGGTTCGGGAAGCGAAGACTGCTCCGAAATGCCGAACAAGCGGGTATACGGATCGGGAGATGCAGAAACAGATGAATGAGACATTCCGTTGAATTCGAAGACGGATCGGGGTCCTTGGAAGATATGAACAGATCGGGATCCCTAACAGCTCGCGAAAGAGAATCTAGGGTTTATAAGATTCAAAGGACGGATCGGGGTTCTCAGCGGCCTATCAAAATAGATCAAAACCTTTTAAACATTGAAGAACAAGTTGAAGATCTTCAAAACAAACTGCCGGAAAACTTGAAGACAGCGACGGAGCTAGTTGAAGATGGATCGGGAAATTCAAGCGGATCGGCGGCGAAGGAAGAGCAACGGAGTTTCGGCTAAAAACAAGCAAAAAAAAATTAGAGAGAGAAAGAAGAGAGAGGTTACCTGTTTGAAGAAATTTTCGGAGAAATGAAGTGGAGAACAAATGAGAAGTATCACGGATTATATAGGCAAATGATGACATCATACGCCTCGGGAACTAGCCAAAACGTTTGCACTCCCCGATAAAGGTGTCAAGGCAACAGAATCCCGAACTGAGTTTGCCTAGGAACTGAACCAGCAATACTACAAAGGAATGGTTCGGGATCGTCATCAAAAAGGACAGTTCGGGACGACCACGAGAATCGTTGATCTCACTCGACCACTTACAGCTCGGCACTAACATTACTGATACTGCCAAGCTGGGGGGCTAACTGTTGGGGTCAGATTTCACCCCTTGAGAATCAACGATTAAAAATGACTAAGTATGAAAAGTTGCTAGCAGCTAGATCCCTAACCATAAAGTTGGATCGGGTACCCCGAGCTGTGAGTGGGATCGGGGTCCCTAACAGCGAGAAGTTGGATCGGGATCCCTAACCATGAAGTTGGATCGGGTACCCCGAGCTGTGAGTGGGATCGGGATCCCTAACCGCGAGAAGTTGGATCGGGATCCCTAACCAAGAAATTGGATCGGGTACCCCGAACTGTGAGTGGGATCGGGATCCCTAACCGCGAGAAGTTCGATCGGGATCCCTAACCATGAAGTTGGATCGGGTACCCCGAGCTGTGAGTGGGATTGGGATCCCTAACCGTGAGTTGGATCGGGATCCCTAACCAAGAAATTGGATCGGGTACCCCGAACTGTGAGTGGGATCGGGATCCCTAACCGCGAGAAGTTGGATCGGGATCCCTAACCATGAAGTTGGATCGGGTACCCCGAGCTGTGAGTGGGATCGGGATCCCTAACCGTGAGAAGTTGGATCGGGATCCCTAACCAAGAAATTGGATCGGGTACCCCGAACTGTGAGTGGGATCGGGATCCCTAACCGTAAGAAGTTGGATCGGGATCCCTAACCAAGAAGTTGGATCGGGTACCCCGATCCGTGACAAGTTGGATCGGGATCCCTAACTATGAAGACAAGTTGGATCAGGATCCCGAACCGTGACAAGGAGGGGGATCGAGGTCCCTAACTGTGGAGGGAGAGTTGGATCGGGGTCGCGTACCCCGATCCACGGTACGACAGACGGATCGGGGGTCACGATCCACAGCGAAGAAGCTCGGACGTATACCCCGATCCATGGCGCGACAGACGGATCGGGGGTCACGACCCACAGCGAAGAAGCTCGGACGTATACCCCGATCCATGGCGCGACAGACGGATCGGGGGTCACGACCCATAGTACGTCACCCGAGCTGTGAGCCATGGCATCACCCGAGCCGTGAACCATGGTGTCACCCGAACCGTGAACCATGGTGTCACCCGAGCCATGAGCCATGGCGTCACCCGAATTGTGAACCACAGTGTCACCCGAGCTGTGAGCCATGGCCTCACCCGAACCGTGAACCGTGGTGTCACCCGAGCCATGAACCATGGCGTTACCCGAGCCGTCTACCATGGTTAGAGAATGGGCTGAGATAACGAGCCCACAGATTAAAGCCCACAAAAGAGATGACAAAGACAGTCCATGAATCGAAGCCCATGACGATCACAGGTTTTGCTAAAAGGAAATCCCGAAGAATTAGGAAATCTTCCTTATCTCTTTGGATATTAACTTAGCCGACTTAACTTAGTATATATACCGATGTAAACCCTAAGAAAAGGGGATCGACAATTTACCTAGCAAAACTCTGTACTTTTGCTCTGACACAAAAAGCTTTCTAAGCAGCTTAATAAAACACCAACTTTGGATCTCTATTTGTGTTTTTTGGTGGTTTTTACTCAGAAGTTTCAGATCTCGCTAAAAGACAACGAATTCAATTGGCGTGGATTTATACTCCCACAGTCTCTTACCATAGTTGGCCAGTAATAGCCGTGACGCTTGATCTTGATCGCCGAGGCTCTTCCTCTAGAATGATTGCCGCAGGATCCACTATAGATTTCTTCCATAATTTTTCTGGCTTATGTGTCTTATACGTAAACCATTAATGGTCCCGAGAACCTCCACTTGAAGACGTTTTTGTCTAGTAGAACGTATCGAACAACTTGAGCTCTAAGTTTTTGGGCAGCCCATTTATCGGATGGTACTTCGCTGTCCATGATGTATACGCGGATTGCTCCATCTCAACTGCTTCGGCTTCGGCCTGAAGATCCATTTTGGGTTCTTCTTCTATCTCGACCATTTCGTTTTCAGCCGAAGAGCCCTCATTTTGATCCTTTTCCAATGCGGCGGTTGTGTCAACGCCTTCTGTCGTGACAACTTCTTAGGACATGTCTATTGCTTACCTAGCTGCTTGGGAGTGGGTAACCGCATTAACGGTGTCGGAGAGATTGATGCTAGGATGTTTGATGAATTCCATCAGGATTATCTTCTTTAGGTCTGGGTTGGAGGTGGATGTGAGTGCTGAAGTATTTTCCCCACGAGGTATTTTTGTGAGCGTAAATTTTTTGAACTTTGCGGCCATCTCTTTGACAATCTTGAGGTAAGCTTCCATCTGCTCATCCCTTGCTGTGTATTCTCCGCTAACTTGGTTGACGATTAGCTATGAATCGCAGAATGCATGGATGTTTTGGATTTTGAGTCCATGAGCAAACTTCATTCCTGCGATCAGTGCTTTGTATTCGGCTTTGTTGTTGGATACATGGAAAGCCAGTCGAAATGATTGTTCCAGAACTTTGCCTATTGGAGAAGTTAACCGGATTCCTACTCCGGAACCCTGTTTTGATGACGACCCATCGGCATGAAGCTTCCATATCGAGCTTGGTGTTGGTTCCTCTATACTTTCTTCTGGAAGTTCGATCAAGAAATCCGCCAGGACTTGGGATTTTGCACATGTCCTACTCCGATACTCGATGTCGTATTTGCTCAACTCTATAGCCCACTTTGCCAATCTCGCAGACTGGCCTGGACTGTGCAGGATGGACCACAACGGGAAATTTATGAAAACTACTATAGAGTGTGACTGGAAATACGGCTTCAGTTTTCGAGCGGACATTACTACGGGCAACACTAACTTTTCCATCTGCGGGTATCTGGTCTCAGTGTCGGTGAGAGTTTTACTGACGTAGAAGATGGGCTTTTGCTTGTTTCGCTCTTCTTGAATGAGTACTCCACTTACCGTAGTCGTAGAGACCGCCGTGTATAGGAACAGGGGTTCGCCTTCGATGGGTTTTGCAATTACCAGAGGACTGGTTAGGTATTCAGCTATTGGAATGCCTCTTCGCACTTCTCTATCCATTCGAACTTCTTATTGTCGCGCATAGTATTATAGAAAGGCAAGCACTTATCGGTTGATCGAGAGATAAACTGATTTAGCGCGGCGACCCTTCCTATCAACCTTTGGACTTCACGCTTCATTTTTGGCGACACCATTTATATGAGCGCGTTGATCTATTTTGGATTGGCTTCAATACCGCGGTGAGTGACCGAATATCTGAGGAACTCTCTGGATGTCACCGCGAATCTGCACTTGGTCGGATTGAGTTTCATGTTATGCAAGTTTTGTTGCTCGAAACATTCCTTTAAATGAGCTACGTGATCCTTCTCCTCCAAAGACTTATCCAACATGTTGTCTATATAAACTTCCATCGTCTCCCCGAGTTGGTCGGCGAACATTCTGTTCACTAGACGCTGGTAAGTTGCTCTGGCATTTTTGAGGCTGAACGACATCTGGTTGGTCGCAGTATATTCCACAATCTGTGATGAACACAGTCTTCTCTCGATCGTCGAGGTTCATCCGGATCTGGTTGTATCCGGAAAAAGCATCCATAAATGAGAGGAGTTTGTTGCCCGTCGTGGCTTCTACCAATCGATCGATATGTGGAAGTGGGAAGATATCCTTCGGGCAGGCCTTGTTCAGGTTGGTGAAATCTATGGACACACACCATTTTCCGTCCTTCCTTTTTACCACCACAGGATTAGCGAGCCAGTTCGGATATTTCACTTCGACTATTGATCCGACGCGTAGTAGCCTTTCCACCTCGTCATTTACTGCTTGGGCTCTTTCTGGTCTGAGTATTCTTCTTTTCTACTTTACTGGTTTGAAGATTGGATCCACATTTACCTCATGGCATGAAACGTCCATACTGATGCCGGACATGTCTTCCGCCGCCCATGCGAAAGTATTTACGTTCTTTTTGAGGAAAAAAATCAGCTCTCCCTTTATCAGGTCGTTCAGCTCGGCTTTTACTTCGATGCAATGCTCTGGGTGATCGTCGTCAATGTTCACTGAAATAACGGGATCGCAAGTGGGTTCCCTCTTCTTCTCACGATCCTCCGTGATCTGTAATTGCTATAAGAGTTTCGCCAGCTCTTTCTCGGGCTCCCTGTTAGCTTTCATCTTCTTTTGCTTGGTCTCTGCGCTCAGCCCCGTGACGGGATTTCTGAGTTTGTGTTCAGCTAGGAAACAAATGTGGAACTCTTTTTGGTTTCCCCAAATTGTCTTTACTCCACCGAGGATTGGATATTTGATGCATAGGTGGTAAGTTGACCAATACAGACCGCATAGAGTTTATCCAGGGGTTGCCCATGATTACGTTATAGATCGACGGATGATCTGCAACCGAAAACTCCACTATCTTGGTCACTTCTCCAGCGCGGACAGGCAGCCTGATTGTCCCGAGGGTCATCGTCTTTTCTCCTGAAAATCTGGTCAATGGCTTTTGAGTGGCTATGACTTCGGACAGGTCGATGTTCATCCTTCTGAGAATTTCCTGGAAGATTACATCTACGGAGCTTCCTGGGTCTATCAGAACTCGGGAGATTATCACAATCATTCACAATCAATTTGATCACGATGGGATCATTATGCGGTCGGTCAATGCCGGTGGTTTTCCTTTCTTAGAACGAGATTAAGTCATTGGGAAGCTTGGAAGGCTCTGACAAGTTGACGCTAGCATCGGCTCTCTGCTAGAATACTTTGATTGAGGACATCGTGTCTGAACAGTATTGTGATCCTCCCATTATCATGTTTATTCGTCATCTCGCCTTCCTCGCTTGAGGGGGGGGGGGTGGTCACCATTCTGGTTTATCTGGTTAGGCTGATCTTTCTCGTCTTCTCGTTCAAAATCCTTAAGGCTGACAGCGTTGCCGAGCTCTCCAACCACTAGTTTTGCCGCAAGCTTTATTTTTAGGGTTCAACAGTTCAGAGTTGAGTGTCCGTGCATGTGATGATATTTGCAGTAAGCCTTTTCGTCATAAGAGCTTGAAATTTCGTGTCCATGTATTCCACGGAGCTTTGCCTCTACCTGTTCTAACTTGACAATTATGGGCTCCTCCGAAGCTGGGTCTCTCATGGTGTACATATCTGGTTCCGTGATTATTCTTCCTGTGAGGCGGCGGGTTCGGAGCTTGGAAGGAATGACTCGTTGTTTGTGCCACCCCATATTTCTGAGATAACACCTTCATGTCTTCTTCGTTGACTATGAAATCTGAGGCTCGGTGTAGCACGTCTTGGATCAATGATGGTGCATTCAAAGCGATTTTTTTTCGGAACTCCAATTTGTACCACAGCGACTTCGTCAATGCAAGCAAGGCAGCCTTGTCGCTTACGCCTTCGACCTTTGACATCACCGCCTTGAATATTTTCATGAAACTTTGTAGTGTCTCCATAGGTCCCTGAGTTAATATCCAGAGATCGGAATCTGAAGCTCCTCGATCCGTAAACATGGAATAATGCTTTAGGAAATCGGCAGAGAGCTGCTGGAAATCGTCAATGGAGTTTCGCTCAAGTCTGGAAAACCATTGGAGGGCTGCGCCTTTTAGATGCTCCATGAATAGGAAGCAGAAACTAGCATCCTTTTCCATCTCCCTAAAATTGGCTTGGCCCATTGCTATGATGAATGCTGTTATATGCTCCTTTGGGTCGGTGGTTCCTTCGTAAATCGGAATTTTGATCTTTCCAGGGTTGGAGATCATCACCTTGGTAATTCGAGCTGTAAATGGTGTCTTATGCGTTTCTTCTAGTATGCGGTCAATCTCCGGGACTTTACTGGTTGCCCCAAGGACTTGGGATCAAACGGCTCTCACCTCGACAGTAGCATGATCCAGGGAGGCTTGGATCTTGTCTAGCTCTTCTCTCTGGAGTCGGCTCGTCGATCTCGGTTCGTCGTCGTATTGAGCCTGTTGGACCCAGAGGAGATTTTCCTCTTCTTCAGATAGGTTCCTGGCTCAGTCTGGGCCAGCGTTTCTTCCGCCGGCTCGGGTTCTTACTGTTGTTGAGGTGAGCTCTCCATCATCTGGATGCTTTGTATTGTGTTCTCCCTCTTCGTGATCCTCTTCGCCGTGTACGATAGCTGTGGTTGATCCGTCGCCGATCTGCTGATTACGTCCATCGCATGTTCCCCGTGCTCCTAGGTTTGATTGAATAGGGTTCGTCATGTTTGGTCTAGTTGCCGCGGTGGCTGCTCGTCAGGTCGGTGTAGTGGCGGCAATCCTCCTAGGGTTCGCGGCACATCCCAAGGTGTTGAAAAGTCGAGGGTCGTCGGGTTGAGGTTGAGTCTCCTTGCGGCTATCCCAATCGGATTCGCCATCGAGCCTAGGCTTCCAGTGCGTGGGTTTCAGGCTCAGTTCTCCGTCGTCAGTGCCTTCACCCTCTCCGTCGTTGATATGTTCGTCTTGTCTTGCTCCTCAGCCTTCTTGAGCAGGGTAGCCAACATGTCCTTCACTTTGGTTAGGGACGCGGAGACAGCCTCCGTGTTCGTTGGTGGTAGATCTCCGGTATTTGTCCTTACTCCGGGAAGATCGGCATTGGTGTTGCTTGCATCTCTGCCGCTCCTATCTCCATCGTTGGTCATCTCTATTCGGTGGTTCTTAAGAGTCAAAAAATTTCAGAGAAATCCCCTCAGACTGTGCCAAATTATGGGAGTTGAAACTCGCACAACTAAACTTGGTCAGGAAAATTAAGGATTCGAAAACTTCTAGGAACAGAAATACAAGAACAGAGATCCAAAGATGGTGTTTATTGATATGTCAAAGAGCTTTGAATACATAGGCTGTTTAGAAAAACCTAAGTATTCTTGCTAAGAGAAAAGTTGCGGATCCTCTTTTTGGGAGAGATACATGCTTATTTATACAAGCCTAGGTCGGCTAGGACACATCCTAAAACGATAAGGAAAACTTCCTAAATTTTCGCAGGTCTTCCTTTCTTCATGTTGATATTTTCCTTTTCCCCGGAGTCGGTTGCAAGTCGTGGGCTTTCTGCTTTGTTCCTCCACTTTGGCCTGTAGGAATCTTGGGCTCGGCTTGTTCCTTCGCCTAGCCGTGGGCTCGCTATGTCATTGGCTCGCCGCATCGTGGGCTCGGCCTACTGCTTCGCCTAGCCATGGCTTGACTTGTTCTTTTGCCTCCTATGGGCTCGCCGCATCGTGGGCTTGGCCCACTGCTTCGCCTAACTGTGGGCTCGTCATCTTTCCTAGCCATGGCTCATTGTCTCTCCTAGCCGTGGTTTGTCGTCTATCCTAGATGTGGCTCGTCATCTCCCTTAGCCGTGGTTACGGCTCATCATCTTGCCTAGCACTTGGCCATTTTCACCAATTGATTTCAGTGGGATGAAAACTGACTCCAACAAATATGCCCCCTCATGTTGAAGAAGAAACCCTTGCTATATGGTATGATGAGAATCTCCAAGAGACATTTGATGGAGATGGTTTGAGTTTGCTCTTCAATGAACATGAGGAAAAGGTCAAGCTATGGCGCCTATTGTTCTAAAGAAAGCCGCAAGTGTGAAGAAGAAACCCACTCTCACTTTGCACCCCATTAAGTTGGTTGAAGGAGCACTTGAGTGCAAAGTAAAGTGCAAAGGAGGTTTAAAGCCTTTCTCAACGGCAAAGATCATTCTCACTCCCGGGTTAAACAAGGAAGAGGTTGAGATGGCCAGGAGAGACATGATGAAGACTTTCAACATTCAACTCATTGATTGAGGACCAAGCTATGAGGATGGTTCTCATTCGAAATCTGCCTAATCGCCTCAACAATGTCAAGCTAGGGACGTAAACCAAGCGCACATGGGAGACATTCCCATGGTATCCTTTGTATATAAATTTCTCTTATTTTATCTACCTTTTTATTTGTTTTCGTGTGTCTTTGATCTCACAAGATCAAAAGGGTCTTGATAAGCTAACGAAGGTCATCAATCTTGAGCTACATGATAGTGAAGAATGCTTTGATCCTCATCTTCAAGATCATTCCATTTCCAAGGATCCACCAAGGAGTTCCAAAATTCCTATATATACCATTTCATTTTTTTATTTTTTTTTGCATTCTTGTATATGTTTTCTCTTTCGGTGAGAAGTAAGCCCCGGGGGGGGGGGGGAATAGTTTGCTAATGTTATATGAGAAAAAGAAAAAGAAAATTTGAATTTTGTTTTTCTTATTTAGTTGCACTGCATATTCTTGTATGTTCATTCTAGTGTTGATGTTGTTTCATTGATGGTTGGGTTTCGTGAGAGACTTGAGAGAGAAAAAGAAAGAGAGAATGGTTGAGTTCAAAAGAAAACCAAAGAAAAAGAAAAGAACTACTATGGGGAAAGGTAAAGGTAAAAGAAGACTCTAAGTGTATAAGGCCAAAAAACCCCCCATAGAGTTTGCAATAAGAAAACAAAAAAGAAGAAGAAAGTTTGATTTATCTCAAAAAAAAGAGAGTATGTGAGATCATGGGTAGAATCTAGGATTTAAAAACAAAAGGGTTTGGGTAGAATGGAATTTCTTGTTTGTATGCATCATTTGTTCCATTTCTCCCTTGTTTTTGCATGATATTTTGCATTACTATTGTTTGAGAGTAAGTCACTAAATGACAATGAACCGCCTTTTCTTTACATTTCATAAACCCTTTTTTACCATGCCGATTGAACTTGATTGATAGTCCCTAGGCAAGACTGCACCTAAACACCTAATTGAATGTTAAAGAATTGGTAGACAGGATGGCATGCAGAGGCTTAACCTTGAGTCTAGAGGTAGAAGATTGGAGTTGCGATGGATGTGAGAAGAAAAATTAAGTAGGAATTCACTATAGTGATAACTACGTATTATCTTGAGATATGATGTTGAATGCTTTGTTGGAACCATTTGGCTTTGAGTTCTCACTTTCAAACCTCTCCTCCGGTTTGTTCTTACTTGTTTGGATGAGGACAAGCAAATGACAAGTCCGGGGGAGTTGATGCATTCATATTTTAGCATCCTTAGCATACATTTTCTTTAGCTTTTATAGTCATTAGACTTGCATTTTGCATATTTCTCTTCATTTTAAGTCCCATATAGAATATGTTGTGTCTTAGAATCTTAGGATTCATTTCATGCAGGTACATAGCATTTTGAGTCCTTTTCAAGTACAATGGATGCCTAGGAGTGGGTGGAATGAAGTTGAGTTAGAAGAGCATCAAGAGGAGTGAAGAAACACAAGGAATGGGGCAGTGTTCATCTAAACGACCAAGCCAACTAGATAAATTGATCAGCTGGGTCGATCAGATGGACACAAGGCCAAATAGAAGGAGTGTTGGCTGGATCGACCCAGCATGCTAGATAAATCGATCCAGCTGGTCGATCAAACCAACACAGTGCAAAAAGATGCAGATGCAGTCCAAAACAGCTTAAAGATAATGTTGGTTGACGGCCTTTCGCTGCCCAGTTTAATCTGAAATTTTGTTGGGGAGATAAGAAATTGAGCTAGCTTCACGTGAGCGTTAGATTCAACTCATTCTGAGTTGCGGTTCAAAGGTTATGGCCAATTTAATGAGGACATGTCAGGCTGAGTGACCAAGACTGCTAGACGGATCGATCAAATGGGTCGATCAGAATGACACATGGAAATTTTTGGGTGTGCATTGGATCGACCAAGATGTCTCCCTGGGTCGATCAGATGGGTAAATCAAACACACGTTTTCTGCACAAACCCGGGGTTGACCCGGTTTGTCTCGGGTCGACCTGGTACCTTACCCTTTTACTATATATATGTTTTAGCACTGAAAAATCCTAATTTATGTTATGTTTTGATTTGGCTAAGAGAACTTTCTCTTAAGTCTCTCTTATGTATTTGTTGGATAATCTTTGATTTTTATGGTTTATTGAAGTTTTGTTAATCATTTGCATTTCTCTAATAATGTTTATCTTCTTATTAGCATTTTCTTTGGTCTTTGCTATTTCCATGTGTGAGTAGTGAACTTATGGATTATGGGTTAAGTAGATTAGGGTGATTAGAAATTGGGTTATGATGTATTAGGCTTAGACTTTAGAGAACCCTTCATTTGAGATGCAATTAATGCTAGGATTGGATTAGCTAATCAATCTCTAGATTATGGTCTTTTTACGCCCATAAGGTGTTTGTAGAAATGTCTAGAAGAATCTCATATGAGCAAATCACATCTTAGCTAATTGACACTTAATGTTTAAGGTGATTTGTCGGTTTAGGGACTTATAAGTATTGCTTCTAGATTCATTACAAAGCGGAAGTTTATGATAATTAAAGAATTTAGAAAGGGGATTAGTGCCACGGAAGTGCACTAGTTCTAAATTAGTGAACCTTGTCCTAGGAATGGACTTGATTAGAGCCTAGCACCATTACCTAATAGATCATTCACCGGAATCAATTGCCTTATCCCATGATCCACATCTCTCTTAGTTGATTTCATTCTTGCTTTTAATCTTGTATGTTCATTCTAGGTTGCATTATATGCGAACAATGATGAAATTGCCTTGTAAAAGTTTTGACTTAGCATTCAATGTGAATCTCTTGATAATGCATTTTATTGCTTAAGTGAATCGTAAAAAAACTCTATTATTTGCATCTTGATCTCTTCGCTCGAAACTCTTGGTTTTGTTGATGTGTGCTAAACTTGAAAGCAATTCTACTTATTTGACTTTAATTGGACTTTAAGTTCTTGCTTAGGATCTTGAGATGCATGTTCATGGTTTTCAAAGACATATTTGGGGTTTCTTATTCAATTTTACCACTCTATGTTAACCCAAATGGCCATTTTTATTTTTAGATGGTTTTCTCACCTTAACCTAAACCTTTCATTTCAAACCCCTTGTTGTTTGCGTGAGTGAGACATTTTTCTTAAAAATGCATACACATGCAAAATCTCGAAAGATAGGAACGACAAAGATAGTCTTCCAATAGGCTAGTCTCTTACGCTTTAAGACTAGCAAACTAAGAGGGTGGTGATGTTGTTTCATTGATGGTTGGGTTTCGTGAGAGACTTGAGAGAGAAAAAGAAAGAGAGAATGGTTGAGTTCAAAAGAAAACCAAAGAAAAAGAAAAGAACTACTATGGGGAAAGGTAAAGGTAAAAGAAGACTCTAAGTGTATAAGGCCAAAAAAACCCCATAGAGTTTGCAATAACAAAACAAAAAAGAAGAAGAAAGTTTGATTTATCTCAAAAGAAAGAGAGTATGTGAGATCATGGGTAGAATCTAGGATTTAAAAACAAAAGGGTTTGGGTAGAATGGAAGTTCTTGTTTGTATGCATCATTTGTTCCATTTCTCCCTTGTTTTTGCATGATATTTTGCATTACTATTGTTTGAGAGTAAGTCACTAAATGACAATGAACCGCCTTGTCTTTACATTTCATAAACCCTTTTCTACCATGCCGATTGAACTTGATTGATAGTCCCTAGGCGAGACTGCACCTAAACACCTAATTGAATGTTAAAGAATTGGTAGACAGGATGGCATGCAGAGGCTTAACCTTGAGTCTAGAGGCAAAAGATTGGAGTTGCGATGGATGTGAGAAGAAAAATTAAGTAGGAATTCACTATAGTGATAACTACGTATTATCTTGAGATATGATGTTGAATGCTTTGTTGGAACCATTTGGCTTTGAGTTCTCACTTTCAAACCTCTCCTCCGGTTTGTTCTTACTTGTTTGGATGAGGACAAGCAAATGACAAGTCCGGGGGAGTTGATGCATTCATATTTTAGCATCCTTAGCATACATTTTCCTTAGCTTTTATAGTCATTAGACTTGCATTTTGCATATTTCTCTTCATTTTAAGTCCCATATAGAATATGTTGTGTCTTAGAATCTTAGGATTCATTTCATGCAGGTACATAGCATTTTGAGTCCTTTTCAAGTACAATGGATGCCTAGGAGTGCGTGGAATGAAGTGGAGTTAGAAGAGCATCAAGAGGAGTGAAGAAACACAAGGAATGGGGCAGTGTTCATCTAATCGACCAAGCCAACTAGATAAATCGATCAGCTGGGTCGATCAGATGGACACAGGACCAAATAGAAGGAGTGTTGGCTGGATCGACCCAACATGCTAGATAAATCGATCCAGCTGGTCGATCAAACCAACACAGTGCAAAAAGATGCAGATGCAGTCAAAAGCAGCTTAAAGATAATGTCGGTTGACGGCCTTTCTCTGCCCAGTTTAATCTGAAATTTTGTTGGGGAGATAAGAAATTGAGCTAGCTTCACGTGAGCGTTAGATTCAACTCATTCTGAGTTGCGGTTCAAAAGTTATGGCCAATTTAATGAGGACATGTCAGGCTGAGTGACCAAGACTGCTAGACGGATCGATCAAATGGGTCGATCAGAATGACACATGGAAATTTTTGGGTGTGCATTGGATCGACCAAGATGTCTCCCTGGGTCGATCAGATGGGTAATCAAACACACATTTCCTGCATAAACCCGGGTTTGACCCGGTTTGTCTCGGGTCGACCCGGTACCTTACTCTTTTACTATATATATGTTTTAGCACTCAAAAATCCTAATTTATGTTATGTTTTGATTTGGCTAAGAGAACTTTCTCTTAAATCTCTCTTATGTATTTGTTGGATAATCTTTGATTTTTATGGTTTATTGAAGTTTTGTTAATCATTTGCATTTCTCTAATAATGTTTATCTTCTTATTAGCATTTTCTTTGGTCTTTGCTATTTCCATGTGTGAGTAGTGAACTTATGGATTATGGATAAAGTAGATTAGGGTGATTAGAAGTTGGGTTATGATGTATTAGGCTTAGACTTTAGAGAACCCTTCATTTGAGATGCAATTAAGGCTGTGATTGGATTAGCTAATCAATCTCTAGATTATGGTCTTTTTACGCCCATAACGTGTTTGTAGAAAGGTCTAGAAGAATCTCATATGAGCAAATCACATCTTAGCTAATTGACACTTAATGTTTAAGGTGATTTGTCGGTTTAGGGACTTATAAGTATTGCTTCTAGATTCATTACAAAGCAGAAGTTTATGATAATTAAAGAATTTAGAAAGGGGATTAGTGCCACGGAAGTGGACTAGTTTTAATTTAGTGATCTTTGTCCTAGGAATGGACTTGATTAGAGTCTAGCACCATTACCTAATAGATCATTCACCGGAATCAATTGCCTTATCCCATGATCCACATCTCTCTTAGTTGATTTCATTCTTGCTTTTAATCTTGTATGTTCATTCTAGGTTGCATTATATGCGAACAATGATGAAATTGCCTGGTAAAAGTTTTGACTTAGCATTCAATGTGAATCTCTTGATAATGCATTTTATTGCTTAAGTGAATCGTAAAAAAACTCTATTATTTGCATCTTGATCTCTTCGCTCGAAACTCTTGGTTTTGTTGATGTGTGCTAAACTTGAAAGCAATTCTACTTATTTGACTTTAATTGGACTTTAAGTTCTTGCTTAGGATCTTGAGACGCATGTTCATGGTTTTCAAAGACATATTTGGGGTTTCTTATTCAATTTTACCACTCTATGTTAACCCAAATGGCCATTTTTATTTTTAGATGGTTTTCTCACCTTAACCTAAACCTTTCATTTCAAACCCCTTGTTGTTTGCGTGAGTGAGACATTTTTCTTAAAAATGCATACACATGTAAAATCTCGAAAGATAGGAACGACAAAGATAGTCTTCCAATAGGCTAGTCTCTTACGCTTTAAGACTAGCAAACTAAGAGGGTGGTGATGTTGTTTCATTGATGGTTGGGTTTCGTGAGAGACTTGAGAGAGAAAAAGAAAGAGAGAATGGTTGAGTTCAAAAGAAAACCAAAGAAAAAGAAAAGAACTACTATGGGGAAAGGTAAAGGTAAAAGAAGACTCTAAGTGTATAAGGCCAAAAAAACCCCATAGAGTTTGCAATAACAAAACAAAAAAGAAGAAGAAAGTTTGATTTATCTCAAAAGAAAGAGAGTATGTGAGATCATGGGTAGAATCTAGGATTTAAAAACAAAAGGGTTTGGGTAGAATGGAAGTTCTTGTTTGTATGCATCATTTGTTCCATTTCTCCCTTGTTTTTGCATGATATTTTGCATTACTATTGTTTGAGAGTAAGTCACTAAATGACAATGAACCGCCTTGTCTTTACATTTCATAAACCCTTTTCTACCATGCCGATTGAACTTGATTGATAGTCCCTAGGCAAGACTGCACCTAAACACCTAATTGAATGTTAAAGAATTGGTAGACAGGATGGCATGCAGAGGCTTAACCTTGAGTCTAGAGGCAAAAGATTGGAGTTGCGATGGATGTGAGAAGAACAATTAAGTAGGAATTCACTATAGTGATAACTACGTATCATCTTGAGATATGATGTTGAATGCTTTGTTGGAACCATTTGGCTTTGAGTTCTCACTTTCAAACCTCTCCTCCGGTTTGTTCTTACTTGTTTGGATGAGGACAAGCAAATGACAAGTCCGGGGGAGTTGATGCATTCATATTTTAGCATCCTTAGCATACATTTTCCTTAGCTTTTATAGTCATTAGACTTGCATTTTGCATATTTCTCTTCATTTTAAGTCCCATATAGAATATGTTGTGTCTTAGAATCTTAGGATTCATTTCATGCAGGTACATAGCATTTTGAGTCCTTTTCAAGTACAATGGATGCCTAGGAGTGGGTGGAATGAAGTGGAGTTAGAAGAGCATCAAGAGGAGTGAAGAAACACAAGGAATGGGGCAGTGTTCATCTAAACGACCAAGCCAACTAGATAAATCGATCAGCTGGGTCGATCAGATGGACACAGGGCCAAATGGAAGGAGTGTTGGCTGGATCGACCCAGCATGCTAGATAAATCGATCCAGTTGGTCGATCAAACCCAGCATGAAATTGAGCTAGCTTCACGTGAGCGTTAGATTCAACTCATTCTGAGTTGCGGTTCAAAGGTTATGGCCAATTTAATGAGGACATGTCAGGCTGAGTGACCAAGACTGCTAGACGGATCGATCAAATGGGTCGATCAGAATGACACATGGAAATTTTTGGGTGTGCATTGGATCGACCAAGATGTCTCCCTGGGTCGATCAGATGGGTAAATCAAACACACGTTTTCTGCACAAACCCGGGTTTGACCCGGTTTGTCTCGGGTCGACCCGGTACCTTACCCTTTTACTATATATATGTTTTAGCACTCAAAAATCCTAATTTATGTTATGTTTTGATTTGGCTAAGAGAACTTTCTCTTAAGTCTCTCTTATGTATTTGTTGGATAATCTTTGATTTTTATGGTTTATTGAAGTTTTGTTAATCATTTGCATTTCTCTAATAATGTTTATCTTCTTATTAGCATTTTCTTTGGTCTTTGCTATTTCCATGTGTGAGTAGTGAACTTATGGATTATGGGTTAAGTAGATTAGGGTGATTAGAAGTTGGGTTATGATATATTAGGCTTAGACTTTAGAGAACCCTTCATTTGAGATGCAATTAATGCTAGGATTGGATTAACTAATCAATCTCTAGATTATATATGGTCTTTTTACGCCCAGAAGGTGTTTGTAGAAATGTCTAGGAGAATCTCATATGAGCAAATCACATCTTAGCTAATTGACACATAATGTTTAAGGTGATTTGTCGGTTTAGGGACTTATAAGTATTGCTTCTAGATTCATTACAAAGCGAAAGTTTATGATAATTAAAGAATTTAGGAAGGGAATTAGTGCCACGGAAGTGGATTAGTTCTAAATTAGTGATCCTTGTCCTAGGAATGGACTTGATTAGAGCCTAGCACCATTACCTAATAGATCATTCACCGGAATCAATTGCCTTATCCCATGATCCACATCTCTCTTAGTTGATTTCATTCTTGCATTTAATCGTTTAGTGTTTGCATTTGCTAGTTGCTTTGAATTTAGTTTGTATTGCTTTTGTTTATTGCATTTTCTTATCTCTACTTGTTAATTAGCCTTTTATCTTTACATTATCACATTTCACTTAGTAATTGCCAACTAGGAACTTAAGAAAAACCAAACATACCCATTGACTTAGTTTCTAGAGTGCTTTGCATTTTCTTATTGTCTTAATCAATTTCCTTGTGGATTCGATCCCTAAGTAGTACACCGATTTGCCATTCTATTTATTTAGGGTTAAAACTTAATAGTAGCTTAAGGCCAAATTTCCCTACTGTATGCTCGTTAACCGAGATGAAGAAATAGCATTTTTCCCAGTTAGGGACCTTGCCGGAAAGAGAGGTACCAGAGCCAACGCCGCCCTTTCTTGATCGAGGTAAGTGCCTCAAGCAAATGGGCCCTGATCGTCACATCGCACTTGTAAGAAAGGATCAGTAGTCCTACGATGTCACGAATGGACGTAGCAGAAAGCTGCGCCAAAGCCATCCCATGCCTGTGGGAGTCTACGATTAATGGGGAACCAGAGCCCGCATTTCGTAAAAAACAACTCATAAAGGCAAAATCACCCTTTCGGAGGGGAATGGGGCCTGTGCTGTGATGGCGCACAAAGTATAGACCGTTTACTAAAGAGCAAGGATAAATCCTTTGTACAAGTGACAAACTTTAATATTTATAAGCCCTATCACTACTAAAAACACCGCAAGTGCAAGGTATAATTAGTGGTAAGTAGAGGTCGAACCCAAAGGAATGAGAATTGCGAGCACATTTTGAAAATAACAACAATCCTAAGCTAAGACAAGATATGTTTTTGGGGTTTTGTCGTTAAGATAATTAAAAGCTAAATTAAAGTAGCAAAGCAAGCAAATTTATCAATTCAAATAAACAACAAGACACTAAATAAAGATTAAGATAATATATCAATAATAAGCATGGATCATGGGCTAGGTAATTGATAAGGGTAGACTAGTGACTGATTTCAAGATGCCAGATAAAAAATCAACATAATCTCAAGACAATTGGATATTCATTTAATACGTTAGTCCATGCTAATGGTAAAAATCTCTTTCTCTAACACATCAAGATCAACCGCTAAGTATTCCATCTCCATGACTAGAGAATCATTTTACACAATCTCATTTTCATCACAAGAGTTCATAGAACAATGATTAAATGACTATGTGACCCAAGCCGACAACAAGGCTGGTTCAAGCATTTTATCGAACACTTACTAGGCGTGAGAAAGTCTTAGGTCTAAACTATGGTTAGCTACTCCAAGCCTAGCATTAAGAATACCTTAAGTGATGAGATAATGAAAAGTTAAACTCAAATATCGAGAAGATCAAACACCAATCATCATATTCTCCACTAGAAAGATTACTCACAATCTTTCATGAGAAAAACTCAAGAAAAGGTAGGATATTGCATAACTTAAAAGGAAAATAAGAAAAAGAAAAAACTTGCAAAGATCAAGAACTAAATAGCATAAAGATAGAGATTCATCAATCAATACAAAGTGTTTTTGTGTCTTTGGAGGTGGCTAGATCTTAGAGAATGATTAAAACTTAGGTTTTTAGGTCCAAATACAACATATATATAGTATAGGCCAGTTGGTCCGGCCGGTGGTCTCTTCTTCTCTCCTCCGCCAGTGGCCGGCCTTCTTACTATTCATATCCAAAAGAGATAAATAAAGCTTTTATTCCAATCTCTAAAATCAAACGTAGATGTCGTAAAATTCTTTTTATGAAAATTCTTAAACTCCTCACAATTTTCACTCTAAGACTAGACTCTAAGTAGTTTCAAGTTATCATGCTTTCAACTCTTTAACATTCAATTTTTGACAGTAAAAGTGAGATTCTTGCAAATGGAAATGAAAACTTGATCAATCGGTTTGGGTAAAAAACGGTTTTAGCTTTGAAAGAGGCGGTTAAAATGTTTGGGGTTTCTCTCAAAATAAAATGCATGTCAATGTACAAAAGCAATAGAGAATGAGACAGTTGATGCATACAAAATTTCTCTTCCATCAAGCTACCTATTCCTAGACTTCTTTCTAAATCTTTTGCTTAAATCCCAACCCCATTTTTTTTAAAGGCATAGACCAACCTACTTCTTAGCTACTAAGGAGACTCTTTTTTAGTAATAAGCTATTTTCTTTTTGATTGTAGTGCTTTCAAAAATCCCTCTTATGAAACTTTTTTATTTTTGGTATTGCTTTTAGAGGAGCTCATTACTTAATTAAATTCCTAGAGCTTTTTTGTTTGTTTTCTTATTACTCCCTTAGTAACCGTTTTTTCAAGGAACCAATTTTGGTTTTATCCCATTTTTTAAGCTACCCCTTTTTTCAAGGAACCGTTTTTTAAGGAACCAAGTAACTGTTTTTTCAAGGAACCAATTTTGGTTTTATCTCATAACTCGAAATGTCTTAAGCTACCCCTTTTTGTAGACGAAAGAGAAAGGTTGTCGTCCCTATCTCGAAAGATTTTCTATATGAATGCACATGAAAAAAGCCTCACTCAAGAGATGATTTTGGTTTAAAAACAAGGGTTAAAGTAAGGGTGTGGTACCATTTTAAAAATAAAAATAGCCATTCAGATCAACAAAGGATGGTAAAATGAGTAAAGGAGATTCGAGTGTGATATACCATGATCGAAAATCAATTTTCAAAGCAAAAAAGAATTAAGTCCGGTTTAAAGTCCATATAATTAGAGTTGAAAATAAATCCAAACAAGTATTTACAAAGAAATCTAAACTTTTGAGCTAAGAGTTTAAATTTGAGAATTTCAAGGTGTTAAAAATGTTTCTTCTAGCGACATTTTCCGTTTAATTAGGATTTCAAGAAATAAAAACTAAACACCAAACTTTACAAGGAAATTAAATAATTGTCTCCTATGCAAGTGCAAATGCAAGCTATATGTAATCTAGGATTCTAAAAATATGCAATTAATAATCTACATGAATTTTGTTGTTTTTAAAATTTTCAATTTTTTTGGGTATTTTTAAGAGCTTTTTAAAAAACAATTTTTATAATCATAGAATATATACAATGCAATGCAAATTTTTTTATTTTTATTTTATTTTGGAACACTAAGACACTTAAAATAAAAGATAATAAACATAGTTAATACGACATAAATCCTTCCCTTCGAACTTAATTCACACCGAC
The DNA here is from genome assembly GCA_900406555.1 of Pseudoturritis turrita. Lineage (NCBI taxonomy): Eukaryota > Viridiplantae > Streptophyta > Magnoliopsida > Brassicales > Brassicaceae > Pseudoturritis > Pseudoturritis turrita. The sequence goes on along the minus strand of OVBL01001019.1, from coordinate 32,058 downwards.
TCGGTGTGAAAAAAGTTAAAGGAAAAGGAAAATAACGGAAATAAAAACTAAACGGTACTTACAAAGATGATAGATGGTACCTTTTGGAGTCATTCAAGGGGGAGTTGATGTCCCCTCGTTTGGCGAGTCGGATTCATCATAGTGAGGGTCATCCTTGTTGTTAAGTTCGCAGATGAAACTAAATATCTACTCGTCCTCTTTGGTGGGTAGGAAATTAGTATGGCGATCACGACGCTTAATCATTTCCGCAATCTTGCCAAAAAACTTTCGATGCATCTTTTGGATGCCTTGGTGAGCCTTATTGAACTGATACCAACGCCTATCCTATATTGTGGCGGTTGCTCACGATGGTAATGGGTAGTCGGGGGCGAACTCTAGCTCACTCTCATCGCCGCTCTCTTCATCTCTTTCTAGGCTTTTGGCTAACAAGGTTTTCTTAGAATGAGGTGGTTGCATGAAGTACTCCCCTCTTTGAAAAATGAATTCGACATTGGAAGTCGTCGTTAAATTCACTCTTTCACGCATGGGAAGGTTGCAACTCCAAGAGCCTTCAACCTTGTCCTGAAAATTGTAGATGAAATTTCCTTTGTTTTCAAAGCCTTTTGAGAATTTGGTATTGATTAAATAGTCTATGTCGGTCGTTGGGCGAGAGACATTTACTTCAAATGCGGAGAGATAGATTTTCAAATATTTGAAGAGATGAGTGACCATCCCTCCAATGTGGATCGATGACTCATTTCCTTCTATCAACCTCCTTTTCGTCCTTTCCCATTGATCCAAGATAAGACATCCGTTTTTCACATTGCTCCCAATGGTGTCCTTGACTCTTCGTCTGTCGATCCCCATCACCTCTTTTATTTCTTGGAACAACAAACACATTTCCATTTATTTCACCTTAGAAGTATCCCTTTCAGCGAAGAATGTGTTAGCAAGTAAGCACATGAGATATCGAATCGCCGGATTCCTAATTTTTGTCATCCTCACTTTTGCACTAGCATAAGTCCCTTGCGCTACGAATTCCCAAAGCTCATGTTTGCTTTCCAAGAAGGGATACCCGATTAGTCTCTTGAAGGGCAATCCGAAAGCATCGCAAAAATTCTTGATGGGGAAATCGTTAGTTGCATTTCCGATCTGAAAGGAGAAACTTCCCTTATCCACACTAGGGAACACCTTGTCCTCATAAGTTACTTGCAATGTGGCGAAGAATTGCCGAGTTGGAATTTCGTAGGTGCACTCTTGAATTTCGTGGAGTTTCCCAAGCCCCACTTTTGCAAGTAAAAACTCGATATCTTCTTCCATTTCCAAGTTTGTCAAAATTGCCTTATCCGCGAATATTATTGGCAAAACCATGAGTCCTTTTAGAATCATCAACGCCTCTTTTCTGGCGTTTTCCAATTCTTCAGACTCGCCTTCTTGGGTGCTCTCGTATTCGCCAAACTCTTGCTATTAATTCATTTTTGGCACTCGTAACCATCATTCATACAATGAAAAATCTCAATTCACAAGAGTAAGTGTATAGATTTTTCCCCAATATTGAAAATTAATGGTTATACTCATGACCAAAAACTATCATTTTCATTTCTAGCCTTCAAGTACAATGATTGATTTTGCATAATTAAATGTGAAATGGTTCTTGATAATTGGTAGAAACTCATTAATTATGCTAGACTAAATTTCAATAATTCATCTACCAACCATCCAACCATGATAAATAAAATCAAAAGGCTATAAATGAGAGTTGGATGTTAAATGATTTTATTTAAAATTCTACATCCAAATTTCCAAATTTCATAATTGGGTTACTATTCACCATCTTCTCCAAAAATTTCAATGAATGGCAAAATGAGATGTTCATGAGGAATATGTTACTAAGCAATGTTACTCAAGATGCAATGACTCTAAAACTAGCAAATATGCGACTATTTCTTGTTAAATCCAACTAGTTCAAGATTTTTCATGTTCTTGGAAACATGTAGAGAAATTATGCAAAATAGAGATTTAGAGCTCATACGTTTTTAATCAAGATGAAGAATTTTTGAAAGATATAGTATGGAGTTGTATGATGAATAATCAACAAGAGAAAAAGTAGAAATGATGAAAAATAAATTTTCTTCAAGAACACCAAGAAGCTTGAAAAGATATTTTCTCTTTCTCTTATCTTTTGACACACTTTTTGGAGGATAAGATATTTTGCAGTGGATATAATTGAAAACTCCCCTAAATATTTTAAATTTTATCATTAAAAATAATCTCTCCTTTTTGCAAAATTCAAAATTCAAACTCCCAAGTCAATGGTCAAAGATCAAAGATACTTACTTTGTCAAAGAATGAAGAAAGGAAAAGAAAAATATATCTTCCCTTGGTTTCCCGCTACTGGTCGGCTGGCCTGTTGGCCCGGTGGATGTCGTCGGGAAACTTTTTTCCGTCTTTCGGTCTTCGTTCTTCCTCGGTGCTTTCTCACTTCTTGACCCAAATTTTTCCCTACACACTTAGTCATTTTTAGAAGCATAGAAATATTTATTAGTAAAATTATTTACAATGGCTAACATGAGATTGCCTCTCAAATGGGCTTGTTTATCGTTATTTAGCTTGACGTTTGTAGGAAAATTAGACGTTTTGGGGTTCGGATAATAGAATTTTATCCCAATCTCCTTCTTTGAAATATACGAGGTACGGTTTAACTCTTTGACTGTTGACCGTGAACTCTTCTCCGGTTTTGCTACGGAGTACAACCGCTCCTGACGGCTTTACCTCCTTAATAATGTATGGTCCCGTCCACTTGATTTTAATTTTTCCAGAAAAAGTCTCAACCTTGAGTTAAATAGGAGAACCTTATCTTCTTCCACAAAATTCCTCGGTATTATGTTCTTGTCGTACACCGCCTTGGTTTTCTCTTTGTAGATTTTTGAACTTTCGTAGGCAAGTAGTCGAATCTCGTTCAATTCCTCCAATTGGATTAAACGCTTCTCCACGTCGGTTTTATATCAAAATTTAGGAGTTTTGTCGCCCACATTGCCTTGTACTCTATTTCGATGGGTAAATGGCAACAATCCTAAGATAAGACAAGATATGTTTTTCGGGTTTTTGTCGCTAAGATAATTAAAGCTAAATTAAAATATAAATCAAGCAAATTTATCAATTCAAATAAACAACAAGACACTAAATAAAGATTGAGATAATATATCAATAAGAAGCATAGATCATGGGCTAGGTAATTGATAAGGGTAGACTAGTGAGTGATTTCAAGATGCCAAATCAAACAATCAACATAATTGCAAGACAATGGGATATTCATTCAATAGGTTAGTCCATGCTAATGGTAAAAACTTCTTTCTCTAATCACATTCAAGATCAACCGCTAAGTATTCCATCTCAATGACTAGAGAAGCATTTAGCACAATCCCATTTTCGTCACAAAAGTTCATAAAACCATGACTAAATGGATATGTGACCCAAGCTCACATTAAGGTTGGTTCAAGCATTTCATCAAACACTTACTAGGTGTGAGAAAGCCTAAGGTCTAAACTATGCTTAGCTACTCCAAACCTATCATTAAGAGCACCTGAAGTGATGAGATAATGAAAATCTAAACTCAAACATCAAGAAGACCAAACATCAATCATCATATATTTACCTACCCCATTCTCCACCAGAAAGATTACTAACAATCCTTCATGAGAAAAACACAAGAACAGGTAGGATATTGCATAACTTAAAAGGAAAATAAGAAAAAAATGAACTTGCAAAGATCAAGAACTAAATAGCATAAAGATAGAGATTCATCAATACAAAGTGTTTTTGTGTCTTTGGAGGTGGTTAGATCTTAGAGAATGATGAAAATTTAGGTTTTTAGATCCCAATACAATATATATATATATATATATATATGGGTTTGGGAAAGCCCAGTGCCATTTGGTCCGGCCGGTGGTCTCTCCTTCTCTCCTCTGTCAGTGGCCGCCGGCCACTTGGTCCGTCATTGCTCTTGTCTGTTCCTTCTTATTTTCTTCATCTCGATCCTCCTCTCTTGTTCCCCTCTTGTTCTCTTGGAAATATTTCGTCCAAAACATGCTCCAAGTACCTAGATGAAGACTCAAATAGACCAAAAAAATACATGCATGCTCCAAGACTCTAAAATGTGGAAAGCAGCCTAAATGTGATGGAATTATGAAAAATGCAAGATAAAATCATAAAGAAATGGTTTAAACCTTAAACCATGAAATTATATATACATCATCCTGGTCATACAGAAGGACGAGCTCAATGGCCGCTAGAATTTTGCAACTTGCCCACATCGACGCTAATGACTCAGCAGTCGAGACTGTCTTTGGGAAATTGGGCAAGAGTGGGCTGTGGTAGCTCCCGGCGCTGCTGTTCGCATCACTGTTGGATTCGTCCCGCAAGTGAGGAATCATGAATGTTGGCGCAGAAGGGTCGACGAGATTTTCTAAGGCATTAGTTTTGACGCCATCATCATCGCCACCTCGTCGTGATGAGCTTTTGGTATGATCTGACGAGCTCGTGACTTGTTTTCCGCGAGCCATGAAAAAAAAAAACTGATTCTAGAAAAGGATATGAACGAATCAAAAAGTAGCAAACTGAAAGTTTTGTCCTCCGAGTGAGGATGAAGGTCTTCAAATGGGTTTTTTGAAGATCATCAGTGGTGACGAAGATCTTCAAACAAAGAATGAAGATCCACGAAGATCCACGAAGATCTTCAAACGAAAGCCAGAAAAACTGAAACTTTGTCACAACTGATCAACGATCTCCAATCGAGAATCGAGATAAACGAAGAAAAATATACAATTTTTGAGAAAAATGCAGAAATGAAAGAGAAAGTTTGAAATTTTATTAGAAAGAAGTTTGAAGGGAGAGACGAAGAAAATAAAATGAGAGAGAGAAAAGTTACCTTATATGTCGTGGAGAGGTGCAAAGTGAAGAAGTAGAGAAGGGATGAGAAGGGTTCGTATAGGCATACCTCGGAAATCGATAAACCTCCTCGAGATATGCAAAAAATTGTTCATATCCTTCGAATATTCTTGAAGCAAAGATATCCCAAAGATCTCGTCAAATCCAAATAAATCAAATCGGATAAGGATAGAAGTCGGGACAAAGACCTCGATATCCGAGCTTATAGTTTGCAAATTTCATGACCTCAATTGAAGAACCGGGGGGCTAACTGTTGGTGTCGTATTTCACCCCCATCGAGTTCGGCCCAGTGACATTGAGGAAAACGCAACTAAGATATTCGGAAAGGCCCAATTCCAGATAGATGGGTTGGCCCATTCGGTTGATTCGGTACAAGAGTCCGTCAGAGTCGAAGCCCAACTGGAGAAGCGACAAGGCAATTTGTCAGTAACGAGCTCCACAAAGATTAAGTCGAGTTAGATCCAAAAATGGAGGAGAATATGCTCGGTGAAGATTTTGGAGGAGCAATTGGAGTAGGCATCTGTTGGGGTCAGATTCCACCTCTTGAGAATCAACGATTGAAAAATGGCTAAGTATGAAAGAACATTAGCAAATGGATCCCTAACCGTGGTTTGGGTGTTCCCTAACCGCGACAGAGGGAGTTGGTTCGACTGCCCCCTAACCGCAACAGAGGAGTTGGTTCGGGTGCTCCCTAATCGCGACCGAGGAGTTGGTTCAGGTGCCCCCTAACCGCGACAGAGGAGTTGGTTCGGGTGCCCCCTAACCGCGACAGAGTAAGTTGGTTTGGTTTTTCCTAACCATGAATGGATGAGTTGGTTCGGGTACCCCTAACCATGAATGGATGAGTTGGTTCGGGTACCCCTAACTGTGATGAGACAAGTTGGATCGGGTGTCACGACCCATGGGGAAGGTTGGGTCGTGTACCCCAATCCGTGACAAAGCAGGCGGATCGGGTGTCGCAACCCACAGCAGAACAAACGGATCGGGGTCATGTTCAGAAGCTGGATCGGGGTCAAGCCAAACGGATCGAGGTCAAGGCAACAGGATTGACATTGTCATTTATCACCACCCGAGCCGTGAACCATGGTATCCCCCGAGCTGTGAACCATGGTGTTACCCGAACCGTGAACCATGGTGTCACCCGAGCCGTGAAACATGGTGTCACCCGAGCGTGAACCATGGTGTCACCCGAGCCGTGAACCATGGGGTCACCCGAGCCGTGAACCATGGTGTCACCCGAGCCGTGAATAATGGTGTCACCCGAGCCGTGAACCATGGTGTCATCAGAGCCGTGAACTATGGTGTCATCCGAGCCGTGAACCATGGTGTCACCCGAGCCATGAATCATGGTGTCACCCAAGCCGTGAACCATGGTGTCACCCGAGCCGCGAACCATGGTGTCACCCGAGCCGCAAACCATGGTGTCACCCGAGCCGCGAACCATGGTGTCACCCGAGCCGTGAACCATGGTGTCACCCGAACCGTGAACCATGGTGTCACCTGAGCCAAATAAGATGGTTTCGACGAAACCAAGCCCGGCCCAAGACAACAATAAATTCACAACAAGCCCACAAACGGGAGTGGGACGAACGTGGACAAAAATTCCAGCAGGCCGAGCCGACTTAAGAAAGGAAAACATCCGAAGAAACAGGAGATCCTCCTTATCTCTTAGGAATAGGTTTGGCCGACTCTGGCTTGTATATATACCCATGTACACCCTCAGAAAAGGGGATCCGCAATTTGACCTAGCAAAACTCTGTACTTTTGCTCTCATACGAAAAGCTTTCTAAACAACTCAATAAAACACCATCTTTGGATCTCTGTTTATGCTTTCGTAGTTTTTACTCAGAAATTTTATCCATCTTAACAAACCTTCGACAGATTCAATTGGTGTGGATTTACACTCCCACAATTTGGCGCTAGAAGGAGGGGGATTGAAAATTTTTTACACCAAAAAAGCCACCGCAAAACCGATCCAAAGACAATGACCAACGACGGAGACGAGAACACTGCCGACACCAGAAACACCGGCGTGGAAGACGAGACGAACCAGTCCAAGGACGCCGGGGAGACTTCAACAACACTCATGGAGATGAAGATCATGCTAGAGACGCTGTTCAAGAAGGTGGAAGAGCAAGACAAACTCAACAACACGATGACGGGTGAGCTTAAAGCCTTGGCGACTGTTGGGGTCAAAACCCGCCCAGCTGTGATCAATGGGAAAACGGTTAAGTATGAAAATGCAAAGAATCGGACAAGGCCTAGTCACTTCAGCATGAAGAATTCGGCAAAGAAAGAAGGAGACTTCGGCAGCTTTGGTTCACTTCGGCAGGGAGACTTCGGCAAAGAGAGGAGAGACTTAGGCAAGCCTTGTCTCCGCTTAGGCGAGCCTTGTCTTCACTTAGGCAAAGCTTTGTCTCCATTCAGGCAAGCTTTGGCTCACATCGGCAAGCCTAGCTCACTTCGGCAAGGGAGACTTCGGCAAGCCTAGTCACTTCGGCAAAGGAGACTTCGGCAAGCCTAGCTTACTTCGGCAAGCTTAGTCACTTTGGCACGGAGACTTCGGCAGGCCCAGTGGCTTCGGCAAGGGAGACTTCGGCAAGCCTAGCTCACTTCGGCAAGCCTAGCCACTTCGGTGAAGGAGACTTCGGCAAGCCTAGCTCACTTCGGCAAGCCTAGCTCACTTCGGCAAGCCTAGCTCATTTCGGCAGTGACCCTTGGCTTCGGCAATGACCCTTGGCTTTGGCAGCGACCCGCGGCTTCGGCCGAAGGCCACTTCGGCAACGACCCGCGACTTCGGCAAGGACCCTTGGCTTCGGCAAGGACCCTTGGCTTCGGCAAGGACCCTTGGCTTCGGCAGCGACCCGCGGCTTCGGCAGAAGGCCACTTCGGCAACGACCCGCGACTTCGGCAAGGACCCTTGGCTTCGGCAAGGACCCTTGGCTTTGGCAACGACCCGCGGCTTCGGCCGAAGGCCACTTCGGCAACGACCCGCGGCTTCGGCAACGACCCGCGGCTTCGGCCGAAGGCCACTTCGGCAACGACCCGCGGCTTCGGCCGAAGGCCACTTCGGCAACACCCAATGGCTTCGGCAATGACCCGCGGCTTCGGCCGAAGGCCACTTCGGCAACGACCCGCGACTTTGGCAAGGACCCTTGGCTTCGGCAACGACCCGCGGCTTCGGCCGAAGGCCACTTCAGCAACGACCCGCGGCTTCGGCCGAAGGCCACTTCGGCAACACCCAATGGCTTCGGCAACGACCCGCGGCTTCGGCCGAAGGCCACTTCGGCAACGACCCGCGGCTTCGGCCGAAGGCCACTTCGGCAACGATCCATGGCTTCGGCAATGTCACTTCAGCAACGGCCCAGTGGCTTCGGCCGAAGGCCACTTCGGCAACGACCCGCGGCTTCGGCAACGACCCGCGGCTTCGGCCGAAGGCCACTTCGGCAACGACCCGCGGCTTCGGCCGTAGGCCACTTCGGCAACACCCAATGGCTTCGGCAACGACCCGCGGCTTCGGCCGAAGGCCACTTCGGCAACGACCCGCGACTTTGGCAAGGACCCTTGGCTTCGGCAACGACCCGCGGCTTCGGCCGAAGGCCACTTCAGCAACGACCCGCGGCTTCGGCCGAAGGCCACTTCGGCAACACCCAATGGCTTCGGCAACGACCCGCGGCTTCGGCCGAAGGCCACTTCGGCAATGACCCGCGGCTTCGGCCGAAGGCCACTTCGGCAACGATCCATGGCTTCGACAATGTCACTTCAGCAACGGCCCAGTGGCTTCGGCAAAGGAGACTTCGGCAAGCCTAGCTCACTTCGGCAAGGGAGGCTTCGGCAAGCCTAGCTCACTTCGGCAAGCCTAGTCACTTCGGCATGGAGACTTCGGCAAGCCTAGCTCATTTCGGCAGGGAGACTTCGGCAGGCCCGGTGGCTTCGGCAAAGGAGACTTCGGCAAGCCTAGCTCACTTAGGCAAGCCTTGTCTCTACTTAGGCAAGCCTTGTCTACACTTAGGCAAGCCTTGTCTCCACTTAGGCAAGCCTTGTCTCCACTTAGGCAAGCCTTGTCTTCACTTAGGCAAAGCTTTGTCTCCACTTAGGCAAGCTTTGTCTCACTTCAGCAGCCCACTTCGGCAGCTCCGCTTCGGCAGCTCCCTTCGGCAGCCCATTTCGGCAGCCCACTTCGGCAGACTCACTTCGGCAGCCCACTTCGGCAGCCCACTTCGGCAGCCCACTTCGGCAGCCTCACTTCGGCAGCTTCACTTCACTTCGGCAGCGTCACTTCGGCCACGATCCACTTCGGCCACGATCCACTTCGGCCACAATCGACTTCGGCCATGCTCCACTTCGGCCAACGAACTCGCTTCGGCTATGATACGAATCCACTTAGGCAAAATCATAAGAGACTGCTTGGCCCAAGTCAAAATCATACGAGACTGCTTGGCCGAAGTCAAAATCATACGAAACTGTCTGGCCGAAGTCATGCGAAGCTGTCTGGCCGAAGTGATACGAAACCGGCTGGCTGAAGTCGATTCTATACGAAACCTGAAGACGACGCGGCCGAAGTCATTTTTATACGAGCTGGAAGACGACGTGGCCGAAGTCATTTCTGTACGAAGACAGAAGACGACGCGGCCGAAGTCATTTCTATACAAGGACGCCAAGCCCATCTTCAGCCCGCGTTGGGACAAAAGCCCACGAAGTCGAACCGACTCGCGAAAAAGGAAATCCCAAAGGATTAGGATGTTTTCTTTATCTCTTTAGGATTGACCTGGCCAACTCGAACTAGTATATATATCTATGTACATCCTTTGAAAAAGGGATCCGCAATTTACTTAGCAAAAAACCCTAGACTTTTTTGCTCTCAAACTCTTGTACGAAAGCTTGGGCAGGGGTCGACGTTGGAGGGGAGGGTCGTAAAGTCCTCGTCCATAGACGTTGCTTCCTCCGCGGCAGTCGCAGGATCTTCGTCTGCGATGACTGCATCTATTTCCATTCGAGAGGCCTGTCCGTCGTCTGCCACGTATGCCTCGCTCTGGACTATCGAGCCATTGGTTACAGCTTCTCGTTCATCAGCGTCATCTCCAGTATTGGCTGGTGCACAGGCTTTCTCCCGCGCAGTCCTGGCGGCTTGGGATCGAGTAACTACACTCACTGTTTCCGTGAGAGTGATGCTTGGGCGCTCGATGAATTCCACCGGAATAACTCGTTTCAAGGCTGGATCAGAAGTGGATGCGAGGGCGGCCAGTGCATCAGCCGAAGTGTTCTCTCCTCGTGGAATCCGCGTGAGTGCGAACTCTCTGAATTGAGCAGTCAAGTCTCTGACGACTTTCAGATATGCCTCCATACGATCGTCTTTAGCTGCGTATTCCCCGCTGAACTGGTTTGCAACCAACTGTGAATCGCAGAACGCGTGAATGCAGTCAATCTTGAGTCCCTGCGCGAGCTTTAATCCGGCAATGAGGGCTTCGTATTCTGCTTCGTTGTTGGAGGCGTGAAAACCTAGACGGAAGGATTGTTCAAGTATTTCGCCCATTGGCGACGTTAGACGTATCCCGACCCCTGAACCGTTTTTGGATGATGAGCCGTCAACATGAAGTTGCCAAGTCGAATTCGGATCTCCTTCGGCGAGGCTTTCCTCCGGAAGTTCAATTAGAAAATCAGCAAGTACTTGCGATTTTACGCAGGTTCGTCCGCGATACTCGATGTCGTATTCGCTGAGCTCGATAGCCCACTTGGCCAATCGCCCGGATTGGCTTGGGCTATGCAAAATCGATCGTAGGGGTAGAGGACTAAGGACCACAATGGAGTGCGATTGGAAGTACGGCCTTAGTTTCCTGGCAGACATGACTACCGATAGGGCTAATTTCTCCATCTGCGGATATCTTGTCTCTGCATCGGTGAGGGTCTTACTAACATAAAAAATTGGTTTCTGCTCGCCCCGTTCATCGTGAATGAGTACTCCGCTTACTGCTGTGGTGGAGATCGCGGTGTACAGGAAGAGCGGCTCTCCCTCGACTGGCTTCGCGAGCACGTGTTACATTTGGAGGAATGTTTCCAACAGCTCAACTCCCACAACATGAAGCTCAACCCGACAAAGTGTAGATTCGCAGTCACGTCCGGCGAGTTTCTCGGTTACTTAGTTACTCATCGCGGAATCGAAGCGCCTCTAGTGATTTTACCAGCATGTCGTCTATGTATACTTCCATCGTTCTTCCGAGTTGATCGGCAAACATCTTGTTTACTAAGCGCTGATATGTGGCTCCGGCGTTCTTGAGGCCGAAAGGCATCACCTTGTAGCAATAGATTCCACGGTCCGTAATGAAGGCTGTCTTCTCACGATCATCGGGGTTCATTAGAATCTGGTTGTATCCTGAGAATGCGTCCATGAAAGATAAGAGCTTGTTACCGGCCGTTGCTTCGACCAGTCGGTCAATGTGCGGTAGTGGGAAGCTGTCCTTCGGGCACGCCTTGTTTAAATCGGTGAAATCGACACACACCCGCCATTTTCCGTTCTTCTTTTTGACTACAACAGGATTCGCCAGCCAATCCGGGTACTTGACTTCTATTATCGACCCGACTCGTAAGAGTCTTTCGACTTCGTCGTTCACTGCTTTCGCCCTGTCAGGACCCAACTTTCTCCGTTTTTGCTTGACTGGTTTGAAGGTTGGGTCGATGTTCAATTCGTGACTGGTTACGCTGATATCAATTCCGGGCATATCCTCTGCCGCCCACGCGAAAGTATCCACGTTTTCTTTTAAGAAAGAAACCAGTCCGTCCTTGATTTTTTCGTCGAGGGCAGATCCGATCTCTACGCATCGTTCCGGGTGTTCATCGTCGATGCAAACTGATATTACGGGGTCGCAGGGCTGTTCGACCGGTTCTTCTTCACGATCCTCCGCAATCTGTAATTGCTATAAGAGCTTGGAGAGCTCTTTTACTGGCTCCCTGTCTGTCTTCATCTTCTTGCGTTCTGACTTGGCTATTGGATCAGTGACGGGATTCCTGAGCTTGTGTGCAGCGAGGAAGCATACGCGGGACTCCTTCTGATTTCCCAGAATCGTTTTGATTCCGCTTGGTGTTGGGAATTTGACGCAGAGGTGGTAGGTCGAGGCTACAGCGCGCATTGAATTTAACCACGGTGTGCCGACGATGACGTTATAGATTGCTGGGTGATCGGCCACCGAAAATTCGACGAGCTTGATGACACCCCCAGCTTCTACGGGAAGCTTGATCGTCCCGATTGTCATTGTCGTTTCTCCGGAAAATCCAGTCAATGGTTTAGGGGAAGCCACTATGTCGGTCGGATTGATATCCATTCTTTTGAGAGTTTCCTTGAAGATTATATCCACTGTGCTGCCCGTATCCACCAGCACCCGGGCTACGTCATAGCCACTGATGATCAACTCGATCACGAGAGGGTCATCGTGTGGTTTGTCGATTCCGGTTGTTTCCCTTTCGGCGAATGAGATTACGTCGTTAGGAAACTTGGAGGGTGCGGACCAGTTAACGCTAACATCGGCTCGTCGTTGAAAAGCTTTAATCGACGAGACTGTATCTGAACAATAGTGAGATCCACCCATTATCATGTTGATCCGTCTTCTTGGGCCGGATTGTGGCGCTTCGTCGTCTTGCCTCCCTCGCTTAGGGAGATCTTCGTCTGCCTGTTCGGGGCGGTTTGCATTGGTATCCATTTCGAAATCCTTGAGGCTAATATCGCCTTTGAGTTTGCCGGCCGCCAGTTTTGCAGCGAGTTTCAGCCCTAGGATGCGACAATTTGCAGTTGAGTGTCCGAAGATGTGGTGATGTTCGCAATAAGCCGTTTCGTCGTAAGTTCCTTGGCCCCTGGTCCACGTGCTACTCCACGTACCTCTTCCCCTGCCCTGACCTCGTCCTTGTCCAAAGCTTGACGAATCAACTTGGTAGTTATGGGCTCCTTTGAATCCCCCTTCGTGCTGGATGTATCCAGGGCCTTGGTTGCCCTTTCTGTTGTTCGGTAGGTTCGGAGCAGAGGGAGGGTGGTTTGTGGACTTCACCTTTCCATGTTTCTGGGCTAGGATCTTCACTTCTTCTTCGTTGGAGGCGAAATCCGTTGCTCGGTGCAACGCGTCTTGGATCGTGGTTGGTGCATTCAGTGCAATTTCCTTCCGAAAATCAGAATCGAACCACAAGGCCTTCTTTAAAGCTTGCAGTGCGGCTTCGTCACTGATTCCTTCTACCTTGGACAGTACTGTCTTGAACCGTCCGATAAAAGTTCGCAATGTCTCGTTCTGTCCTTGCCCCATGGTCCACAGATCCGCATCGGATGTCCGGTGTTCCATGAATATAGCATAATGTTTAAGGAAAGCCGAAGACAGCTGATTGAAATTGCTAATCGAATTTCTTCCCAGTCTGGAGAACCATTGGAGAGCTGGGCCTTTAAGGTTCTCGACGAACAAGAGGCATTGTCCAGCGTCTTCCTCTCCCTCTCTGAAATTTGCTCGTCCCATTGCTATTGCGAAGGCGGTCAGGTGCTCCTTCGGATCAGTTTTACCCTCGTAGACTGGTACCTTCATCTTCCCCGGGTCAGAAACCCTCGCCTTAGTGATTTGAGCCGTGAACGGGGTGTTCTGTGCTTCTTCAAGCACTCGGTCAAGTTCGGGAGCCTTGCTAGTAGCCCTATGCATCTGAGATCGAACGAATTTCATCTCGGCGGCAGCTCGCTCCATGCCTGCCCGAATTTCGGCCATCTCCTCCTTTTGGGCTCGAATCATTGCTTTGCGCTCTTCCTCGATCTGGGCTCGTTGGGCCCAGAGGATGTTCTCCTCTTCTTCGGTGAGGTCCTGATCATGGCCAAGGTTGGTGTTGCTTCGTTCGTTTCGAGTTCGGGTCACACCCGTGAGTTCAGATTCGCGGCGGTGTTCTGAGTCGTGTTCACCCTCTGGGTTATCCTCCAGGTTGATCACTGGATTCATCCCGCCCATAGTCTGCGTGTTTGCCTCCTGCGGTGTTGCGTACAGCTCTGCGGTCGTGATTGGTTGGTTTGTAGGGAGCAATCTGCTCTGGGTTCTCGTCGTATGGTGGGGTGTTGAGAAATCAAGGGCCGTTGGGTTGAGACATCGAAGAGGGCGCCTCATTAGGTCAACTCCTGAGCCTCTACCACGGGCTTGGCTCGCCGTTGCAAGGACTTCGAGTTTATCGGTCATCGTCGTGTTTAGCTTATCCTGCTCCTCCGCCTTCTTGAGCAGCGTTTCCAGCATCGTCTTGATCTGTGATAGGGCCTCTGGGCTCGTCTCCACGACTGCAGGCGTTGGTGTATCTGTCGCTCCAGATCCATCGATCCCCGTGTCCTGCGGGTCGTCGGTTCGTCCGTCGCTAGTCATCTTCTTCGAATCGTTCGTGCGGTGGTTCCTTGGAGTAAGAAAGTTTCAAATACCCCCTCCTTCTAGCGCCAAATTGTGGGTGTCGAAATCAACACAATTAGAATTTGTCGGAGGTTTGTTAAGGGGGATGAAATTTCTGCGGATGAACCACGAACGGAGAGATCCAAAGATGGTTTTTTTATTAAGCTGTGTCGAAAAGCTTTCGTACAAGAGTTTGAGAGCAAAAAAGTCTAGGGTTTTTTGCTAAGTAAATTGCGGATCCCTTTTTCAAAGGATGTACATAGATATATATACTAGTTCGAGTTGGCCAGGTCAATCCTAAAGAGATAAAGAAAACATCCTAATCCTTTGGGATTTCCTTTTTCGCGAGTCGGTTCGACTTCGTGGGCTTTTGTCCCAACGCGGGCTGAAGATGGGCTTGGCGTCCTTGTATAGAAATGACTTCGGCCGCGTCGTCTTCTGTCTTCGTACAGAAATGACTTCGGCCACGTCGTCTTCCAGCTCGTATAAAAATGACTTCGGCCGCGTCGTCTTCAGGTTTCGTATAGAATCGACTTCAGCCAGCCGGTTTCGTATCACTTCGGCCAGACAGCTTCGCATGACTTCGGCCAGACAGTTTCGTATGATTTTGACTTCGGCCAAGCAGTCTCGTATGATTTTGACTTGGGCCAAGCAGTCTCTTATGATTTTGCCTAAGTGGATTCGTATCATAGCCGAAGCGAGTTCGTTGGCCGAAGTGGAGCATGGCCGAAGTCGATTGTGGCCGAAGTGGATCATGGCCGAAGTGGATCGTGGCCGAAGTGACGCTGCCGAAGTGAAGTGAAGCTGCCGAAGTGAGGCTGCCGAAGTGGGCTGCCGAAGTGGCCTGCCGAAGTGAGTCTGCCGAAATGGGCTGCCGAAGGGAGCTCCCGAAGCGGAGCTGCCGAAGTGGGCTGCCGAAGTGAGACAAAGCTTGCCTAAGTGGAGACAAAGCTTTGCCTAAGTGAAGACAAGGCTTGCCTAAGTGGAGACAAGGCTTGCCTAAGTGGAGACAAGGCTTGCCTAAGTGTAGACAAGGCTTGCCTAAGTAGAGACAAGGCTTGCCTAAGTGAGCTAGGCTTGCCGAAGTCTCCTTTGCCGAAGCCACCGGGCCTGCCGAAGTCTCCCTGCCGAAATGAGCTAGGCTTGCCGAAGTCTCCATGCCGAAGTGACTAGGCTTGCCGAAGTGAGCTAGGCTTGCCGAAGTGAGCTAGGCTTGCCGAAGTCTCCTTTGCCGAAGCCACTGGGCCGTTGCTGAAGTGACATTGCCGAAGCCATGGATCGTTGCCGAAGTGGCCTTCGGCCGAAGCCGCGGGTCATTGCCGAAGTGACCTTCGGCCGAAGCCGCGGGTCGTTGCCGAAGCCATTGGGTGTTGCCGAAGTGGCCTTCGGCCGAAGCCGCGGGTCGTTGCTGAAGTGGCCTTCGGCCGAAGCCGCGGGTCGTTGCCGAAGCCAAGGGTCCTTGCCAAAGTCGCGGGTCGTTGCCGAAGTGTCCTTCGGCCGAAGCCGCGGGTCGTTGCCGAAGTGGCCTTCGGCCGAAGCCACTGGGCCGTTGCTGAAGTGACATTGCCGAAGCCATGGATCGTTGCCAAAGTGGCCTTCGGCCGAAGCCGCGGGTCGTTGCCGAAGTGGCCTTCGGCCGAAGCCGCGGGTCGTTGCCGAAGCCATTGGGTGTTGCCGAAGTGGCCTTCGGCCGAAGCCGCGGGTCGTTGCTGAAGTGGCCTTCGGCCGAAGCCGCGGGCCGTTGCTGAAGTGACATTGCCGAAGCCATGGATCGTTGCCGAAGTGGCCTTCGGCCGAAGCCGCGGGTCGTTGCCGAAGTGGCCTTCGGCCGAAGCCGCGGGTCGTTGCCGAAGCCATTGGGTGTTGCCGAAGTGGCCTTCGGCCGAAGCCGCGGGTCGTTGCTGAAGTGGCCTTCGGCCGAAGCCGCGGGTCGTTGCCGAAGCCAAGGGTCCTTGCCAAAGTCGCGGGTCGTTGCCGAAGTGGCCTTCGGCCGAAGCCGCGGGTCGTTGCCGAAGCCATTGGGTGTTGCCGAAGTGGCCTTCGGCCGAAGCCGCGGGTCGTTGCCGAAGTGGCCTTCGGCCGAAGCCGCGGGTCGTTGCCGAAGCCGCGGGTCGTTGCCGAAGTGGCCTTCGGCCGAAGCCGCGGGTCGTTGCCGAAGCCAAGGGTCCTTGCCGAAGCCAAGGGTCCTTGCCGAAGTCGCGGGTCGTTTCCAAAGTGGCCTTCTGCCGAAGCCGCGGGTCGCTGCCGAAGCCAAGGGTCCTTGCCGAAGCCAAGGGTCCTTGCCGAAGTCGCGGGTCGTTGCCGAAGTGGCCTTCGGCCGAAGCCGCGGGTCGCTGCCGAAGCCAAGGGTCATTGCCGAAGCCAAGGGTCACTGCCGAAATGAGCTAGGCTTGCCGAAGTGAGCTAGGCTTGCCGAAGTGAGCTAGGCTTGCCGAAGTGAGCTAGGCTTGCCGAAGTCTCCTTCACCGAAGTGGCTAGGCTTGCCGAAGTGAGCTAGGCTTGCCGAAGTCTCCCTTGCCGAAGCCACTGGGCCTGCCGAAGTCTCCGTGCCAAAGTGACTAAGCTTGCCGAAGTCTCCTTCACCGAAGTGGCTAGGCTTGCCGAAGTGAGCTAGGCTTGCCGAAGTCTCCCTTGCCGAAGCCACTGGGCCTGCCGAAGTCTCCGTGCCAAAGTGACTAAGCTTGCCGCGGGTCGTTGCCGAAGCCAAGGGTCCTTGCCAAAGTCGCGGGTCGTTGCCGAAGTGGCCTTCGGCCGAAGCCGCGGGTCGTTGCCGAAGCCATTGGGTGTTGCCGAAGTGGCCTTCGGCCGAAGCCGCGGGTCGTTGCTGAAGTGGCCTTCGGCCGAAGCCGCGGGTCGTTGCCGAAGCCAAGGGTCCTTGCCAAAGTCGCGGGTCATTGCCGAAGTGGCCTTCGGCCGAAGCCGCGGGTCGTTGCCGAAGCCATTGGGTGTTGCCGAAGTGGCCTTCGGCCGAAGCCGCGGGTCGTTGCCGAAGTGGCCTTCGGCCGAAGCCGCGGGTCGTTGCCGAAGCCGCGGGTCGTTGCCGAAGTGGCCTTCGGCCGAAGCCGCGGGTCGTTGCCGAAGCCAAGGGTCCTTGCCGAAGCCAAGGGTCCTTGCCGAAGTTGAGGGTCGTTGCCGAAGTGGCCTTCTGCCGAAGCCGCGGGTCGCTGCTGAAGCCAAGGGTCCTTGCCGAAGCCAAGGGTCCTTGCCGAAGTCGCGGGTCGTTGCCGAAGTGGCCTTCGGCCGAAGCCGCGGGTCGCTGCCGAAGCCAAGGGTCATTGCCGAAGCCAAGGGTCACTGCCGAAATGAGCTAGGCTTGCCGAAGTGAGCTAGGCTTGCCGAAGTGAGCTAGGCTTGCCGAAGTGAGCTAGGCTTGCTGAAGTCTCCTTCACCGAAGTGGCTAGGCTTGCCGAAGTGAGCTAGGCTTGCCGAAGTCTCCCTTGCCGAAGCCACTGGGCCTGCCGAAGTCTCCGTGCCAAAGTGACTAAGCTTGCCGAAGTAAGCTAGGCTTGCCGAAGTCTCCTTTGCCGAAGTGACTAGGCTTGCCGAAGTCTCCCTTGCCGAAGTGAGCTAGGCTTGCCGATGTGAGCCAAAGCTTGCCTGAATGGAGACAAAGCTTTGCCTAAGTGAAGACAAGGCTCGCCTAAGCGGAGACAATGCTTGCCTAAGTCTCTCCTCTCTTTGCCGAAGTCTCCCTGCCGAAGTGAACCAAAGCTGCCGAAGTCTCCTTCTTTCTTTGCCGAATTCTTCATGCTGAAGTGACTAGGCCTTGTCCGATTCTTTGCATTTTCATACTTAACCGTTTTCCCATTGATCACAGCTGGGCGGGTTTTGACCCCAACAGTTAGCCCCCCAGCTCGATAGTTTCAGTGATGATAGTGCCGAGGTAGAGGAAGTCCAAGCTGGGATCAATGTGCCGTGTCGATCGATATGAGCTGAGCTGACATGACACTGGGTCCGCTGTTTCTGATGTCCACCAGGTTCTCTGTCTTCAGACTGATAATCTTCTTTCCAGTAGAAATTTCTTCTTTCAACTGTGTTTTGGCACAGCTTTCAATGTATGATGACATCATCTTTTGCTTTACGAGCCTATATATGCTCCCCCTTCTCCTCATTTCCTCTTCACTTCCTCACTTCTCAAAAATCTCAAGGTAACTTCTCTCTCCCTTCTCTCTCCTCCTCTTGAAGATATTTTTTTTGTTTTAGGTTGTCTAGTTTTTTTGTTGCCCCTGAAATTGTTTTCGGCCGAAGTCTCCTCTGCCGAAGTAATCCGTTGCCGAAGTGACTTTCTTCGCTGGGCGAGATGGAGAATCCGTTCAATGTAAAAATCGAGATGGAGAATTGGAGTTCCGATTGTGTTAGGCTTAGGCAGGACGCGAGCCTTCGGGCGTGTTCTTCAACACGGCGAGTTTCTAAGGGCACATACAAGCATGAGGCGCCTGATCCACCAGGATCTACTCTCTCCACTGCTGAATCTTTGGAGTCTCTCCGGCACCGTTTCAACATTTCTGAAGAAATTGACCTCATCCTTCCATCGCCCTCGGATCGGGCCAGCGAGCCCCCAAAAGGGTTCTTTACTTTGTACGAGAGTTGTTTCTACATGTGCTTCATATGGTTCCCAATACCGGGGATCATCCTGGGGTATCTGTGGAAGCATAGATTGGCTCTGGCGCAAATAACTCCGCGGGGAATTCGACACCTGGTTGGGATCGTGGTCCGCAGCTTCGAGTGTGGCGAAGAAGTCACCGTGGATCACTTGTTGAACCTGCTATCCTTCCGGACGTTTCGTTCCAAGGATTCGCTTCTTTACTCCCTTTCGAACAAAACTCACCGCAAAATTATCGGAGGATTCCCAAGTAAAGACAGATATTGGGAGGATTACTTCTTCTTTGTGCCCATCTCCGAGGCTTCGGTCGGTGCAAATTGGGTTAACAAAATTAGGACCACATGGAGAAAAATCGGTAGCCGATCCATAGCTTTACGAGATTTTCTGCCCTTTTGAACGTGTCATGACCCTCAGTCTTATTTGTTGATTTTGCAGTTCCTAATCCGCTCCCGACGTGTCCTCCGGACATAATTACATTTCGTGAGACTCTAGTTTCCGGTGAGTGCGACTGGCAAAGAGATTTCACCCTTCAAAGAGTAGAAAGAGCGCGGGCGCGATACTTTGGGTATTATTCTCCAAGTTCATCTCCTTCGTGTTCTTCTAGCAGTACGAAGATAGCTATGGGAAAAAGGCCATCTGTTCGCGAAAGGATGGAGACTGAGAGCCGTGCCGCGATGGAGCAGGCAGAGGTCGGCCGAACTGAGATCTCTGCAGAGCAGCTGAGTGCTGCCCTAGCTTTCCCCTCGGGCGACTCGTCTGTTGAACCGTCCATGCTGGCTCCGTCGATCCCCATCGTGAGAGAGGTCGTGTTGGGCTTGCCCCCGTTTCACCGCGGAAAGGGCAAGGCTGTGGTTACAAGTGAGGATGCCGATCGGGTGAGGCCAGCCCGGAGACGTGTCCCGGCGAAGGCTGACGCAGGAAAAAATCCGCAAAGAGATGACGCTCCTGGACGAAAAAGGCGCAACGCGTCGGCTCGTGGCGCTGCCGAGCACGAGCTGTCTTCGCAACCCGAATCTCAGCCGTTTGCTGCCGAAATGTTTTGTGACGACGCGTCGGCCTCGGCCACTCTCTTCTCCAAGATTCTTTCCAAGGGAGATTGTTTTCCTCCTCCCGATACTTTGTCCCGGAGCAAGCCATACGCTGAAATGTCTCGCCGTGGTGCTAAGGTAGTTTGAGTGGAAACCCCCTCATTTTTGTACTTCGTTGAAAATGCGATGCCTGATCTCTTTTTTTTTGTTTTCCATTCAGTTTGTGGCCTCTATTAACAAGATGACGTCCGGTTACGAGGCGGACGTTCGTAAGAATGCGAGGAGGGCCGAACGTGCACGAAAAGTGGCCGAAGGGCTTCGATCAAAGCTTACCGAAGCCGAGCGCGAACGCGACGCTGCGACGGAGGCAGCATCAAAACAGAAGGAAGACTTAGAATCCTATCGGGTCCGGCAAGAGGCTCGAGTGGCCGAGCTCCAGCGAATGCTGAGCTCGGAGAGGGCTATGACCGAGAAGAAAGTCGAACGGGCCAAGAAGGGGGCGATGCGTGGTCTGGCCGAGAAGTTTCAATCCAAAGTCAACCGAGCCAAGGAGAAGATCAAGATCTTGGGCGAAACTTCGAAGAACAGCGTCGTCGATCTCGCCCAAGTCGACGGGAACCTTGAACTCCTCGCGCTGCTTCGCGGTGAAGAACCACCTTCGCTGGAAGCCGAAACTGAGAAACTCGAGGGATGGAGAGCGAGGTATGCTGGTGCCGATGACGAGTTTGATAAGTTGGTCGCTTCGTTGGGGAACGACCTGGTGGTCTCGCCGATCTCTGAAGATTCGGCTGACGTCGCGCTTGGTGATGAGTTTGTTGAGGCTTTAGCGGCGGATGTCGGCATCCGCGTATTTTCCGGATCCAACAGGGGTAACCTTGGTTCGAACGAAGCCTCTGAATCCGAGACGACGACCGAATCCTCCGACGATGATTAGGGTGCGTCCTTGAGGGGTAAGGTATGGTGATGATGGGGAACTGCCCAAGTCATCGTTTTAATTATGCTTTGACGTTATTTGGACATGGTGCCTGGACGGCTTTATCCATCTTGACTTGTTATGTTTGCGTTGTGACTATGGCTTTAGTTGCATCGTTTCGTTGTTGTCGGAACTTGTTGCTCGAATGCTACCTTTTTATTATCCAAGGAGGACTGATCCTTTTCGCTATAGTTTGTGCTAGTATTAATACCGATGGTTCGTCTGTTTCGTTTTGATTATGCTAGCGTAAGCATACTTGCTTCGATTATAAACACAGGCGTTCTGACAAACGATTCGTTTGTTGGGTTTTCAGATGAACATTTCGGTTTGCGGATATGCTACCGTAAGCGTATCCGCTCCGACAATGGACACGTAGTACTGTTGCGACCAACGATTTGTTGTTGGGTTTAGGATGAGCATTTCGGTTTACGGGTATGCTACCGTAAGCATGTCCGCTCCGTCAATGAACATGTAGTACTGTTAGGACCAACGATTCGTTTTGTTGGGTTTAGGATGAACATTTCGGTTTACGGGTACGCTACCATAAGTGTACCCGCTCCGACAATGGACATAGCTATTTATGCAGCGCGCGCTGTTAATCCGCTAGGATGTAGTAGTTAGATCCGTAAAGGATGTAGTAGTTCGTTGCTGTGGCCAGCAGCAACGAGGGTGAGGAGAGGTGCCTGTTTTAGTTAGGACTTCCAATGATTCGTGAAAGGTGTGTTTGTGATGCCTGTTTTTGTTAAGGCTTTAGTAACCCGTGGAGGGTGTGATATGACGAAAATTGCTTCGAGAAGCTTGCATTAAGTAGACGCGGAGTCTATTACAAAGGTGGGAGTATACGAGTATACGTACCCACTCCCCCCCCCTTTTTTTAGGAGGGGGGCAGCTGAACCCATCCGAAGATGAGCTGCCTACGTACCCTTTGCAGGGATCAAGCCGCCCCGTAGTTCATGTGAAGTATCCTAAGTATAGTACTTCTTGAGGTGCATTGCATTCCACGATCGTGGTATGGGAACGTCAGACGTGTTGGCGAGTTCGTACACTCCTGGGCGGACTACTTTCGTGATTTTGTAAGGTCCTTCCCAGTTTGCTCCGAGTTTGCCGGCATTCAGCTCAGCAGTATTCTGGGAAACTTTCCGTAGGACCAGGTCTCCTTCGTAGAACGGTCGATTTCGTACGTGAGAGTTGTAGTATTTTGCCGCTGCGTTCTGGTAATTCTGAATTCGGATCAAGGCTTGATCCCGTCTTTCGTCGATCAAGTCCAGCTCGTCAAGCATCAACAAGTGATTGAGTCCTTCTTGTTCTGGGAGTAGTCTTCGGCGGACTCCAGGAAAATTTATCTCTGGCGGAATGACGCATTCTGTCCCATAGACGAGAGCGAACGGAGTTTCGTTGGTTGCACGCCGCGGTGTCATTCTATGGGACCACAATACACCTTCCAGTTCGTCGGCCCATCGGCCTTTCTTCTGGTCGAGGCGTTTCTTGAGACCGTCGAGAATCGTTTTGTTTATTGCTTCAGCCTGGCCGTTGCCCTGTGGATATCGTGGGGTTGATTTGCTCAGCCGGATCTTCCACTTTTCGCAGAAAGCTTCGAACCTGGTGGAAATGAACTGAGACCCATTATCGGTGACGATCTCGTATGGGACTCCATGACGGCATATGATGTTCCTCCATACGAAACTTTCGACTTGTGCGTCCTTGATGCTAGCATACGAATCTGCCTCCACCCACTTTGAAAAATAGTCAGTCAGGACCAATAAGAATCGTTTCTGCTTTGACGGATGTAAAGGTCCCACGATATCCATGGACCATCGCATGAAAGGATAGGGTGATGATATCGAAGAAAGCATCTCGGTCGGCTGATGAATCATCGGTGCGTGACGTTGACATTGCTCGCACCTGGACGAGTATTTCTCGCAATCTTGAATCATGGTCGGCCAATAATAGCCATGTCGTTTGATCTTTATTGCCAAAGCTCGTCCTCCCGAGTGGTTACCACAGGAGCCACCGTGGACCTCCTCCATGATTGCCCGTGCCTCCTTTCCTTCGACGCAGGCGAGCAATGGCCCTGAGAATCTCCATTTCAAAACATTACCGTCGAGCAAGATGTAGCGCGCTGCTTGCGCCCGAAGTTTTCGGGCCGCCCATTTGTCTGAAGGTAAGAGACCATCACAGATGTATCCGCGGATGTCGTCGAGCCACCCTTTGTCGCAGCCATACCGTATGTCCGTATACGCTCCATTCGTCTCGACGACTCCAGTTTCGTGGCAGGGGTCGATGTTGGAGGGGAGGGTCGTAAAGTCCTCGTCCATAGACGTTGCTTCCTCCGCGGCAGTCGCAGGATCTTCGTCTGCGATGACTGCATCTATTTCCATTCGAGAGGCCTGTCCGTCGTCTGCCGCGTATGCCTCGCTCTGGACTATCGAGCCATTGGTTACAGCTTCTCGTTCATCAGCGTCATCTCCAGTATTGGCTGGTGCACAGGCTTTCTCCCGCGCAGTCCTGGCGGCTTGGGATCGAGTAACTACACTCACTGTTTCCGTGAGAGTGATGCTTGGGCGCTCGATGAATTCCACCGGAATAACTCGTTTCAAGGCTGGATCAGAAGTGGATGCGAGGGCGGCCAGTGCATCAGCCGAAGTGTTCTCTCCTCGTGCAATCCGCGTGAGTGCGAACTCTCTGAATTGAGCAGTCAAGTCTCTGACGACTTTCAGATATGCCTCCATACGATCGTCTTTAGCTGCGTATTCCCCGCTGAACTGGTTTGCGACCAACGTGACTAAGCTTGCTTGACTTCGGCAAGGGAGGCGTGCCCAAATTTCATCCCCCTTAACAAACCTTCGACAAATTCTAATGGGCTACTAAGCTTGCAATGTCACTTCAGCAACGGCCCAGTGGCTTCGGCCGAAGGCCTCTTCGGCAACGACCCGCGGCTTCGGCAACGACCCGCGGCTTCGGCCGAAGGCCACTTCGGCAACGATCCGCGGCTTCGGCCGTAGGCCACTTCGGCAACACCCAATGGCTTCGGCAACGAAACGCGGCTTCGGCCGAAGGCCACTTCGGCAACGACCCGCGACTTTGGCAAGGACCCTTGGCTTCGGCAACGACCCGCGGCTTCGGCCGAAGGCCACTTCAGCAACGACCCGCGGCTTCGGCCGAAGGCCACTTCGGCAACACCCAATGGCTTCGGCAATGACCCGCGGCTTCGGCCGAAGGCCACTTCGGCAACGACCCGCGGCTTCGGCCGAAGGCCACTTCGGCAACGATCCATGGCTTCGGCAATGTCACTTCAGCAACGGCCCAGTGGCTTCGGCAAAGGAGACTTCGGCAAGCCTAGCTCACTTCGGCAAGGGAGGCTTCGGCAAGCCTAGCTCACTTCGGCAAGCCTAGTCACTTCGGCATGGAGACTTCGGCAAGCCTAGCTCATTTCGGCAGGGAGACTTCGGCAGGCCCGGTGGCTTCGGCAAAGGAGACTTCGGCAAGCCTAGCTCACTTAGGCAAGCCTTGTCTCTACTTAGGCAAGCCTTGTCTACACTTAGGCAAGCCTTGTCTCCACTTAGGCAAGCCTTGTCTCCACTTAGGCAAGCCTTGTCTTCACTTAGGCAAAGCTTTGTCTCCACTTAGGCAAGCTTTGTCTCACTTCGGCAGCCCACTTCGGCAGCTCCGCTTCGGCAGCTCCCTTCGGCAGCCCATTTCGGCAGCCCACTTCGGCAGACTCACTTCGGCAGCCCACTTCGGCAGCCCACTTCGGCAGCCCACTTCGGCAGCCTCACTTCGGCAGCTTCACTTCACTTCGGCAGCGTCACTTCGGCCACGATCCACTTCGGCCACGATCCACTTCGGCCACAATCGACTTCGGCCATGCTCCACTTCGGCCAACGAACTCGCTTCGGCTATGATACGAATCCACTTAGGCAAAATCATAAGAGACTGCTTGGCCCAAGTCAAAATCATACGAGACTGCTTGGCCGAAGTCAAAATCATACGAAACTGTCTGGCCGAAGTCATGCGAAGCTGTCTGGCCGAAGTGATACGAAACCGGCTGGCTGAAGTCGATTCTATACGAAACCTGAAGACGACGCGGCCGAAGTCATTTTTATACGAGCTGGAAGACGACGTGGCCGAAGTCATTTCTGTACGAAGACAGAAGACGACGCGGCCGAAGTCATTTCTATACAAGGACGCCAAGCCCATCTTCAGCCCGCGTTGGACAAAAGCCCACGAAGTCGAACCGACTCGCGAAAAAGGAAATCCCAAAGGATTAGGATGTTTTCTTTATCTCTTTAGGATTGACCTGGCCAACTCGAACTAGTATATATATCTATGTACATCCTTTGAAAAAGGGATCCGCAATTTACTTAGCAAAAAACCTAGACTTTTTTGCTCTCAAACTCTTGTACGAAAGCTTTTCGACACAGCTTAATAAAAAAACCATCTTTGGATCTCTCCGTTCGTGGTTCATCCGCAGAAATTTCATCCCCCTTAACAAACCTCCGACAAATTCTAATTGTGTTGAAAATTTTTTACACCAAAAAAGCCACCGCAAAACCGATCCAAAGACAATGACCAACAACGGAGACGAGAACACTGCCGACACCAGAAACACCGGCGTGGAAGACGAGACGAACCAGTCCAAGGACGCCGGGGAGACTTCAACAACACTCATGGAGATGAAGATCATGCTAGAGACGCTGTTCAAGAAGGTGGAAGAGCAAGACAAACTCAACAACACGATGACGGGTGAGCTTAAAGCCTTGGCGACGGCGAGTCGAACTCGTGGGATAGGCTCAGGTCTGGATCCAACAAGATGAGTCGAGAGGCGCCTCAACCCAACGGTCCTAGATTTCTCAACTCCGCTCAACCCGCCAAGAACCCGTGGAAGATTACCGCCACTCCATCAAAGCTCAGCAAACCTAGCTTCCGGAGTGCAAGGAGCAGGCGACACACCGACCGAAGAGGAGCCTGCCCCAATCATCAATCTGGAGGAGGAGAATCGAGTGGAGCGAAATGCGGAGAGCCGTGACGACCACGAATCCCTAGCAGCTGGCCAGACCCGAACTGAAAGATGCGAGGTCATCGTGGATGGAGATCAAGAGCTACCCGAGGATGAGGAGAAAATACTATGGGCCGAGCAAGCACGGGTCAACGAAGAGCACATAGCAGGAGTCCGAGCCCAGAAAGAAGAGATGGCTATCATGCGAGCAGATATGGATCGAGCTGCTGCCGACATAAAAGCCGTCCGATCCATGATGCACAAAGAAACTAGCAAGGTGCCGGAGATAGATCGTGTACTTGAGGAAGCATAGAACACTCCGTTCACAGCACGGATTACTAGCATAAGAATTCCCGACCCTAGAAAGATGAAAGTCCCAATCTACGAAGGGAAAACCGATCCGAAAAAGCATCTAACGTTTTTGCTATAGCCATGGGATGCTCTAATTTCAAAGAAAACGAAAGAGACGCCGGACAGTGCCTTCTCTTCGTGGAGCATCCCAAAGGACCGGCGCTCCAGTGATTTTCCAGGCTCGAGCGGAACTCCATCAACAGCTACAACCAACTGTATGCGGCATTCTTGAAGCATTACTCCATATTCATGTATTCCGGAACATCTGACACCGACCTGTGGACCTTAGCTCAAAGGCAGAACGAAACACTCCGGAGTTTCATCGGAAGATTCAAAGCTGTTATGTCCAAAGTGGAAGACCTGAGCGACAAAGCAGCCCTACTGGCCTTGAAGCGACCACTCTGGTTCAACTCTGATTTTCGTAAAGAAATCGCACTTAATGCCCCCACGACGATAAAGGATGCGATGCATCAAGCTGCAGATTTCATCATCGAAGAAGAAGAAATGAAGATCCTAACCGAGAAGTATGGGAAAACAAAGACAACAAACCACTCTTCCCAAGTTTCAACCCCCTCCAACGCTAAGAGGAATAGCCAAAGTTCCGGCTATGTGCAACACAAGGGGGCTTTCGAGGAGCTCATAACTATCAGATCGATGTCCCTAGGTACGGCCGAGGCCGCGGAAGAAATTCATGGAGCACTTGGACCAAAGGAGAAATTTCTTACGATGAAGCAGCATATTGCGAGCACCATCACATCTACGGGCATTCCACTGTAAACTGCCGAATTCTAGGTTTAAAGCTTGCTAAAAAATTAGCATCTGGCGAACTCGGAGGGAACATCAGCCTCAAGGATTTCGAGATGGATGTGAACGCACACGGACCAGACCAAACAAAGGAGGACCATTCCAAGCGCGATATACAGAATGACGAAGCACCACCCACCGGATCGAGAAGAAGAATAAGTATGATCATGGGAGGTTCTCACTACTGCTCATATACCATCTCATCAATCAAAGCATTCCAGCGAAGGGCGGACATCAGCATCAACTGGTCTAAACCATCAAAGTTTCCGAACGACGTGATATCATTCGAGGAAAGGTAAACAATAGGAATCGACAGACCACATGACGACCCTCTCGTAATCAAATTAATCATCAACGACTGTGACGTAGCACGTGTATTGGTAGACACTGGGAGCACAGTGGACGTAATCTTCCTCAAGACTCTCAGAAGAATGAATGTCGACCTGTCCGAAGTGATATCAACCCCCCCCCAAACCATTGACTGGATTCTCCGAAGAAACAACAATTACTGCAGGAACGATCGAACTTCCTGTCCAAGCTGGCGATGTGACAAAAATCATCGAATTCTCCGTAGCTGATCACCTAGCAATCTACAACGTCATTGTGGAGACTCCCTGGTTGAATTCCATGCGCGCCGCTGTTTCAACCTACCATCTCTGCCTCAAGTTCTCTACACCAAACGGAGTGAAAACGATTCGTGGAAACCAAAAAGAGTCTCGTGTCTGCTTCCTTGCCGCACACAAGCTCAGAAATCCAGTGACCGATCCGGTGGCAAATGCAAAGCGCAAGAAAATAAAGACCGACAGAGAACCGGTGAAGGAGCTTTCCAAACTATTATAGCAATTACAGATTGCGGAGGATCGCGAGGAAGAACTATCTAAGCCAACTTGCAACCCCGTAGTATCAGTTTGCATCGACAATGAACGTCTGGAGTGACGCGTGGAAATTGGAGCAATGTTAGATGAAAAGATCAAAGAAGAACTCATTGCATTCCTGAGGACAAATATCAACACTTTCGCGTGGGAAGCAGAAGACATGCCTGGCATCAATATCAGCATAACAAGCCACGAACTGAACGTTGACCCAACGTTCAAACCGGTGAAGCAGAAAAGAAGAAAGTTTGGGCCAGACAGAGCCAAAGCAGTCAACGACGAAGTAGAAAGACTCATGCGCATAGGTTCAATAACTGAGGTGATGTACCCAGATTGACTTGCTAACCCAGTGGTGGTCAAGAAGAAAAATGAAAAATGGCGTGTATACGTGGACTTCACTGATCTGAATAAAGCTTGTCAAAAAGACAGCTTCCCCCTTCCGCATATCGATCGCCTAGTCGAAGCAACGGCTGGGAACGCACTCCTATCTTTCATGGATGCCTTCTCAGGTTACAACCAGATCTTGATGAACCCCGACGATCTCGAGAAGACCGATTTCATAACGGATCATGGAATATATTGCTAAAAGGTGATGCCATTCGGCCTGAAAAATGCCGTAGCAACGTACCAGCGATTGGTAAACAAGATGTTCGCTAATCAACTCCTAAAGAAAATGGAGGTTTATATAGACGATATGTTGGTCAAATCACTAAGGGAGCAGGAACACATCGCTCATCTCGAGGAATGCTTCTCACAGCTGAACTTTCATAACATGAAGTTAAACCCGACCAAGTGCAGATTCGCGGTAACCTCGGGAGAATTCCTCGGGTACCTAGTGACTCACCGTGGCATTGAGGCAAACCCTAAGCAAATCGACGTGCTCATCCATATGACTTCACCAAAGAAAAAAAGGGAAGTGCAAAGACTTACCGGGAGGGTTGCTGCACTTAATAGATTCATTTCACGATCAACCGACAAATGCTTGCCTTTCTACGATACGTTGCGTGGGAACAAGAAGTTCGAATGGACGGAGAAATGCGAGGAGGCTTTTCAACAACTGAAGACTTACCTGGCTACCCCTCCAGTCCTCACAAAACCAGAAGCAGGGGAGCCGCTTTTTCTGTACACTGCGATCTCCACCATAGCAGTAAGTGACGTGTTGATCCGAGATGAGCATGGAGAACAAAAGCCGATTTTTTACGTCAGCAAAACCCTTACAGGTGCCGAGACAAGGTACTCGCAGATGGAAAAATTGGCGCTATCCATTGTAATGTCTGCAAGGAAGTTAAGGCCGTACTTCCAATCTCACTCGATCGTCGCCCTGAGTACCTTCCCGATAAGGTCTGTTCTGCACAGCCCAAGTCAGTCAGGAAGGCTAGGAAACTGGTCAATCGAGCTGAGCGAATATGACATTGAATATCGCGGACGTACATGCACAAAATCCCAAGTCCTGGCTGATTTGAAGACGAAGCACAAAGCCAACCCTGGAAACTCCACGTTGATGGCTCGTCTTCCAAAAATGGTTCGGGAGTAGGGATACGACTAACCTCTCTAACTGGCGAGCTACTGTAACAGTCTTTCCGCCTTGGTTTCCATGCATGATAAGAATCTCCCAAGGATTCGTCACTCTAAGTTGGCAAAGGGGATAATCCTTGACTCAAAGAAGCTGTTACACTTCAAGAACAAGGCAGTGGATTGAAAGGTCCCACAGAAGCTACGGAAGACTCCTGATTTACCTGCGGATCGATTCTATGGATATTACACACCAAAGAGAATCGACAAGCTTGTTGGATATGACGCACCAACAAGGGATAGATAGAAGATGGATCGAGAGACGCCACAAAGATCTGTGAAAGGATCTATGATAAGTCTAAACCAGCCATGAACATAGATATGACACACCATGAACATGGAGTTCCAAAAATAACAAGATATCACATCTTGAAAAGAGAAATTTCTCTGATTTTACTGAAAACAAAACTTATTTTTATTCATGATTTTGGGTCTCTATATATAGAGAAATACAACTCATTGTCGTCCTTAATAAGAACCTAACATGCAGAGTACCTTGGAAAATGAAATTTGACTCAAAACTGCATGTAAGAGAGAGAAATAGACATCAATAAATGCTGCTTTGAATATGGACGAAATTCTCTCTTTTCTTGTTGTTTCTAGGCTGAAAATACTCCAATTAAGATGTACTCTTCTTAAATCCAAGCCCATGAAGTTGCTGCTTCCCATGATCATATCATACTCCTCCTCTTGAAAAAGATTTGTCCTCAAATCTTGCTCTTCCAAAGAAAGAACAACTTGAACACAAATGATCAAGAGGATATTCAGAATTGGAAAACAACCAGAACTTCTTCTTTTTTCTGTATTTTCGTTTTTTTTTTTCTGGATTTTCAGAAATGAAAACAAAGAATATTGAAAAACAGAAAAATGAAGAAAAGAAGATGAACGGGTAGAAGATGATAGAAAGAAGATGAACAGATTAAGAAGATGAAGAGATGAGAAGATGAATAGATAGAAATAGAATGATAAAAATACCAAACTTAGAATGGTGCTCTGATACCAAATGATAGGAATCTCCCAAGGATTCGTCACTCTAAGTTGGCAAAGGGGATAATCCTTGACTCAAAGAAGCTGTTACACTTCAAGAACAAGGCAGTGGATTGAAAGGTCGCACAGAAGCTACGGAAGACTCCTGATTTACCGGCGGATCGATTCTATGGATATTACACACCAAAGGGAATCAACAAGCTTGCTGGATATGACGCACCAACAAGGGATGGATAGAAGATGGATCGAGAGACGCCACAAAGATCTGTGAAAGGATCTATGATAAGTCTAAACCAGCCATGAACATAGATATGACACACCATGAACATGGAGTTCCAAAAATAACAAGATATCACATCTTGAAAAGAGAAATTTCTCTAATTTTACTGAAAACAAAACTTATTTTTATTCATGATTTTGGGCCTCTATATATAGAGAAATACAACTCATTTTCGTCCTTAATAAGAACCTAACATGCAGAGTATCTTGGAAAATGTAATTTGACTCAAAACTGCATGTAAGAGAGAAAAATAGACATCAATAAATGCTGCTTTGAATATGGACGAAATTCTCTCTTTTCTTGTTGTTTCTGAGCTGAAAATACTGCAATTAAGATGTACTCTTCTTAAATCCAAACCCATGAAGTTGCTACTTCCCATGATCATATCATACTCCTCCTCTTGAAAAAGATTTGTCCTCAAATCTTGCTCTTCCAAAGAAAGAACAACTTGAACACAAATGATCAAGAGGATATTCAGAATTGGAAAACAACCAGAACTTCTTTTTCTGTATTTTTCGTTTTTTTTCTGGATTTTCAGAAATGAAAATAAAGCATATTGAAAAACAGAAAAATGAAGAAAAGAAGATGAACGGGTAGAAGATGATAGAAAGAAGATGAACAGATTAAGAAGATGAAGAGATGAGAAGATGAATATATAGAAATAGAATGATAAAAATACCAAACTTAGAATGGTGCTCTGATACCAAATGATAAGAATCTCCCAAGGATTCGTCACTCTAAGTTGGCAAAGGGGATAATCCTTGACTCAAAGAAGCTGTTACACTTCAAGAACAAGGAAGTGGATTGAAAGGTCACACAGAAGCTGCGGAAGACTCCTGATTTACCGGCGGATCGATTCTATGGATATTACACACCAAAGGGAATCGACAAGCTTGCTGGATATGACGCACCAACAAGGGATGGATAAAAGATGGATCGAGAGACGCCACAAAGATCTGTGAAAGGATCTATGATAAGTCTAAACCAGCCATGAACATAGATATGACACACCATGAACATGGAGTTCCAAAAATAACAAGATATCACATCTTGAAAAGAGAAACTTCTATGATTTTACTGAAAACAAAACTTATTTTTATTCATGATTTTGGGTCTCTATATATAGAGAAATACAACTCATTTTCGTCCTTAATAAGAACCTAACATGCAGAGTATCTTGGAAAATGAAATTTGACTCAAAACTGCATGTAAGAGAGAGAAATAGACATCAATAAATGCTGCTTTGAATATGGACGAAATTCTCTCTTTTCTTGTTGTTTTCTGGG
>OVBL01001018.1:50000-71867 GCA_900406555.1 Pseudoturritis turrita | reverse complement strand
AAGCTGTCCACTTCGGCCAAGCTGTCCACTTCGGCCAAGCTGTCCACGTCGGCCAAGCTGTCCACTTCGGCCAAGCTCCAGCTTGAAATCTAAGGCTATCTTCTTAGCATCCTCGGTACAAAGTTTCTCCTGATGCATGTTGGACTCGTACCCCAAAGCCATCCTGTTGAGGTGAGCCACGAACTGTAAAAGCAAATATCGATCAAGAACTAGTAACAAAAGAAACAATTCACATTGGGAAAAAGGTGGTATGAATATTTACCTTGACGCCTCGGAGACACATCTCTGAGTATGCCCGACTCTCATGGAGGGTGTCGGGAGGAGGAAGGCGATCACCAGGATAGGTAATCTTCGAGAAAAGAGAGTCTGAGGCTGATACATTGTTGTATGGAGTCTCAGAGATAACTAAAGGGGCATGGTCAGCCGAAGAAGGAGTTGGTTCGGTCTTATTTCGAGAAGGAGCGGCGTGCCGTGGTTTTTTTATATGTTGCCAGCAGTGAGACCTTTCCCCTTATCAATATTTGCCGCAGATCTCTTGCGACTCATCGCTCCCTGATCCTTCCCCCTTTATCCACGTGAGGACGGAGCCCTAGGCAAACATCCTTCGTACCTAGGGTACATGGAGCAGGCTCGGTGAAATCAGCAGCAGCGGCAATCGTCTCGGGGGCAGAGATATCAGCAAGTTGCGGAGTCGGAGCTAGAGGTAGCGTAGACACCTCGGCCAGCTTTGTTTTCTTCAGCGCTTTGGCTTTGGCTCAGTCTTGGCCTTGGCTTCGGCTTTGTTCCTAGCTATGGCCTCGGCCTTAGTCTTAGCAGCACCTCTGTCGCGAAAAATTGGCCTCTCCATATTTCCCCCCAAAGAATTGGATGAAGACGATGGATCAACTGACTGATTGTCAAAAAGGGCTCGGGCTCTTTCGATCCTCTGACAATTGAAACTCTTCTGTCAATTGCACTTCCGAGTGGCAAGCTCTTTTTGGATGGAGGACAAGTTGGGAGGCGGAGATAATCGAAGTTGACGAACTGCACGAATAAAGAAGAAATATTAGAACCACCAAAAAAAATTTCAAGGAAAAAGATTAAACCGAGCTATAGAAGACAAGCTACGGGTCGACTACCAAGTGGTTCCCAATTTGTCTTCACCAACTTAACGCATTTCTGTGCCAACCGACATCTCCAAAATAGGAACATAGAAGATATAGTCTTCCCAATATTCATCTTTACTCAGGAATCCTCCGATGATCTTTTTTTTCTTTGTTGGAAATATAGTACTTCAACTAATCCTTCGGGCCCTGACGTCTGAACTCTAGGAGGCATATCAAGTAACAGACACCAACCTCCACTTCACATTCATAACTCTGAACCAATATCCTAATCAAATGGCCAAGTCCTCGGGTATTGATTTGGGCCAATGCGAGGTTATGCATCCACAAGAATCGGAGGATGAGCTCGGGGATCGGAAACCACAATAAGCATTGATAGAAGAAACTCTCAAACAAAGTAAAATGGTTTGGTGGGGGATGATTGGCTCGGTCCATTTTTGAACAAAGAAATAGCTCGATCTCCTCTGAAATGAGAAACCGTTGCCTTAGGTTCTCAAGCATTTCCGACGTTGAAAGAGAAGAACCTGGGGGTCGGGTCTCTTCTTCTTGACTCTTCTTCTCTTCGGGGCTTGTTTCAAAGACTTTGCTCCCATTATAAGCTCTAACTCACGACGAGCTACAGCATGATCATAAAACCAGTCCTCGGGATCGGGTTTCACCTCGGAAGGATTCGCCACAAAAGGATTTTCTTTTTAATCGAAAGGAGAATCGTGAAGCGAAGGCACTTCGAACTCCAAGGGGTTTACAGCACTATAACCAGCTTTTTCGTATTCGAAAGAAGGAATGATTCTTCTACCAAGTCTCGAGGGACCACTTGTCGATCCAACGGAGTCGTCCAAATCCCCAGATGCAGTTGCACAAGTCGGGTCGGTTATACTGAAATTCCGAGAAGTCGAACATTTGTCGAATATCGGCAGTTCGGGGAGAGAGCCGGAACGGCTAGGGTTCTCAAAAGATACATCAACATACGGGTTAGAGGATACATATGCAGATCTTTGAGACATCACATACAAGTTTCAAGATGGTTCACTTGAGTCAACATGTCCGAGAAGCGGGTCGGGTTCGATTCAAGAAACGGTTTCGGTTTAACTTGACAACGGAGCGGTTTCAAAAGGCAAGACGAGTGTCTTGAAGATGGATCGGAATCCTCAAGACATATTGCAAGAAAACTGGAGATCACGGCGGGTTCGTTTGAAGGTTGGCCGGAAACTTTAAGCGGCTCGGCGGCGGGAGATAAATAAAGCGAAACCCTAGCTAAAAAATTAACTTAAAAGAAGAGAGATAAGGGAGAAAAGAGGAATACTTGTTTTGGAGAATTTTGAAGAAGTGAGGATGTGAAAAAAATGAAGGAAGGTCTCAGGTTTTTATAGACTTCAAAAAGCAAGTAATGACGTCATCCATCCTCGGTAAATAGCTAAAACGATTCCAATTCTCGAGAAATTAAAGATCTTCTGCTCACAGTATAAATTCTTTGGTGTTCACTATGTCTCCAACTCAGCACCGAAGTCATCGGTTCGACAACATGATGAAAAATTGATTCGAAGATATACGATAAATGGATCGGAGATGCCTCCAAGAAATAAAAATTTACCGAGTCCAAGAAGCTCTCGAGCCGCATTTCTGCGTCATAGCAAACCAAACTATCACAACACACGACAAGGAGGTTCGAGACTTCGGGCTCACAAAGATAAACACCTAGGTGACGTTCACACTTCGGCGATAGAAAAACAAAAAAAAACAAAAACACACGCACCTCGGTGACCCTCCCACCTCGGCAGTAAAAAAAAAGCACCTCGGCAAAACAATAATGCGACTCGGTGTCGCTTTTATAATCGAAAACAAGTCGGGGTCGTCATCTTGTGGCCCGAAGTGTTGATCTCGGTAATTGCTCTTAAACTTGATACTATCTGTTGGGGTCAAAATCCACCTAGCTGTGATCAATGGGAGCTAAGTATGGAAGTATGAGAAGTCGTGGCCTAAGTCGTTTCTATACGTGTCCACTTAGGCACGATACGAGCTCACTTCGGCCTACGGATCCACTTAGGCACGATACGAGCTCACTTCGGCCGTAATACGAATCTACTTAGGCACGATACGAGCTCACTTCGGCCGTAATGCGAATCCACTTAGGCACAATATGAGCTCACTTCGGCCGTGATACAAGGCCACTTCGGCATGGAGAAGCCCACTTCGGCAAAGCCAATTCGGCACGGAGAAGGCCATTTCGGCAAGAGAGGAGACTTCGGCAAGCTCCACTTTGGCAAGGGAGGAGGCTTTGGCGAGCTCCACTTTCGCAAGAGAGGAGACCTCGGCGAGCTTCACTTCGGCAAGAGAGGAGACTTCGGCGAGCTCCGCTTTGGCACAGCTCCACTTCGGTGAAGAAGATCCACTTCGGCACCACGCGCGATATCCACTTTGGCAAGGAGGAGAATTCGGCACAACTCAACTTCGGCAAGAGAGGAGACCTCGACGAGTTTCACTTCGGCAAGAGAGGAGACTTCAGCACAGCTCCAAGCCTCCACTTCGGCACACGCACAAGCTCTACTTCGGCACAGTCCACATCGGCAAGGAGACTTCGGCACAGCTCCGGCTCCACTTCGGGGCAGCCCACATCGGCTGTGATACAAGGCCACTTCGGCATAGAGAAGCCCACTTCGGCAAAGCCACTTCGGCACGGAGATGGCCATTTCGGCAAGAGAGGAGACTTCGGCAAACTCCACTTTGGCAAGGGAGGAGGCTTCGGCGAGCTCCACTTCGGCAAGAGAGGAGACCTCGGTGAGCTTCACTTCTGCAAGAGAGGAGACTTCGGCGAGCTCCGCTTTGGCACAGCTCCACTTCGGTGAAGAAGATCCACTTCGGCACCACGCGCGATATCCACTTCGGCAAGAAGGAGACTTCGGCACAGCTCCACTTCGGCAAGAGAGGAGACCTCGACGAGCTTCACTTCGGCAAGAGAGGAGACTTCGGCACAGCTCCAAGCCTCCACTTCGGCGCACGAACAAGCCTCCACTTCGGCACACGCACAAGCTCCACTTCGGTACAGTCCACATCGGCAAGGAGACTTCGGCACAGCTCCGGCTCCACTTCGGGGCAGCCCACATCGGCAAGGGCCTTCACTTCGGCAAGGGTCCACTTCAGCTGAAGGCCACTTCAGGAAAACTTCACTTCGGCAAACGCCTCCACTTCGGCCAGCAAGAACTTCGGCCAGCAATCACTTCGGCCAAGCTTTCCACTTCGGCCACGCAGTCAACTTCGGCCAAGCTGTCCACTTCGGCCAAGGAGTCCACTTCGGCCAAGCTGTCCACTTTGGCCAAGCTGTCCACTTCGGCCAAGCTGTCCACTTCGGCCAAGCTGTCCACTTTGGCCAACCTGTCCACTTCGGCCTACCAGTCAACTTTGGCCAAGCTGTCTGGCCGAAATAATTTCCATACTAAACTGTCTGGCCAAAATCAAATCTATACGAAGCTGCCTGGCCAAAGTAATTTATATAGGAAACTGTTTGGCCAAAGTCAAATCTATATGAAGTTGCCTGACCGAAGCCATTTATATACGAAACTGTCTGGCCGAAGTCAAATCTATACGAGCTGTCTGGCCGAAGTCATTTCCATACGGAGCTGTCTGGCCGAAGTCAATTCTACACGAAGCCAGAAGACGACGCAGCCGAAGTCATTTCTATACGAAACTGTCTTGCCGAAGCCAAATCTATATGAAGCTGCCTGGCTGAAGTCAATTCTATACGAAACTGTCATGCTGAAGTCAAATCTATATGAAGCTGGCTGGCCGAAGTCATTTCTCTACGAAGCTGTCTGGCCGAAGTCATTTCCATACGGAGCTGTCTGGCCGAAGTCAATTCTACACGAAGCCAGAAGACGACGCAGCCGAAGTCATTTCTATACGAAACTGTCTTGCCGAAGCCAAATCTATATGAAGCTGCCTGGCTGAAGTCAATTCTATACGAAACTGTCATGCTGAAGTCAAATCTATATGAAGCTGGCTGGCCGAAGTCATTTCTCTACGAAGCTGTCTGGCCGAAGTCATTTCCATACGGAGCTGTCTGGCCGAACTCAATTCTACACGAAGCCAGAAGACGACACGGCCGAAGTCATTTCTATACAAAGCAGCGGCCGAAGTCATTTCTATACGAAGACAACAAGCCCATCATCGGCCTACAACGATACAAAGGCCCATAAAGTCAAACCGACTTAGCTAAAATGGAAATCCCGAAGGATTAGGAAGTTTTCCTTATCTTTTGAGGATTGACCTGGCCGACTCAAGCTAGTATATATACTCATGTACATCTTCTAAAAAGGGGATCCGTAATTTACTTAGCAAAACCCTAGACTTTTTGCTCTCAAACTCTTGTACGCAAAAGCTTTTCGAAAATAGCTTAATAAAAACCATCTTTGGATCTTCGCTTTCTTGGTTCATCCGCAGAAATTTCATCCCTCTTAACAAACCTCCGACAAATTTCATCCCTCTTAACAAACCTCCGACAAATCTAATTGTGTTGATTTCGACTCCCACAATTTGGCGCTAGAAGGAGGGGGATTTGAAACTTTCTTACTCCAAGGAGCCACCGTACGAATCCGAAGAAGATGAACGACGACGGGGCAAGATGAACTGACAATCCGCAGGACACCGGGGCCGATGGATCCGGAGCGAAAGATGCACCAGCGGCTGCAGCTATGGAGACAAGCCCGGAGGCCCTGGCACAAATAAATACTATGCTAGAGATGCTGCTCAAGAAGGCGGAAGAGCAGGACAAGCTAAACACAACGGTGAGTGATAAGCTGGAAGTCCTTGCGAGGGCAAGCCAAGCCCGAGGTAGGGCTCAGGAGTTGACCTAACGAGGCACCCCCTGCGGCTTCTCAATCCAATAGCCCTCGATTTCTCGACGCCTCACCATGCGCCGAGGACCCAAGGTGGACTACCACCTCCGAACCAACCAACCGCAATCGCCGAACTGAATGCGGCACCACAGGAGACAAACACGCAGACTGTGGACGGAACGAATCCGGTGATAGACCTGGAGGATAACCCGGAGGGTGAACATGACTTAGAACACCACCGCGAAGCTGAAATTGCAGGTGCAACCCAAACTCGAATCGAACGAAGCGATGCCAACCTCGGCCATGACCAAGACTTCACTGAAGAAGAGGAGACCATCTTCTGGGCCCAACGAGCCCAGATCGAAGAAGAGCAAAAAGCGATAATCCGAGCCCAGAAGGAGGAGATGGCCGAAATAAGGGCCGGCATGGAATGAGCTGCCGTTGAGATGAGATTTGTTTGATCTCAGATGCATAGAGCTACCAGCAAGGCTCCCAAACCTGACCGAGTGCTTGAAGAAGCACAGAACACCCCGTTCATGACTCGAATTACCAAGGCAAGGGTTTTCGATCCGGGGAAGATGAAGATACCGGTTTACGAAGGAAAAGCTGATCCAAAAGAACCCTTGACCGCCTTCGCGATAGCGATGGGACGAGCAAACTTCAGAGAAGGAGAGGAAGATGCTGGTCAGTGTCTCTTGTTCGTTGAGCACCTTAAAGGTCCAGCTCTCCAATGGTTCTCCAGGCTGGGAAGAAATTCGATCGACAATTTCAATCAGCTGTCGTCGGCATTCCTCAAACATTATGCTATATTCATGGAACGTCAAACATCCGATGCGGATCTATGGACCATGGGGAAAGGACAAAATGAGACGTTACAATCTTTCATCTAACGATTGAAGTCGGTACTGTCGAAGGTAGAAGGGATAAGTGACGAAGCCGCATTGCAAGCATTAAAGAAAGCCATGTGGTTCGACTCAGATTTTTGGAAGGAGATTGCGCTAAACACTCCAACCACGATCCAGGAGGCATTGCATCGAGCAACGGACTTCGCCTCCAACGAAGAAGAAGTGAGGATCCTAGCCCAGAAGCACGGAAAGGCGAAGTCTACGAACTATCCTCCCTTTGCTCCGAACCAACCAAACAACAAAAAGGGCAACCAAGATTCTGAATATGTCCAGCACAAAGGAGGTTTCAAAGGAGCCCATAATTACCAAGTTGACTCGTCAGGATACGGTCAAGGACGAGGCCAAGGCCGAGGAAGAGGTACATGGAATAGCACATGGACCAGGGGCCAAGGAACTTACGATGAAACGGCTTATTGCGAACATCACCATATCTTCGGACATTCGACTGCAAATTGCCGTATTCTTGGCTTAAAACTCGCTGCAAAGTTAGCAGCTGGCAAACTCAAAGGTGATATTAGCCTCAAGGATTTTGACATGGATACCAACGTGAACCTCTCCGAGCAGGTGAATGAAGACCTTCCTAAGCGAGGGAGGTAAGATGACGACGCCCCGCAAGCTGGGACAAGAAGAAGAATAAATATGATAATGGGCGGATCTCACTATTGCTCAGACACCGTCTCGTCGATTAAAGCTTTTCAATGACGAGACGACGTCAGCGTCAATTTGTCCGAGCCTTCTAAGTTCCCAGATGACGTAATCACATTTGAAGAAAGGGAGACTACCAGAATCGACAAACCTCACGATGACCCTCTCGTAATCGAGCTAATCATCAACGATTGTGATTTGGCCAGAGTGTTGGTAGACACGGGAAACACGGTGGACATAATCTTCAAAGAGACTCTCAGAAGAATGAACGTCGACCTATCCGAAGTAACGACAACTCCAAAACTATTGACTGGATTCTCCGGAGAAATGACAATGACAATCGGAACAATCAAGCTACCTGTTTGGGCTGGAGAGATAACCAAAATTGTGGAGTTTTCGGTGGCCGATCACCCAGCAATCTACAACGTTATTATGGGAACCCCTTGGTTAAATACAATGCGCGCCGTGGCCTCAACATACCATATGTTCATAAAGTTATCAACGCCTAATGGAATCCAAACCATTCGTGGAAATCAGAAGGAGTCCCGAATTTGTGTTATGGCCGAGCATAAGCTTAGAAATCTCGTAGCAGAGCTTAACACGAAGACGAAGGAAAAGAGAGCCAAGCTGGATCAGCAACCTAAGAACGAGCTATCAAAGCAAAGTTTTACGGATCACCGAGTCACTTCACACGAACTACGGAGTGTGGGAGTCGAAATCAACACAATTAGAATTTGTCGGAGGTTTGTTAAGGGGGATGAAATTTCTGCGGATGAACCACGAATGGAGAGATCCAAAGATGGTTTTTATTAAGCTGTGTCGAAAAGCTTTCGTACAAGAGTTTGAGAGCAAAAAAGTCTAGGGTTTTTTGCTAAGTAAATTGCGGATCCCCTTTTTCAAGAGATGTACATGGATATATATATTAGTTTTAGTCGGCCAGGTCAATCCTAAAGAGATCAGGAAAACTTCCTAATCCTTTGGGATTTTCGTTTTAGTAAGTCTGCTTGACTTCGCGGGCCTTTGCATCGTTGTAGGCCGAAGATGGGCTTGTTGTCTTAGTATAGAGATGACTTCGGCCGCGTCGTCTTCTGGCTTCGTATAGACTTGAATTCAGCCAGACAGTTTCGTATGAAATTGGCTTCGGCCAGGATTGTCTTTGGCAGCTTTGACTTCGGCCAGATAGCTTCGTATAAAAATGACTTCGGCCAGGCAACTTCGTATAGATTTGACTTCGGCCACGTCGTCTTCTGGCTTCGTATAGACTTGACTTCGGCCAGGCAACTTCGTATAGATTTCACTTCGGCAAGACAGTTTCGTATAGAAATGACTTCGGCCACGTCGTCTTCTGGCTTCGTATAGACTTGACTTCGGCCAGGCAACTTCGTATAGATTTCACTTCGGCAAGACAGTTTCGTATAAAAATGACTTCGGCCAGGCAACTTCGTATAGATTTGACTTCGGCAAGACAGTTTCGCATGGTTTTGACTTCGGCGAGACAGTTTCGTATGGTTTTGACTTCGCCCAGATAGTTTCGTATGGTTTTCACTTCGGCAAGGCAGTTTGGCCGAAGTGGGTTGCTTGGCCGAAGTGGACTGCTTGGCCGAAGTAGACTGCTTGGCCGAAGTGGACTGCTTGGCCAAAGTGTACTGCTTGGCCGAAGTGGACTGCTTGGCCGAAGTGGACAGCTTGGCCGAAGTGGCCTGCTTGGCCCAAGTGGCCTGCTTGGCCGAAGTGGCCTGTTTGGCCAAAGCGGACAGCTTGGCCGAAGCGGACAGCTTGGCCGAAGTGGACAGCTTGGCCGAAGTGGCCTGCTTGGCCGAAGTGGCCTGCTTGGCCGAAGTGGACAGCTTGGGCGAAGTTGACTGCTTGGCCGAAGTGGACAGCTTGGCCGAAGTGGACAGCTTGGCCGAAGTGGACAGTTTGGCCGAAGTGGCCTGCTTGGCCGCCGAAGTGGACAGCTTGGCCGAAGTGGACAGCTTGGCCGAAGTGGACAGCTTGGCCGAAGTGGATCGTGGCCGAAGTGAACCGTGGCCGAAGTGAATCATGGCCGAAGTGGATCGTTGCCGAAGTGGCTGAAAAGGAGCTTCTCCGCGTGCCGAAGTGACGCGTCTCCGTGTGCCGAAGTAACGCGTCTCCGTGCACCGAAGTGGCATGTTTCCGTGTGCCGAAGTGACGCGTCTCCGTGTGCCGTAGTAACACATCTCCGTGCGCCGAAGTGGCGCATTTCCGTGTGCCGAAGTGGCTCGTCTTTGTTTGCCGATGTGGCCATGTTTCCGTGTGCCGAAGTGACGCGTCTCCGTGCGCCGAAGTGACGCGTCTCCGTGTCCCTTCTCTGCCGAAGTGAGCTGCACCGAAGCGGGCTGTGCCGATGTCTCCTTCGTGCCGATGTCCCCTCCGTGCCGCTGTGGCCATGTCGCCGAAGTGAAGGCCTTCGGCCGAAGTGGGCTGTGCCGATGTCTCCTCCGTGCCGATGTGGCCATGTCGCCGAAGTAAAGGTCTT
Organism: Pseudoturritis turrita; assembly: GCA_900406555.1. Classification (NCBI taxonomy): domain Eukaryota; kingdom Viridiplantae; phylum Streptophyta; class Magnoliopsida; order Brassicales; family Brassicaceae; genus Pseudoturritis; species Pseudoturritis turrita. The sequence goes on along the minus strand of OVBL01001018.1, from coordinate 61,885 downwards.
CGGCCGAAGTGGGCCGTGCCGATGTCTCCCCCATGCCGATGTGGCTTGTTGATGTCTCTTCTCTGCCGAAGTGAGCTGCGCCGAAGCGAAGGCCTTTGGCCGAAGTGGGCTGTGCCGATGTCTCCTCCATGCCGATGTGGCTTGCCGATGTCTCTAAGTTGGCCGAAGTGGCCTTATGGCCGAAATGGCCATGTTGCCGAAGTCTCCACATCGGCCGAAGCGGCCATGTTGCCGACGTGGGATATGCTGGCCGATGTCTCCTGGCCGAAGTGGAAACAAGGCTTGCCTTATTGGAGGCAAGGCTTGCCTAAGTGGAGACAAGGCTTGCCTAAGTGGAGACAGGGCTTGCCTAAGTGGAGACAAAGCTTGCCTAAGTAGAGACAAGGCTTGCCTAAGTGGAGACAAAGCTTGCCTAAGTAGAGACAAGGCTTGCCTAAGTGGAGACAAGGCTTGCCTAAGCCTCTCCCTTCTTTGCCGAAGTGGAGACAAACCTTTGCCGAAATCTCTCCCTGCTCTGCCGAAGTGGAGACAAACCTTTGCCAAAATCTCTCCCTGCTCTGGCGAAGTGGAGACAAGGCTTTGCCGAAGTCTCTCCCTGCTTCGCCGAAGTCTCTCTGCCGAAGCGAAGCTTCCTTGGCCGGAACTGGAGCTGCTTTGGCCAGAATGGCCTCTCTTGTGCTTAAGTAGATTCGTGCAGAAATGACTTAGGCACAATTTCGGCCTTTTCCGATTCTTCGTATTTTCATACTTAGCCATTTTCCCATTGATCACAGATGGGTGGGTTTTGACCCCTACAGTTAGCCCCCCAGCTCGGTAGTTTCAGTGATGATAGTGCCGAGGTAGAGGAAGTCCAAGCTGGGATCAATGTGCCGTGTCGATTGGTACGAGCTGAGCTGACACGACGCTGAGTCCGTCGTTTTTGATATCTACCAGGTTCTCTGTCTTCAGACTGATAATCTTTTTTCCAGTAGAAATTTCTTCATTCAACTGTGTTTTGGCCCGATTCCCAATGCCTGATCAAAGTACGCTGGTGCCGATGACGAGTTTGATAGGTTGGTAGCCTCGTTGGGGAACGACCTAGTGGTCTCGCCGATCTCTGAAGATTTGGCTGATGTCGCGCTCGGCAATGAGTCCGTTGAGGCGTTAGCGGTGGACGTCGGCATTCGCGTATTCTCCGGATCCAACAGGGGTAAGCTTGGTTCGAACGAAGCCTCTGAATCCGAGACGACGGCCGAATCCTCCGATGATGAATAGGGTGTGTCTTCAAGGGGTAAGATATGACGATGATGGGGAACTGCCCAAGTCATCATTTTAATTATGCTTTGACGTTATTCGGACATGGTGCCTGGATGGCTTTATCCATATTGACTTGTTATGTTTGCCTTGTGGCTTTGGCTTTGGTTGTGTCGTTTCTTTGTTGTTGAAACTTGTTGCTTGAATGTTTTTTTTTATCCAAGGAGGACTGATCCGTTTTGCTATAGTTTGTGCTAGTGTTAATACCGATGATTCATTTTTTTGTTTTGAATGATTACGTTAGCGTAAGCATACTTGCTTCGATTATGAGCACATGCGTTTTGACCAACGATTTGTGTGTTGGGTTTTCGGATGAACATTTCGGTTTGCGGATATGCTACCGTAAGCGTATCCGCTCCGTCAATGAACACGTAGTACTGTTAGGACCAACGATTTGTTGTTTGGTTTAGGATGAACATTTCGGTTTACGGATACGCTATCGTAAGTATATCCGCTCCGACAATGGACATGTTATTTATATTGCGCGTGCTTTTAATCCGCTAGGATGTAGTAGTTAGATCCGTAAAGGATGTAGTAGTTCGTTGCTGTGGCCAGCAGCAACGAAGGTGAAGAGAGGTGCCTGTTTTAGTTAGGACTTTAAGTGATTCGTGAAAGGTGCGTATGTGATGCCTGTTTCCGTTAAGGTTTTAGTAACCTGTGGAGGGTGTGATATGAAGAAAATTTCTTCGAGAAGCTTGCATTAAGTAGACGCGGAGTCTATTACAAAGGTGGGAGTATACGAGTATACGTACCCACTCCCCCCCCTTTTTTTAGGAGGGGGGCAGCTGAACCCATCCGAAGATGAGCTGCCTACGTACCCTTTGCAGGGATCAAGCCGCCCCTCCTTCTAGCGCCAAATTGTGGGAGTCGAAATCAACACAATTAGAATTTGTCGGAGGTTTGTTAAGGGGGATGAAATTTCTGTGGATGAACCACGAACGGAGAGATCCAAAGATGGTTTTTATTAAGCTGTGTCGAAAAGCTTTCGTACAAGAGTTTGAGAGCAAAAAAGTCTAGGGTTTTTTGCTAAGTAAATTGCGGATCCCCTTTTTCAAGAGATGTACATGGATATATATATTAGTTTTAGTCGGCCAGGTCAATCCTAAAGAGATCAGGAAAACTTCCTAATCCTTTGGGATTTTCGTTTTAGTAAGTCGGCTTGACTTCGCGGGCCTTTGCATCGTTGTAGGGCGAAGATGGGCTTGTTTTCTTAGTATAGAGATGACTTCCGCCGCGTCGTCTTCTAGCTTCGTATAGACTTGACTTCGGCCAGACAGTTTCGTATGAAATTGGCTTCGGCCAGGATTGTCTTTGGCAGCTTTGACTTCGGCCAGATAGCTTCATATAAAAATGACTTCGGCCAGGCAACTTCGTATAGATTTGACTTCGGCCACGTCGTCTTCTGGCTTCGTATAGACTTGACTTCGGCCAGGCAACTTCGTATAGATTTCACTTCGGCAAGACAGTTTCGTATAGAAATGACTTCGGCCACGTCGTCTTCTGGCTTCGTATAGACTTGACTTCGGCCAGGCAACTTCGTATAGATTTCACTTCGGTAAGACAGTTTCGTATAGAAATGACTTCGGCCAGGCAACTTCGTATAGATTTGACTTCGGTAAGACAGTTTCGCATGGTTTTGACTTCGGCCAGACAGTTTCGTATGGTTTTGACTCCGGCCAGACAGTTTCGTATGGTTTTCACTTCGGCAAGACAGTTTGGCCGAAGTGGGTTGCTTGGCCGAAGTGGACTGCTTGGCCGAAGTGGACTGCTTGGCCGAAGTGTACTGCTTGGCCGAAGTGTACTGCTTGGCCGAAGTGGACAGCTTGGCCGAAGTGGCCTGCTTGGCCGAAGTGGCCTGCTTGGCCGAAGTGGCCTACTTGGCCGAAGTGGCCAGCTTGGCCGAAGTAGACAGCTTGGCCGAAGTGGACAGCTTGGCCGAAGTGGACAGCTTGGCCGAAGTGGACAGCTTGGCCGAAGTGGCCTGCTTGGCCGAAGTGGACAGCTTGGTCGAAGTGGACAGCTTGGCCGAAGTGGACAGTTTGGCCGAAGTGGATCGTGGCCGAAGTGAACCGTGGCCGAAGTGAACCGTGGCCGAAGTGAATCGTGGCCGAAGTGGATCGTGGCCGAAGTGGCCGAAGTGGACCGTGCGCCGAAGTGGCGCGTTTCTGTGTGCCGAAGTGACGCGTCTCTGTGTGCCGAAGTAACGCGTCTCCGTGCGCCGAAGTGGCGCGTTTCTGTGTGCCGAAGTGGCTCATCTTTGTGTGCCAATGTGGCCATGTTTCCGTGAGCCGAAGTGACGCGTCTCCGTGCACCGAAGTGACGCGTCTCCGTGTCCCTTCTCTGCCGAAGTGAGCTGCACCGAAGCGGGCTGTGCCGATGTCTCCTCCGTGCCGATGTCTCCTCCGTGCCGATGTCCCCTCCGTGCCCATGTGGCCATGTCGCCGAAGTGAAGGCCTTCGGCCGAAGTGGGCTGTGCCGATGTCTCCTCTGTGCCGATGTGGCCATGTCGCCGAAGTGGGCCGTGACGATGTCTCCCCATGCCGATGTGGCTTGCCGATGTCTCTTCTCTGCCGAAGTGAGCTGCGCCGAAGCGAAGGCCTTCGGCCGAAGTGGGCTGTGCCGATGTCTCCTCCATGCCGATGTGGCTTGCCGATGTCTCTAAGTTGGCCGAAGTGGTCGTATGGCCGAAATGGCCATGTTGCCGAAGTCTCCACATCGGCAGAAGCGGCCATGTTGCCGACGTGGGATATGCTGGCCGATGTCTCCTGGCCGAAGTGGAAACAAGGCTTGCCTTAGTGGAGGCAAGGCTTGCCTAAGTGGAGACAAGGCTTGCCTAAGTGGAGACAGGGCTTGCCTAAGTGGAGACAAAGCTTGCCTAAGCAGAGACAAGGCTTGCCTAAGTGGAGACAAAGCTTGCCTAAGTAGAGACAAGGCTTGCCTAAGTGGAGACAAGGCTTGCCTAAGCCTCTCCCTTCTTTGCCGAAGTGGAGACAAACCTTTGCCGAAATCTCTCCCTGCTCTACCGAAGTGGAGACAAACCTTTGCCGAAATCTCTCCCTGCTCTGCCGAAGTGGAGACAAGGCTTTGCCGAAGTCTCTCCCTGCTTCGCCGAAGCGAAGCTTCCTTGGCCGGAACTGGAGCTGCTTTGGCCAGAATGGCCTCTCTTGTGCTTAAGTAGATTCGTGCAGAAATGACTTGGGCACAATTTCGGCCTTTTCCGATTCTTCGTATTTTCATACTTAGCCATTTTCCCATTGATCACAGCTGGGTGGGTTTTGACCCCAACACGGAGCGGCTTAATCCCTGCAAAGGGTACGTATGCAGCTCATCTTCGGATGGTTCAGCTGCCCATCTCTTTTAAAAAAAGGGGGAGTGGGTACGTATACTCGTATACTCCCACCTTCATAATAGGCGTTACGTTTACTTAATACAAGCTTTTCGAAGTTAAGATCATCATACCACATCCTTCACGGGTTACTAAAGCCTTATTAAAAACAGGCATCCCATTCGCATCCTTCACGGATTACTCAAAGTCCTAACTAAACAGGCACCTCATCTGACTCTCGTTGCTGCTTGCCACAGCAACGAACTACTACATCCTTTACGGATCTAACTATTACATCCTAGCGGATTAAAAGCATGCGCTATATAAATGTCTATGTCCATTGTCGGAGCCGATATGCTTACGGTAGCGTATCCGTAAACCAAAATGTTCATCTTAAACCCAACAAACGAATCGTTGGTCGCAACAGTACTAGATGTCCATTGTCGGAGCGGACACGTTTATGGTAACGTATCCATAAACCGAAATGCTCATCAAAAACCCAACAAATGAATCATTGGTCGCAACAGTACTACATGTCCATTTTTGGAGCGGATATGCGTTCGGTACTGTATCCGTAAACCAAAATGTTCATCTTAAACCCAACAAACAAATCGTTGGTCATAATAGTACTATGTGTCCATTGTCGGAGCGGATATGCTTACGGTAGCGTATCCATAAACCGAAATGTTCGTCTGAAAACCCAACAAACAAATCGTTGGTCGAAACACCTATGCTCATTATCGGAGCGGATATGTTAACTTTAACATATCCGTGAATCGGAATGATCATCTTAAACCCAATAAACGTATCGTTGGCATTAACGTTAAACACAAGATATAGTGAAACAGATCGATCCTCTTTGGATAAAAAGCATTCAAGCAACGACTTTCAACAACAAAGAAATAACACAGCAAAAGCAAAAGCCACTAGGCAAACATAATAAGTCGATACGGATAAAGCCATCTAGGCACCATGTCCAAATGAAGTCAAACACAACGACATAAAAAAAGATAAGCAAAGTCTTCGCTGCAACGGGTTCAGCACGCCCCGTCATCATCATATCTTACCCCTTGAAGACGCACCGCCATATCATCGGAGGAGTCGGTTGTCGTCCTGGATTCAGAAGCTTCTTTCTGGCTAAGCAAAGTCAAGCCGCGATTACCCCTGTTAGATCCAGAGAAAATGCAAACGCCGACATCCGCAGCTAACGCTTCGACAAATTCGTTACCAAGCGTAACATCGGCCGAATCTTCAGAAATCGGTGAAACCACTAAGTCATTGTCCAATGCGGTAACCAACCTGTCAAACTCATCATCAGCGCCAGTGTACCTAGCTTTCCATCCTGGAGCTTCTCGATTTTGGCATCTAACGAAGGCGGTCCATCACCACGAAGCAGTACAAGAAATTCAAGGTTACCATCGACTTTGGTAAGGTCGACCACGTTATTCTTTGACAACCCTGCCAAACTCTTAACCTCCTCATCGGCTCAATATAATGATGACGGAAGGATAAGCTCAATCTCTTTGGAGATATTGAACCGATGCCTAAGACTCTCCAAATATTCTGCAGTGGAAAGAGTAGACCCTGGTGAATCGGGTACCTCACACTTAGATCCACTCTTAGAAGCTCGTCGCTTTGAAGAACACGCTTGGAGACTCGCGTCTTGGTTCATCTTAGCACGGTCGAAACTTCAATTCTCCATTTTGATTTTCACGTTGAAATGATTATCCATTTCGTCCATCAAAGGAAATCATTTCGACAACAACGGGGAGATCACTTCGGCGAAAGGAGATTTCAGCAAGCAGAGACTTCGGCGAAGAGAGAGCTCCACTTCGCCACTTCGGCAAAGGACGACTTCGGCGGGGAAGAGGACCACTTCGGCGACGGCACCACTTCGCCACTTCGGCAAAGGGCAAATTTGGCACAACACATTGATCCCAGATTAGACTTCCTTTACCTCGGCACTATCATAACTGAAACTACCGAGCTGGGGGCTAACTGTTGGGGTCAAAATCCACCCAGCTGTGATCAATGGGAAAATGGCTAAGTATGAAAGTATGAGGAATCGGACAAGGCCGAAGTCGTGGCCTAAGTCGTTTCTATACGAGTCCACTTAGGCACGATACGAGCTCACTTCGGCCGCGATATGGATCCACTTAGGCATGATACGAGCTCACTTTGGCCGTAATCCGAATCTACTTAGGCACGATACGAGCTTATTTCGGCCGTAATGCGAATCCACTTAGGCACGATACGAGCTCACTTCGGCCGTGATACAAGGCCACTTGGGCATGGAGAAGCCCACTTCGGCAAAGCCACTTCGGCACAGAGAAGGCCATTTCGGCAAGAGAGGAGACTTCGGCAAGCTCCACTTTGGCAAGGGAGGAGGCTTCGGCGAGCTCCACTTCGGCAAGAGAGGAGACCTCGGCGAGGTTCACTTCGGCAAGAGAAGAGACTTCGGGGAGCTCCGCCTCTGCACAGCTCCACTTCGGTGAAGAAGATCCACTTCGGCACCACGCGCGATATCCACTTCGGCAAGGAGGAGACTTCGGCAAGGAGGAGACTTCGGCACAGCTCCACTTCGGCAAGAGAGGAGACCTCAATGAGCTTCTCTTCGGCAAGAGAGGAGACTTCGGCACAGCTCCAAGCCTCCACTTCGGCGCACGCACAAGCCTCCACTTTGGCACACGCACAAGCTCCACTTCAGCACAGCCCACATCGGCAAGGAGACTTCGGCACAGCTCCGGCTCCACTTCGGCGCAGCCCACATCGGCATTGGCCTTCACTTCGGTAAGGGTCCACTTCGGCCGAAGGCCACTTCGGCAAAACTTCACTTCGGCACGGCCTTCACTTTGGCACAGCCTTCACTTCGGCAAACTCTACTTCGGCCGGCAAGTAGTTCGGCCAAGCTGTCCACTTTGGCCACGCAATCAACTTCGGCCAAGCTGTCCACTTCGTCCAAGCTGTTCACTTCGGCCAAGCTGTGGCCAAGCTGTCCACTTCGGCCAAGCTGTGGCCAAGCTGTCCACTTCGGCCAAGCTGTCCACTTCGGCCAAGCTGTCCACTTCTGCCAACCTGTCCACTTCTGCCAACCTGTCCACTTCGGCCAAGCTGTCTGGCCGAAGTCATTTCCATACGAAACTGTCTCGCCGTAATCAAATCTATTCGAAGCTGCCTGGCCGAAGTCATTTCTCTAGGAAACTGTCTGGCCGAAGTCAAATCTATATGAAGCTGCCTGGCCGAAGCCATTTCTATACGAAACTGTCTCACTGAAGTCAAATCTATATGAAGCTACCTGGCCGAAGTCATTTCTATACGAGCTCTCTGGCCGAAGTCATTTCCATACGGAGCTGTCTGGCCGAAGTCAATTCTACACAAATCCAGAGACGCGGCCAAAGTCATTTCTATACGAAACTGTCTTGCCAAAGTCAAATCTATACAAAGCTGCCTGGCCGAATTCATTTCTATACGAAACTATCTTGCCGAAGTCAAATCTACACAAAGCTGCCTGGCCGAAGTCATTTCTATACGAAGCTGTCTGGCCGAAGTCATTTCCATACGGAGCTGTCTGGCCGAACTCAATTCTACACGAAGCCAGAAGACAACGCGGCCGAAGTCATTTCTATACGAAGCAGCGGCCGAAGTCATTTCTATACGAAGACAACAAGCCCATCATCGGCCTACAATGATACAAAGGCCCATAAAGTCAAACCGACTTAGCTAAACCGGAAATCCCGAAGGATTAGGAAGTTTTCCTTCTCTTTTGAGGATTGACCTGGCCGACTCAAGCTAGTATATATACTCATGTACATCTTCTAAAAAGGGGATCCGCAATTTACTTAGCAAAACCCTAGACTTTTTGCTCTCAAACTCTTGTACGCAAAAGCTTTTCGAAAACAGCTTAATAAAAACCATCTTTGGATCTTCGCTTTCTTGGTTCATCCGCAGAAATTTCATCCCTCTTAACAAACCTCTGACAAACCTAATTGTGTTGATTTTGACTCCCACACTATCGTAACCGATACTACCAAGTTGGGGGGCTAACTGTTGGGGACGGTTTTAACCCCATCGAGATCAATGATTAAATTTCGATTAAGTATCAAAATCGACACCCTAGGTCATGATATGGGCCTCGACACCCTAAGTCGTGATATGGGCCTCGACACTCTAAGTCATGATATGGGTCTCGACACCCTAAGTCGTGATATGGGCCTCGACACCCTAAGTCATGATATGGGATTCGGTCCTCTAAGTCTCCATACGGGTTTCGATCGCCTAAGTCTCCATACGGGTTTCAGCCCCCTAAGTCTCCATACGGGCCTCGGCCCCCAAGTCTCCATACGGGTCTCAGTCCCCTAAGTCTCCATACAGGTCTCGGTCTCCTAAGTCTCCATACGGTCCTTGCCCCTCTAAGTCTCAACACGGGTCTCGGACCCCTAAGTCTCCATATGGGCCTCGGCCCCTAAGTCTCAACACGGGTCTTGGCCCCGTAAGTCTTAATATGGGTTTCGGCATAATACTTTCCCGACTACGATGCCCCGGTTTGCTTGTTATTTTAACCCGGTCCGAACCCATGGCAAGAGGAAGGCTGAAGCAATATGATTGCGAACCAAGAAGTATTAAGCCCATGATAAAGTCTTCATGGACCGAGCCCGCACAAAGGAGGTCGAGGTCAAGTGAAGCCCAGATACGAAGCCCACAAAGGCACAACCGACTTAGATGAAACCGAGAAGAAAGGAAACTCCCAAAGAATTAGGAAGTTTTCCTTATCTCTTAAAGTTGGGCTTGGCCGACTTAGGATTCTATAGATACGAATGTACATCCCTTGATAAGGGAATCCGCAATTTGACCTAGCAGAAACTCTGTACTTTGGCTCTCATACTAAAAGCTTTCAAAACAGCAATAAAAACTATCTCTTGATCTTTGTGTTGTGGTTTTAACTTAGAATTTTCAGTTCCCATAAAAGTCTTGACAAATCTAATTGTGCTAGTCGACTCCCACACCTTGCAAAAGTTTTTGACTTAGCATTCAATGTGAAACTCTTGATAATGCGTTTATTATTTAAGTGAATCGTAGAAAAGCTTTCTTCTTTGCATCTTGATCTCTTCGCTCGAAACTCTTGGTTTTGTTGATGTTTGCTAAACTTGAAACCAATTATACCTTATTTGGCTTTAATTTGGATTTAAATTCTTGCTTAGGATCTTGAGATGCATGTTCATGGTTTTCAAAGACACATTTGGGTTTTCTTATTATTTTTTACCACTCTATGCTAACCCAAATGGTCATTCTCATATTGAGTTTGGTTTTCCCCACCTCAACCTAAACCTTTCATTTCAAACCCCTTGTTATTTACTTGAGTGAGGCCTTTTTGTGAAAATGCATAGACATGCAAAATCTCGAAAGATGGGAACGACAGAGAATGTCTTCCATAGGCTAGTCCTTTAAGCTTGAGGCTAGCAAACTAGGAGGGTCTTTATGTTATCTCATTCTTGGTTGGGTTTGGTGAGGGACTTGTGAGAAAAAGAAAGAGAGAATGGTTGAGTTCAAAACAAGATTCAATAAGGAAACCAAAGAAGAAAGAAAGAAAAAGGAAAGAAAAGAAAAAGACTACTCTAGGGAAAGGTTAAGTATAAAGAAGACTCTAAGTGTTTAAGGCAAAAAGCCTAGTTCCCCTCCATAAGCTTAAAATCAAACAAAGTTAGAAAGTAAAGAACATAATCAAGGAGGATGAAAAAGAAAAAGAAAAGAAAGTGTCTAGAAAAGAAAACCCCAAGAGTTAGCAAAAACAAAACAAAAGCAGAAGGTTTGGTTCTCAACCATTTGGTTTGTCTTAAAAAAAAAAAAGTATTTGAGATCATGGGTAAAACATAGGTTTCAAAAGGCATAAGGGTTTGGGTAGAATGGAAGCACTTCTTTGTATGCATCAATTTTTCCATTTCTCCCTTGCTTTTGCATGATGTTTTGCATTACTAGTCTTTAAGAGTAAGTCACTAAAATGTTTTGAACCGCCTTATCTTTTGCATCATGAGCCTTTTTCTTACCATGCCGATTGAACATGATTGATAGTTTCTAAGCGAGACCACACTTAAACACCTAATTGAATGTTAAAGAATTGGTAGATAGGATGGCATGCGGAGGCTTAACTTGAGTCAATAGATAAAAGATTGAAGTTGCGATAGATTTGAGAAGATTGATTGAGTAGAGATTTACATGTGATAACTTTGTATTATCTTGAGCCTTGGTATTGAATTCTTCGTTAGTTCCTTTTGGCTTAGAGTTCTCCCTTTCAAACCTCTTCTTCGGGTTTGTTCTTACTTGTTTGCTTGAGGACAAGGAAATGACAAGTCCGGGGGAGTTGATGTACTCGTATTTTAACATTTCTTAACATGCATTTTTTTTATTTTCAGAGTCATTTGACTTGCATTTTGTGTCTTTCCGTTCATTTTGAGTTCCATTTAGATTATGATGAGTCTTAGAGTCCTAGGCTTCATTCCATGCATTTGCATTGCATTTTAAGTCCATTTCAGGTACTTTGGAAGCTAGGAAGAAAAGGGAACCAAGGAGGATTGGAAGGGCATGAAGGAGAGTGAAGAACACACTAGAATGTGTGCTGGATTGACCAGCCTATCTCCACAGGTCGATGCCACAAGTCGATGGGACCAACACAGAAGCAGAAAAATGCAGATGAAGCGACTTGAAGATTATGTCCGATGAAGGTCTTCCCATGCCCAGGTTAATCTGAAATTTGGTGGGGAGATAGGAAATTGAGTTAGCTTCACGTGGGCGTTGGATTCAACAATTTCCTTGTTGATTTGATCCCTAAGTAGTACAATGACATTTGCCATGGACTTGTGGTTATTTAGGGTTAAAACTTAGTAGTAGTTTTCCTCCTATCAGTGGTTCATGGGTCATGTCCTTCAGGTGTGGGACGGATGTATCGTGGGTTATGGGATGGGTTATCGAGGCATCGGTCACGTTCATGGGATGGTTCATCCCGATATAACCCATACCGATGTTGGGTCGAGTTTTTGTGTCCCACCGGTCGTGAGTATCGGTCTACCGACGCTGGGTGGGTTTGGGTCGAGGACCACGTACATGGGTCGTAAGTTGGCGGAGCATCGGTCATGACATTGGGTCGTGGTCGTGACCGGTGTGGACTAGGTCGAGCCTTACCGCGGGTCACACTTTTTTTTTTCTCTATAAAATCCTGGAGAATAAAAATAAAATATATTAGTAAAATTTCAAATTGTTAAAATTAAAATTAAAA
>OVBL01001018.1:42500-45000 GCA_900406555.1 Pseudoturritis turrita | reverse complement strand
CTTTGGAGATAAAAATGGTACCGTGATGCCGCCCAAGCCTGTGTCGGTTTCTTAAAAGATTCCTAGCAGAGGATGTCTGGGCCTACGCTGACTCCAAAACACACTTGGTTAGCCACCTTTCATTTACAACCGCTGATGATTTGCCGTGTCCCTTGAGTGAATAAATTTCTATGGGTGACACTGTCCGATCAATGCGCAAGGCATCATTCACACGTATCGGACTTCGACAGGATGACAGTGGGATACACGCCTTCCCATCGTTGTAGCCTAGGCAGATCCAGTCTTCCCATAAAAGACGTGACCATCCCACCTAGGCAAGAGTGAATAAATGTCTGTGGGTGACACCGTCCGATCGATGCACAAGGCATCGTTCTCTCGTATCGGACCCCGACAGGATCACAGTGGGATACATGCCTTCCCATCATTGTAGCCTAGGCAGATCCAGTCTTCCCATAAAAGACGTGACCATCCCACCTAGGCAAGAGTGAATCAATGTTTATGGGTGACACCATCTGATCGATGCACAAGGCATCGTTCACTCATATCGGACCCTGACAGGATGATAGTGGGATACACGCCTTCCCATCGTTGTAGCCTAGGCAGATCCAGTCTTCCCATAAAAGACGTGACCATCCCACCTAGGCAAGAGTGAATAAATGTCTATGGGTGACACCTACCGATCAATGCGCAAGGCATCGTTCACTCGTATCGGACTCGATGGGAAGAATCACCTTCCCATCGTGGCCTAGGCAGATCCAGTCTTCCCATCAAAGACGTGACCATCCCACCTAGGCAAGAGTGAACAAATGTCAACTAGTATACACTACTCGCGAAGAAATTGAGAAGGATAGGTGGTATGTAGTTCGATGCGCGAGTACGGAGCCTACAAACACTAGCTATCCAATCACCACTCATACGCCGAACGTTCAATTAACCCGATAACATCAATCTTTCTAACGGCTCTTCGAATATAATCAGAGAGCAGATAGAAGACATACGAAACCAAGCAAAAGCCGCACAAGCGCGAATAATTCTAGGGACGCAAATGATTCTAGGGACGGTTGCCTTGGGAATGATCAAAAACCAATGTCTACCGCCCGTCTACCAATGTGGTGTCTTTCAAACGTAAACCAAGCGGTATTTATTGAATTAACCGCACTTTTTCCCATCGGTGAAGATGGGTTGATGCCATAACAGGGCATGAGAAAGAGACCGACAATCCTTCTTTGGGACAACAAATAAATCACCATTGGAATCAATTTCCAGATGACTCGTCCACGCTTCTCAAAATGGCTTTGGAGATAAAAACGGTACCGTGTCGCCGCCAAAGCCTGTGTCGGTTTCTTAAAAGAATCCTAGCAGAGGATGTCTGGGCCTACGCTGACTCCAAAACACACTTGGTTAGGCACCCTTCATTTACAACCACTGATGATTTTCCCTGTCCCTTGAGTGAATAATTGTCTATGGGTGATACCGTTCGATCAATGCGCAAGGCATCGTTCACTCGTATCGGACTCTGACAGGATGACAGTGGGATACACACCTTCCCACCGTTGTAGCCTAGGCAGATCCAGTCTTCCCATAAAAGACGTGACCATCCCACCTAGGCAAGAGTGAATAAATGTCTATGGGTGACACCGTCCGATCGATGCACAAGGCATCGTTCACTCGTATCGGACCCCGACAGGATGACAGTGGGATACACGCCTTCCCATCATTGTAACCTAGGCAGATCCAGTCTTCCCATAAAAGACGTGACCATCCCACCTAGGCAAGAGTGAATAAATGTCTATGGGTGACACCATCCGATCGATGCACAAGGCATCGTTCACTCATATCGGACCCCGACAAGATGACAGTGGGATACACGCCTTCCCATCGTTGTAGCCTAGGCAGATCCAGTCTTCCCATAGAAGACGTGACCATCCCACCTAGGCAAGAGAGAATAAATTTCTATGGGTGACACCATGCGATCAATGCGCAAGGCATCGTTCACTCGTATCGGACTCGATGGGAAGATTCACCTTCCCATCCCATCAAAGACGTGACCATCCCACCTAAGCCGAAAAAACTCGCCGGAAAAAGTTGCCGGAAACCGCCGTAAAAGTCGCTGGAAAAATTACCGGAAAAGTCACCGGAAAGTCAACAGAAAAGTCAATGGCGGTCAATGACGGTCAACGGTTGTCAACGGCTGTCGGACATCATCCCTCGGGTCATACCATGCACTACCAATCCCACCCATCAATCGCACCCGTAACCCACCCAGCTAGGTTATCCCTCAGTCCCATACGTTTATCCGTGATCCCACTCGGTCACCCCATCCGATCGTAGATGAACCCCACCCCTCTATATAGCATTAGTGCCATTTTCGGATCTGCCACCAGTAGACATTGGGTATGTCTGAGGAGTCACTGGGGCTAAAAACAAAAATACAAGGAATTTTAATCTGATTTTTTGTATGCTTCATAATGATAATAAAACCTATTTTCAGGTAAAGTTT
>OVBL01001018.1:25000-35000 GCA_900406555.1 Pseudoturritis turrita | reverse complement strand
CCATCCGGGAGCTCGAGGTTGAGTTCAACAAGCTGAGGAAGTATGCTGGACGGCATATGGAGGATGAGGATGCTCGTATCCATTGGTTCATGAGGGCTATACGGATTGACCTCCGTAACCGTGTCCGGATGAGCAACTTTGCTACGCTTACCGAGCTAGTGGAGAAGGCAGCAGCTTTGGAGTCCGGGTTGGATGAAGAAGCAAGGCAGCTTGGCGTGGTGAAGCAGACGGTTCCAGCAGTGCCATATGCTAAGAGTGGAACATTTCCGGGCAGAAATGGAAATGGGATAAGTATAGGAGTGGGGGTAAGGTGACCACTACTCGGAGTGCATGTCCGATGTGTGGAAAGGTGCATCCAGGTCCATGTAGGATGGCATCTGGAGGATGTTTCCGTTGTGGCAGCACGGAACATAAGCTCAGTGAGTGCATGGCTCCGAAGGTGTGCTACCATTGTGGCGAACCGGGGAATATTAAGCCCAATTGTCCGAAGCTGGTTCAGCAAGGTGGGAGTCAGCCATCGGCTAAGAGGCAAGCGGTGGGGACAGCCGTGATGCCAAGGGTGCACTCGATCTCGGAGGACGCCATTGATCCAAGTTTGTCGCGTCCGATTTCTGGTTAGTAATTTATCATTGTTTGGTAAATTTATTTAAAGTTGCCGTTTGCATTTGAAATTGCCGTTTTGCGTTTTCGTTTGTGGTGGCATTGGTGTTTGTTGTTTGTCGTTTGTTGGTTGAGTCTTAGCATTCTAAATGAATGTGTAGGGACTATTTGTAAGGGCGGATTAGCAACCCATGTGTTGTTCGACTCGGGAGCAACACATTGTTTTGTTAATCTGGAGTTAGTAGGAAAGGGTGGGTTCGTGAAGGAACCGGTGGAGCAGCTGGGAATGGTCCAAGCAGCAGGTGGATAGGTTATGATGACCTATGGAATGGTCATGAATGTGGGAGTCGAAACTCGCACAACCAAAACTTGTAAAGAGATTTAGGGATTCGACAAACTTCTATGTAAAGAAACCAAGAAACTGAGATCCAACGATGGAGATTTTTTTTAAGCTGTTTCGAAAGCTGTTTGTAAAGTAATAAGCGTTTAGCTAGGTCAATTTTCGGATCCCCTTTTCAAAGAGGTACATTGTCTATTTATACACAAATAGGTCGGCTAGGTTTCTTCCTAAACGAGAAAGGAAAACTTCCTTATTCTTCGGAATTTCCTCTATGGTTTTCATGGGCTTCTTTCTTTGCCTCATCGCCTCGGCCCACCAATGTCTTGTGGCTCATTGCCTCATTCTATCTAAGACGTTGGGCTTGTTGCTTTGTTGGATCATCGATGGGCTGGCTCGTCGCCCATTTCTCCTTGATGCCGAGCTGAGGGTTCTGGTTCACCAACATGTTGGCTCATCACCGTTCTGCTGGTTTGTCAACATGTTGGCTCGTCACCAAGTATTTGGCTTGTCTCCTACTCATTCCACTGCCTAGCCAAGATGTTGGCTCGTCACTTCTTCTTCCTGCTGCCTAGCCAAGATGTTGGCTCGTCACCATTTCACCCTGCTACCCAGCCAAGATGTCAGCTCGTCACCATTTCACCCTGCTGCCTAGCCAAGATGTTGGCTCGTCACCATTTCACCCTGCTACCTAGCCAAGATGTCGGCTCGTCACCATTTCACCCTGCTGCCTAGCCAAGATGTTGGCTCGTCACCATTTCACCCTGCTGCCTAGCCAAGATGTTGGCTCGTCACCATTTCACCCTGCTGCCTAGCCAAGATGTTGGCTCGTCGCACACTTCTTCCTGCTGCCTAGCCAACAGGGGTGTTGGCTCGTCACTCACTTCTTCACGCCTGCCGAGCCAAGTTTGGCTCGTCTCCTTCTGCTTCATGCTGCCGAGCCAAGTTTGCCTCGTCTCCTTCTGCTTCATGCTGCCGAACCAAGTTTGCCTCGTCTCCTTCTGCTTCATGCTGCCGAGCCAAGTTTGGCTCGTCTCCTTCTGCTTCATGCTGCCGAGCCAAGTTTGGCTCGTCTCCTTCTGCTTCATGCTGCCGAGCCAAGTTTGGCTTGTCTCCTTCTGCTTCATGCTGCCGAGCCAAGTTTGCCTCGTCACCAATTCTCCCTGCTTCCGAGCCAACAGGGGTGTTGGCTCGTCTCTTGCTTTTTCCATTGCCTAGCCAAGTTTTGGCTCGTCGCTTACTTTCCTCCATACTTAGTATTTTTAGCAGTTGATCTCGATGGGGTGAAAACTGACCCCAACAATGAATATATCGGTGATGATTGATGGGATCGATATGCGGGCAGACTTGAGGATTTGTCGTGTCAAGTTCTACGATGTGATTTTGGGCATGGATTGGCTCGATAAGTACAAGGCGCATCTAGACTGTCACCGGAGGCGTGTTTGGTTTGAGAAGGGCAACGCGAGAGTTGTGTTCCAAGGGATTCAGAATTTGCCGAGCAGTTTGATCGTGTCAGCTATCCAAGCCGGGCAGTTGATCGAGAAGGGGTGTGAAGCCTATCTGGCTACCATCACCACGGGTGATGAGGGACGGATTGCCGAGTTGGGAGAAATTCCAGTGGTAAGGGATTTCATGGACGTGTTCGAGTCATTGACCGGACTACCACCGCCAAGGTCAGATCCGTTCACCATTGAGTTAGAGCCTAGTATGGCTCCGATCTCTAAGGCACCGTACAGGATGGCGCCTGCTGAGATGGCCGAGCTGAAGAAGCAGCTCAGTGAGTTGGTGGACAAGGGTTTTGTTCGTCCGAGCAGTTCACCGTGGGGAGCTCCGGTATTGTTCGTTAAGAAGAAGGATGGGAGTTTTCGGCTCTGTATCGATTACCGCAGGTTGAACCGGGTAACCGTGAAGAACAAGTATCCTTTGCCAAGGATTGATGAGTTGTTGGACCAACTCAAGGGTGCTCCCTGTTTTTCGAAGATCGATTTGGCTTTGGGTTATCATCAGATTCTGGTAGCCGAGGAGGATGTCTGTAAGACCGCCTTTAGGATGAGGTACGGTCATTACGAGTTTGTGGTGATGCCGTTTGGATTGACTAACGCACCGGCAGCGTTTATGAAACTCATGAACAACCTGTTTAGGGAGTATTTGGACGAGTTTGTCATCATCTTCATCGATGACATTCTGGTGTACTCGAGTGATCGGGAAGTACATCGAGCTCATTTGGAGAAGGTGTTGAGCAGGTTGCGGGAACATAAGTTGTTCGCCAAATTCAGCAAGTGTAGCTTCTGGAAGAAGGAGATTGGGTTTTTGGGTCATATCGTCTCGGACAAGGGAGTGTCCGTTGATCCAGGGAAGATCAAGGCTATAGAGGAGTGGCCAAGACCGCAGAATACGTCTGAGATAAGGAGTTTTCTAGGATTGGTTGGGTACTACAGGAAGTTCGTGAAGGGATTTGCTAGTATGGCCAAGTCATTGACACGACTAACGGGAAAGGATGTTCCGTTCGTGTGGGCAGCTGAGTGTGAGAAAACTTTCTCGACACTAAAGGGGATGCTAACCAGTGCACCGGTGTTAGCATTGCCCGAGCCGGGTGAACCATTCGTGGTTTATGCGGATGCTTCAAGATTGGGTCTGGGGTGTGTTCTGATCCAGAAGGGTAAAGTGATCGCTTATGCATCCAGGCAGCTAAGGAAGCATGAAGGAAAGTACCCTACCCATGATCTTGAGATGGCAGCGGTGGTTTTTGCCTTGAAGATTTGGAGATCCTATCCCTACGGTGGTAAGGTTCAGGTCTTCACCGATCATAAGAGCTTGAGGTATATTTTTATTCAGCCCGAGTTGAACCTTAGGCAGCGTAGATGGATGGAGTTGGTTGCAGACTACGACGTGTCTATCGAATACCATCCGGGTAAGGCCAATTTCGTGGCCGATGCACTAAGCCGTAAGCGTGCAGTGGTGGCTTCGAAAAAGGACTTGGAGTCGTTGGTAAGCATGGTGAGTACCTTGTGTCTAGCAGTTTTGACTGACCTGGTTGAACCGTTGGGTTTGGGAGCAGCGGATCAGGCACATTTGTTGACTCGTGTTCGAGCAGCTCAGGGAAAGGATGAGAAGTTGAATCAGGCAGCTCAGAATGATAAGACCGAGTATCAGATTTCGAATAATGGTACAATTTTGGTGAATGGTCGAGTGTGTGTTCCTAGTGATAAGGCATTGAAGGACGAAATCCTTAAGGAAGCACACCAGTCTAAGTTCTCCATTCATCCGGGAGCAACTAAGATGTATCGTGACCTGAAGAGATACTACCAGTGGATAGGAATGAAGAGAGATGTTGCTAATTGGGTTGCGAGTTGTTTGACGTGCCAGTTGGTTAAGGCCGAACATCAGGTTCCGGGCGGTTTACTACAGAAGTTACCGATTCCCGAGTGGAAGTGGGACATGATCACGATGGATTTTGTCACCGGTTTACCGTTGTGTGACGGTAAGGATGCGATTTGGGTCATCGTGGACCGATTGACCAAATCGGCTTATTTCTTGGCAGTTAACCATAACGACAGATCGGAGAAGCTCGCCAAGATTTATGTGAAGGAGATTGTGCAATTGCACGGAGTTTCGGCAAGCATTGTGTCTGATAGGGATTCTAAGTTTGCTTCAGCATTTTGGAGGGTGTTACAGAAACGGTTTGGAACCAAGGTTCATATGAGTACTGCGTATCATCCTCTGACAGACGGACAGTCCAAGAGAATAATTCAGACTCTGGAGGATTTGCTAAGGGCGGCAATCCTAGATTGGGGTGGAAATTGGGAGATTCACTTGTCGCTGGCCGAGTTTGCGTACAATAATAGCTACCAAGCTAGTATCGGCATGTCACCGTACGAAGCCTTGTATGGTAGCCCTTGTCGTACACCCCTTTGTTGGACACAAGTAGGGGAGAGGAGCATCTTTGGTAGGGATTTTGTGGACGACACGACTGAGAAGGTCCGAATCCTGAGAGTAAAGCTTAAGGAAGCTCAAGACCGGCAAAAGAGTTATGCGGATAAGTGTCGGAGAGAGCTGACGTTTGAGGTTGGAGATATGGTTTATTTGAAGATTGTTACCTACAAGGGTAAGGAACAGTCTAGTCAGATAGCTAAGTTGAGTCCGAGGTACATGGGACCGTACCGGATTGTGGAAAGGATTGGTGTAGTGGCGTATAAGTTGGATTTGCCACCGGCTTTGAAAGCTTTCCATAAGGTGTTTCACATTTCTATGCTAAGGAAATGCATGGTAAATGGTGAAAACGTGGTTGTTAACCTTCCGGCAGATTTGCAGCCTAATATGACCGTGGAAGGTAGACCGGTCTGGATCATCGACCGGAGCGTTCGAGCAGACCGAAGGAAAAATGTCAAGTTGGTTCAGGTCGTATGGGATTGCGATGGTGAGGAAGAGATCTCGTGGGAACCAGAAACGAAAATGAAAGAAAATTTTTCTAAGTGGTTCGAGAAGCAAGAGATGAAAGCACCTAAGAAAAAGGGTAAGGCTTGAGACGATTCGAGGACGAATCGATGCTAAGTGGGGGAGAATTGTAACACCCGTGACCCGTGTTTATAATTTTGCTCGAGTAGTGGATTGAGTTGGAAATGATTAAGGCGTGGGAAAGCTGAAAATTTGCCTAAGGCATGTTGGGCCAAGGCGTTTGTGGGCTGAAAATGATGGTATGATGCTATTGGGCCGTGTTGGGCTGTGACCCATGTATCATAAATGGCGGTTTGGGCTGGTTTGGGGCGGTTTGTCTTTACCAACAAGTAAGCCGGTTTGGAGCCGCGAGTTATATATATTCAGCTAGGGTTTTTGGGCGTGGTGATATATATATATATCTTTGGCAGTGTGAAAGCTTTCTTCTTTTTGGCCGTGAGAACTAAAGCAAGAGCTAAGGGTTTTGATTCGTTGTTCGGCAAGGCAATCGAGAACTAGGGTGTGCGATTCCATCGAGTGGATAACGTGATCGAGATTCCTAGGTAAGGATCATGAAACCTTAGTGTTTTCTTCGATCGTTACCATGTTTCGGTTCTGATTTTGGTTTTGTGATTGTCGAAGGAGAAGTGTGGATTCACGATCGTTGGCGGGTACAAGAGCTAGGGTGATGGATCGTCGATTGTGGTGTACTCGAGGATTCTAGGTAAGGTTCGATGAAACCGTGTGTTGCCTTCGAATGTGTACCTTGTTCGGTTCTGATTTTTGGTATTGGTGTGTCTCTCGGCTAGGGTTCGATTAAAGCTAGCGTAACTCGCGTGGTGTTGGTTGAGTGGATCGTGTGTTCGAGAGTTAAGGTATGGATCGATAACCCGTGTGATTCATAGTTCGAGTGGCTCGTTTGGTTCTGATCCTTGATTGTTTGTTGTTGGGTTCGGCAAAGGAGGAGTCACGGACGTGTTTGATCACCGGGTGTGTTTGCCGTGTGGTTCGGGTAAGGTTCGATAAACCCTAAAAGTTTATTCAAACATTTGTGTTTGGTTTGGTCTTATTATAAGACGTTTGTTGTTGTTTGTTTGTGGTAGTTTGGATTCGATGAATCTAGGGTGAACGTGTACGGATTCTTTTTGGCAGATCGTACCCGAGAGTGGTTCATCAATCAATCCGTTTGCTAAGGTGAGTTCGTGACCGTAGCTTGCATCTAGGGTTGTTTGTATGGTTCATGGAGTCTATGTTTGAGGTGATACACTTCGGTGTATGGTGATACACTTTGGTGTATGGTGATGATAGTGTGCACACGTATATCATGTTTGGTATTTGATCAACACGGTTTGGTACGTTCGCGTACGGTTTGATGTTTGATGTTTGATGTTTGAGTTGGTGTGATAATCCATTTGACATGGTGTGTGTTATACGTTGAGTTTGATGTTTGAATGCAATAATGGCTTATGATTGTTGTATAAATGATGTTGGATGTTAGCTGGTGAGACGGGATGACTGATCTCACTAAGAAAATTCGTATGTTTATGCCCCCTTTTATGGTGGCAGGTAATGGAAGTGGCTAAGGAGCACGCAAGACAAGGCTGGAAAGGAGGGGATGGATTAGGACGGGGTTTATGTTATGTTATGCACTCGTTTGATATTGGTTTGATTATTGCATACATTTGATGGTTGGGTTGATTGCATTATTGCTTAAGTTTGGAACATGAATCTCGTTTAATAAGTTGCTTATGAACCACTATTGTTTGTTGAACCTCGTTTTTGGGAATTGAATAAAGACTCTGAATTTCTTTTATGTTAAAACGTCTTGAGGTTATTTTCCTATGCATGTTTGTGAGCCCGCGTAGGTTGTTAGTCTTCCGCTAAGTTGTAATTGAATTGAACGGTAATTGTTTTAATAATGGCCGAAATTTTTACTAAGTAGTTGCGGTCACTTGTTTGTGTTCGCTGGTATCTTAACCTCGGGTAGGATTTCCAGGTTAGGGTGTCACACAGAGCCCGCGTCGACCTTTTATCTAATAAATGCACCCCTTCCAGAAGTCGGGGTTTGTTGCATGTATTAGCTGTAGAATTACTACGGTTATCCGAGTAGTAGTTACCATCAAACAAACTATAACTGGTTTAATGAGCCATTCGCAGTTTCACAGTCTAAATTCGTTCATACTTACACATGCATGGCTTAATCTTTGAGACAAGCATATGACTACTGGCAGGATCAACCAGGTAACATTCGTTAATCACGGCAATGCCATGACTAATTCTCTCAAACACTAAGTAAGAAAGAACAGACAAGGTCTTACCATCATCTTTTGCCCGAGGGACAAATGTGCTTTGGCGGGACTGAATCACTTCGATTCACCGTCAACAACCTTTCCGCATCCGAGAGTACAGCCGACAGCTTATTCACCTATGCAAACAAGGCATTTGATGCCGAGTTGCAAGGATAACAAATGCCGACTTTTTGTGTTCACGACTTCCCCAGCGAAGGAGACCCCGCGAACAACGTTGGAAGCCAAACTCAACAATTCCCTCTAGATAGGTACGCAACACAAGCCCCTGAACCAGTCAACGAGTATACACTACTCGCGAAGCAACTGAGAAGGATATGTGTTATGTAGTTTGATGCACGAGCACGGAGCCTACAAACACTAGCTATCCAATCACCACTTATACGCCGAACGTTCAATTAACCCGATAAAATCAATCTTTCTAACGGCTCTTCGAATATAATCAGAGAGCAGATAGAAGACATATGAAACCAAGCAAAAGTCGCACAAGCGCGAATAATTCTGGGGATGCAAATGATTCTAGGGACGGTTGCCTTGGGAATGATTGAAAACCTATGTCTACCGCCCGTAGACCAATGTGGTATCTTTCAAACCCTAACCGGGCGGTATTTATTGAATTAACTGCACTTTTTCCCATCGGTGAAGACGGGTTCATGCCATAACAGGGCATGATAAAGAGACCGACAATCCTTTTTTGGGACAACAAAGATATCACCATTGGAATCAATTTCCAGATGACTCGTCCAAGCTTCTCAAAATGGCTTTGGAGATAAAAAAATGGTACCGTGCGACGCCGCCAAAGCCTGTGTCGGTTTCTTAAAAGAATCCTAGCAGAGGACGTCTGGGCCTACGCTGACTCCAAAAAAAACTTGGTTAGTCACCCTTCATTTACAACCGCTGATGATTTCCCGTGTCCCTTGAGTGAATAAATGTCTATGGGTGACACCGTCCGATCAATGCGCAAGGCATCGTACACTCGTATCGGACTCCGACAGGATGACAGTGGGATACACGCCTTCCCATCGTTGTAGCCTAGGCAGATTCAGTCTTCCCATAATAGACGTGACCATCCCACCTAGGCAAGAGTGAATAAATGTCAACGAGTATACACTACTCGCGAAGCAAATGAGAAGGATAGGTGGTATGTAGTTCGATGCGCTAGCACGGAGCTTACAAACACTAGCTATCCAATCACCACTCATACGCCGAACGTTCAATTAACCCGATAACATCAATCTTTCTAACGGCTCTTCGAATATAATCAGAGAGCAGATAGAAGACATACGAAACCAAGTAAAAGCCGTACAAGCGCGAATAATTCTAGGGACGCAAATGATTCTAGGGACGGTTGCCTTGGGAATGATCAAAAACCAACGTCTACCGCCCGTCTACCAACGTGGTATCTTTAAAACCCAAACCTGGCGGTGTTTATTGAATTAACCGCACTTTTTCCCATCGGTGAAGACGGGTTGATGCCATAACAGGGCATGATAAAGAGACCGACAATCCTTCCTTGGGACAACAAAGAAATCACCATTGGAATCAATTTCCAGATGACTCGTCCAAGCTTCTCAAAATGGCTTTGGAGATAAAAACGGTACCGTGCGATGCCGCCAAAGCTTGTGTCGGTTTCATAAAAGAATCCTAGTAGAGGACGTCTGGGCCTACGCTGACTCCAAAACACACTTGGTTAGTCACCCTTCATTTACAACCGCTGATGATTTCCCCTGTCCCTTGAGTGAATAAATGTCTATGGGTGACACCGTCCGATCAATGCGCAAGGCATCGTTCACTCGTATCGGACTCCGACAGGATGACAGTGGGATACACGCCTTCCCATCGTTGTAGCCTAGGCAGATCCAGTCTTCCCATAAAAGACTTGACCATCCCACCTAAGCTGAAAAAACTCGCCGGAAACCGCCGGAAAAGTCACCAAAAAAGTCAACGGAAAAGTCAACGACGATCAACGGCTGTCGGACATCATCCCTCGGGTCATACCATGCACTACCAATCCCAACCATCAATCGCACCCGTAACCCACCCAGCTGGGTTATCCCTCAGTCCCATACGTTCATATGTGATCCCACTCGGTCACCCCATCCGGTCGTAGATGAACTCCACCCCCCTATATAGCCTTAGTGCCATTTTCGGATCTGCCACCAGTAGACATTGGGTATGCCTGAGGAGTCACTGGGTCTAAAAAAAAAATACAAGAAATTTTAATCTGATTTTTTTGTATGCTTCATAATGATAATAAAACCTATTTCCTGGTAAAGTTTCATAATTTTTGAAGCACTTTTACTATTTCTTTTTCATTTTACAA
>OVBL01001018.1:7500-20000 GCA_900406555.1 Pseudoturritis turrita | reverse complement strand
TGGCCTTGATCTTTTCTGGATCAACGGACACTCCCTTGTCCGAGATGATATGACCCAAAAACCCAATCTCCTTCTTCCAGAAACTACACTTGCTAAACTTGGCAAACAACTTCTGTTCCCACAACCTGCTCAACACCTTTTCCGAATGAGCTCGGTGTTCTTCTCGGTCACTCGAGTACACCAGAATGTCATCGATAAAGATGATGACAAACTCGTCCAAATACTCCCTGAACACATTGTTCATGAGTTTCATAAATGATGCTGGTGCGTTAGTCAACCCAAACGGCATCACCACAAACTCGTAATGACTGTACCTCGTCCTAAAGGCGGTCTTACGGACATCTTCCTCGGCTACCGGTTCTGATGATAACACGAAGCCAAATCGATCTTCAAAAAACAGGTAGCACCCTTGAGTTGGTCCAACAACTCATCAATCCTTGGTAAAGGATACCTGTTCTTCACGGTTACTCGGTTCAACCCCCGATAATCGATACACAGCCGAAAACTCCAATCTTTCTTCTTAACGAACAACACCGGTGCTTCCCACGGTGAACTGCTCGGACGAACAAAACCCTTGTCCACCAACTCGCTGAGCTGCTTCTTAAGCTCGGCCATCTCGGCAGGTGCCATCCTGTACGGTGCCTTAGAGATTGGAGTCGTACCATGCTCTAACTCAATGGTGAATGGATCTGACCTTGTCGGTGGTAGTCCCGTCAACGACTCGAACACATCCGCGAAATCCCTTGCCACTAGAATCTCTCCCAACTCGGCAATGGGTCCCTCATCACCTGTGGTGATGGTAGCCAGATAGGCTTCACACCCTTTCTCGATAAAGTGCCCGGCTTGGATAGCTGACATGATCAAACTGCTCGGCGAAGTCTGAATCCCTTGAAACACAACTCTCGCGTCGTCCTTCTCAAACTAAACACGCCTCCGGTGACGGTCTAGATGCGCCTTATACTTATCGAGCCAATCCATGCCCAAAATCACATCGTAGAACTTGGCACGACAAATCCTCAACTCTGCCGGCATGTCGATCCCATCGATCATCACCGAGACATTCATGACCATTCCATAGGTCATCATCACCTGTTCACCTGCTGCTTGGACCATTCCCAGCTGCTCCACCGGTTCCTTCACGAACCCACCCTTTCCTACTAACTCCGGATTAACAAAACAATGTGTCGCTCCCGAATCGAACAACACATGGGTTGCTAATCCGCCCATACAAACAGTCCCTACACATTCATTTAGAATGCTAAGACCCAACCAACAATCGACAGACACAAACGCAAACTGCAAAGTCAAACGACAAACGCAAACTACCAACTCAAACGAATTTACCAAGCAAGGATAAATTACTAACCAGAAATCGGACGTGACGAACTTAGATCAATGGCATCCTCCGAAATCGAGTACACCCTTGGCATCACGGCTGTCCCCACCGCTTGCCTCTTTGCCGATGGCTGACTCCCACCTTGCTGAACCAGCTTCGGATAATTGGGCTTAATGTGCCCCGGATCGCCACAATGGTAGCACACCTTCGGAGCCGTGCACTTGCTGATCTTATGTCCCGTGCTGTCACAACGGAAACACCCTCCAGATGCCGTCCTACACAAGCCTGGATGTCTCTTACCACACTGCGGACAAGCACTCCGGGTAGTGGTCACCTTACCCCCACCCTTATGCTTATCCCACTTCCATTTCTGCCCGGAAACATTTCCACCCTTAGCATACTACACTGCTGAAACCGCCAGCTTCACTTCACCACATTGCCTTGCCTCTTCGTTCAACACGGACTCCAAAGCTGCTGCCTTCTCTACTAGCTCGGTACACGTAGCAAAGTTACTCATCCAGACGCGGTTACGGAGATCAATCTAAATAGCCCTCATGAACCAACGGATACGAGCATCCTCATCCTCCATATGCCGTCCAGCATACTTCATCAGCTTGTTGAACTCAACCTCAAGCTCCTGGATGGTCATAGTACCCTGACGCAACTCCAAGAACTCACTCTCCAAACGATCAGCTGCTTTCGGTGGGAAATACTTAGCTCGAAACTCCCCACAGAAAACATCCCACGAACAATCAGGGTTCGGCATCCTTCCGGATACACCCATCCACCAATCATAGGCCTTCTCACCCAAGAAGTGAACTGCAATGTCCTTCTTGTAGTCCTCTGGGCAACGAATGGAGACAAAGTTCCTCTCCATCCTAGACTTCCACTTGTCGGCCTCAACCGGATCAGAACCACCCACAAACTTCTTTGTTCCCAACTTGACCATGTGTTCCATCATGGAAAAGTAGGACGGAAGTACCTCAACCGCCCCTTGAACCACCGTCGGTTGTACCACTCTGCTGGTGCAACCTGTGGCAACCTTGCCAAGATCTAGTTCAATACACCAGACATCAGTCCAAACTCCTCCCTAGTCGGACCAGCTGCCGCAGCTTGACCATTCGCTGCGTTGTCACCCACGTTCTCCGCGTTCTGGACATCCTCATTGTGATCGTCACCCTGACGGTCATCCACATGTTCTGAACTCCTCGCTACACTGCTCTCAGTGTTACTCGTGGCTGTTGCTGTTGCCGTGCTTCTTGCCTTTCTGCCGTTACCTTTAGCCATCTACAAACCAAACCAGATGATATATACTAAGTTAGTGATGAACTAACTTAGCAACACATCTACAAACAACAAGACTTACCGCGAGACCGTGATGGAAGGATGGATTAGACATACAGCCCACTAACCCCATGCAATGACAAACAATCCTAGAATGAACCGCGCTCTGATACCAACTTGTGACACCCTAACCCAGAAAAACCAACCCGAGGTTAAGATACCAGCGAACACAAACAAATGACCGTAACTACTTAGTAAAAATTTCGGCCATTATTAAAAAAATTCAATTCAATTCGATTACAACTTAGCGGAAAACTAACAACCTAAGCGGGCTCACAAACATGCATAGACAAAACCTCTAAAACGTTTAATCATAAAAGAAATTCAGAGTCTTAATTCCATTTCAAACGAGGTTAACAAACGGTAGTGGTTCATAACAACTTAACAAACTTAGCAAACGAGATTCATGTTCCAAACTTAAGCAATAATGAAACAACCCACCAAACGTATGCAATCAAGCCAACCAATATCAAACGAATGCTTAACATAACATAAATCCCTTTCTAATCCATCCCCTCCTTCCCAGCCTTGTCTCGCGTGCTCCTTAGCCACTTCCATTACCTGCCACCATGAAAGGGGGCATAAACAAACGAATTTGCTTAGTGAGATCGGTCATCCCGTCTCACCAACTAACATCCAAACATCATTCATACGACAATCATAAGCCAATATCGCATACAAACATCAAACCATCTTTCAACAGATGTGAACTCAAACATTAACATATTATCACCATGTTCGAACATTAACAAACCAAACTCAAACAACAAACCGTACGCGAACGTACCAAACCGTGTTGATCAAACACCAAACATGACATACGTGTGCACACTATCATCACCTCAAACCGTTTACATAAGTATACCTATACACCGAAGTGTATCTGCCAAACCGTATACATAAGTATACCTATACACCAAAGTGTATCTGCCACACAACCAAGCAAACATTGACTCCATGAACCATACAAACAACCCTAGATGCAAGCTACGGTCACGAACTCACCTTAGCAAACGGATGGTCGATGGAAACACTTTTGGTACGATTGCTATCACCTAGTAATCCGTACGCTCACCCTACTCCATACGATCCAAACACCCAACAACAAACAAACAAACATCTTATTATAAGACCAACCCAAACACAAACCGTTCGATAACTTTTAGGGTTAACGAACCTTACCCGAACCACAAGCAAACCACACCCGGTACGTATGGCAAATACACCCTAGTACGTACGGCGAACACACCTGGTACGTACGGAAAACACACCCTGGTACGTACGGCGAACACACCCGGTACGTATGGCAACCACACCCTGGTACGTACGACAAACACACCCTGGCACGTACGGCAACCACACCCTGGTACGTACGGCAAACACACCCTGGTACGTACGAGGAACACACCTGGTACGTACGGCAAACACAAACTCCTCCTTTGCCGAACCAAACCACAAACAAATCAGAACCAAGCTAAGGTAACCGATCGAAGAAACTCACGGGTTTATCGATCCTTACCTAACAACCTCGAACATGCTATCCACGATCAAGATCTCGCAAACCCTAGCGTTACTCGAACCCTAAACGGATGGTGGATCCATGTCCGTGAACACCAAAGCTTCCTCCTTCAACCAACGCAACCACCAACTTCACCTTCGTCAACGCAAACCCAAAATCAGAGCCGACACAAGGTGATCGATCGACAAAACACTAAGGGGTTATTGATCCTTACCCGATCCACGCGTGATACCACACCCGAACAGACACACACACGGCAAGATCACACTTCCTTCGATGAACCAAACATCAAAATCAGAACCACAGATGGCAACGATCGAAGAAAAGCACTTAGGATTCACGATCCTTACCTAGGAGACTCGAACACACGATCTACCCGACGGAAACGCACACCTTAGCTTACAATCACGCAATCCGACAATGAACTCACAAGCTTTAGCTCATGTTTACTCTTACGGTAGAAAAGAGGAAGAAAAGCTCACGAACGGCTCATCAAATATATATATATCACACGCCCAAAAACCCTAACCTTGGAGAAGAAGGCTCACGGTTCAACCAAACCGACTTGAACCAGCCCAAATCGCCACTTAAATGAAACTCGGCCCATTGGTGGCAATATTGTTACTCACGGTCCAATAGCGGCCACACCATAAAAATTCAGCCCACACACGCTTGGCCCATTATGCCTTAGGCAAATTTTCAGCTTTTCCAAGCCTGAACCATTCCCAACTCCATCCGCTATCTCGAGCAAAATATAAAAATGGATCACGGGTGTTACAATTCTCCCCCACTTAGCATCAATTCGTCCTCGAATCGGCTCAAGCCTTACCCTTCTGCATCAGAACAAACCCAAGACCCATCCTTGAAGCATCCGTATAAACCACAAATGGTTCTCCTGGCTCAGGCAATGCTAACACCGGTGCACTGGTCAGCATCCCCTTAAGTGTCGAGAAACTCTTCTCGCACTCAGCTGCCCACACGAACGGAACATCCTTGCCCGTTAGTCGTGTCATTGACTTGGCCGTACTAGCAAATACCTTCACGAACTTACTGTAGTACCCAACCAATCCGAGAAAACTCCTTATCTCAGACGCATTTTGCAGTCTCGGCCACTCCTCTATGGCCTTGATCTTTTTTGGATCAACGGACACTCCCTTGTCCGAGACGATATGACCCAAAAACCCAATCTCCTTCTTCCAGAAACTACACTTGCTGAACTTGGCAAACAACTTCTGTTCCCGCAACCTGCTCAACACCTTCTCCAAATGAGCTCGGTGTTCTTCTCGGTCACTCGAGTACACCAGAATGTCATCGATAAAGATGACGACAAACTCGTCCAAATACTCCCTGAACACATTGTTCATGAGTTTCATAAATGCTGCTGGTGCGTTAGTCAACCCAAACGGCATCACCACAAACTCGTAATGACCGTACCTCGTCCTAAAGGCGGTCTTACGGACATCTTCCTCGGCTACCGGAATCTGATGATAACCCGAAGCCAAATCGATCTTCGAAAAATAGGTAGCACCCTTGAGTTGGTCCAACAACTCATAAATCCTTGGTAAAGGATACCTGTTTTTCACGGTTACTCGGTTCAACCCCCGATAATCGATACACAGCCAAAAACTCCCATCTTTCTTCATAACGAACAACATCGGTGCTCCCCACAGTGAACTGCTCGGATGAACAAAACCCTTGTCCACCAACTCGCTGAGCTGCTTTTTAAGCTCGGCCATCTCGGCAGGCGCCATCCTGTATGGTGCCTTAGAGATTGGAGCCGTACCAGGCTCTAACTCAATGGTGAACGGATCTGACCTTGCCGGTGGTAGTCCCGTGAACGACTCGAACACATCCGCGAAATCCCTTGCCACTGGAATCTCTCCCAACTCGGCAATGGGTCCCTCATCACCTGTGGTGATGGTAGCCAGATAGGCTTCACACCCTTTCTGGATAAACTGCCCGGCTTGGATAGCTGACACGATCAAACTGCTCGGCGAAGTCTGAATCCCTTGAAACACAACTCTCGCGTTGCCCTTCTCAAACCAAACACGCCTCCAGTGACAGTCTAGATACGCCTTATACTTATCGAGCCAATCCATGCCCAAAATCACATCGTAGAACTTGACACGACAAATCCTCAAGTCTGCCGGCATGTCGATCCCATCGATCATCACTGAGATATTCATGACCATTTCGTAGGTCATCATCACCTGTCCACCTGCTGCTTGGACCATTCCTAGCTGCTCCACCGGTTCCTTCATGAACCCACCCTTTCCTACTAACTCCGGATTAACAAAACAATGTGTCGCTCCCGAATCGAACAACACATGGGTTGCTAATCGCCCATACAAACAGCCCCTACACATTCATTTAGAATGCTAAGACTCAACCAACAAATGACAGACACAAACGCAAACTTCAAAGTCAAACGACAAACGCAAATTACCAACTCAAACGAATTTACCAAGCAAGGATAAATTACTAACCAGAAATCGGAAGCGACGAACTTGGATCAATGGCATCCTCCGAAATCGAGTACACCCTTGGCATCACGGCTGTCCCCACCGCTTGCCTCTTTGCCGATGGCTGACTCCCACCTTGCTGAACCAGTTTCGGATAATTGGGCTTAATGTGCCCCGGATCGCCACAATGGTAGCACACCTTCGGAGCCGTGCACTTGCTGATCTTATGTCCCGTGCTGCCACAATGGAAACACCCTCCAGATGCCGTCCTACACAAGCCTGGATGTCTCTTACCACACTGCGGACAAGCACTCCGGGTAGTGGTCACCTTACCCCCACCCTTATGCTTATCCCACTTCCGTTTCTGCCCGGAAACATTTCCACCCTTAGCATACTACACTGCTGAAACCGCCAGCTTCACTTCACCACATTGCCTTGCTTCTTCATCCAACACGGACTCCAAAGCTGCTGCCTTCTCTACTATCTCGGTACACGTAGCAAAGTTACTCATCCGGACGCGGTTACGGAGATCAATCTGAATAGCCCTCATGAACCAACGGATACGAGCATCCTCATCCTCCATATGCCGTCCAGCATACTTCATCAGCCTGTTGAACTCAACCTCAAGCTCCTGGATGGTCATAGTACCCTGACGCAACTCCAAGAACTCACTCTCCAAATGATCAGCTGCTTTCGGTGGGAAATACTTAGCTCGAAACTCCCCACGGAAAACATCCCACGAACAATCAGGGTTCGGCATCCTTCCGGATACACCCATCCACCAATCGTAGGCCTTCTCACCCAAGAAGTGAACTGCAATGTCCTTCTTGTAGTCCTCTGGGCAACGAATGGAGACAAAGTTCCTCTCCATCCTAGACTTCCACTCGTCGGCCTCAACCGGATCAGAACCACCCTCAAACTTCTTGGTTCCCAACTTGACCATGTGTTCCATCATGGACAAGTAGGACGGAAGTACCTCAACCGCCCCTTGAACCACCGCCGGTTGTACCACGTCTGCTGGTGGTACCACCCCCACTGGTGCCTCCACGACTGCAGGTGCTGGTGCAACCTGTGGCAACCTTGCTAAGATCTGGGTCAATGCACCCAACATCATTCCAAACTCCTCCCTAGTCGGACCAGCTGCCGCAGCTTGACCATTCGTTACGTTGTCACCCGCGTTCTCTGCGTTCTGGACATCCTCATTGTGATCGTCACCCTGACGGTCATCCACATGTTCCGAACTCCTCGCTACACTGCTCTCAGTGTTACTCGTGACTGCTGCTGCTGTCGTGCTTCTTGCCTTTCTGCCGTTACCTTTAGCCATCTACAAACCAAACCAGATGAT
Source organism: Pseudoturritis turrita (assembly GCA_900406555.1). Classification (NCBI taxonomy): domain Eukaryota; kingdom Viridiplantae; phylum Streptophyta; class Magnoliopsida; order Brassicales; family Brassicaceae; genus Pseudoturritis; species Pseudoturritis turrita. The sequence continues at coordinate 11,994 of OVBL01001018.1, read as the reverse complement.
ATATACTAAGTTAGTGATGAACTAACTTAGCAACACATCTACAAACAACAAGACTTACCGCGAGACCGTGCTGGAAGGATGGATTAGACATACAGCCCACTAACCCCATGCAATGACAAACAATCCTAGAATGAACCGCACTCTGATTCTAACTTGTGACACCCTAACCCGGAAAAACCTACCCGAGGTTAAGATACCAGCGAACACAAACAAATGACCGTAACTACTTAGTAAAAATTTCGGCCATTATTAAAACAATTCAATTCAATTCGATTACAACTTAGCGGAAGACTAACAACCTAAGCGGGCTCACAAACATGCATAGACAAAGCCTCTAAAACGTTTAATCAGAAAAGAAATTCATAGTCTTAATTCCATTTCAAACGAGGTTAACAAACGGTAGTGGTTCATAACAACTTAACAAACTTAGTAAACGAGATTCATGTTCCAAACTTAAGCAATAATGAAACAACCCACCAAACGTATGCAATCAAGCCAACCAATATCAAACGAATGCTTAACATAACATAAATCCCTTCCTAATCCATCCCCTCCTTCCCAGCCTTGTCTCGCGTGCTCCTTAGCCACTTCCATTACCTGCCACCATGAAAGGGGGCATAAACAAACGAATTTACTGAGTGAGATCGGTCATCCCGTCTCACCAGCTAACATCCAAACATCATTCATACGACAATCATAAGCCAATATTGCATACAAACATCAAACCATCTTTCAACAGATGTGAACTCAAACATTAACATATTATCACCATGTTCGAACATTAACAAACAAAACTCAAACAACAAACCGTATGCGAACGTACCAAACCGTGTGCGAATGTACCACACCGTGTTGATCAAACACCAAACATGACATACGTGTGCACACTATCATCACCTCAAACCGTTTACATAAGTATACCTATACACCGAAGTGTATCTGCCAAACCGTATACATAAGTATACCTATACACCGAAATGTATCTGCCAAACAACCAAGCAAACATAGACTCCATGAGCCATACAAAGAACCCTAGATGCAAGCTACGGTCACGAAATCACCTTAGCAAATGGATGGTCGATGGAAACACCTTGGTACGATTGCTATCACCTAGTAATCCGTATGCTCACCCTACTCCATACGATCCAAACACCCAACAACAAACAAACAAATGTCTTATTATAAGACCAACCCAAACACAAACCATTTGATAACTTTTAGGGTTAACGAACCTTACCTGAACCACACCCGGTACGTACGGCAAACACGCCCTGGTATGTACGGCGAACACACCCTGGTACGTACGGCGAACACACCCGGTACATACGGTAACCACACCCTGGTACGTATGGCAAACACACCCATGTACGTACGGCAACCACACCCTGGTACGTACGACAAACACACCCTGGTACATACGGCGAACACACCCGGTACGTACGGCAAACACAAACTCCTCCTTTGCCAAACCAAACCACAAACAAATCGGAACCAAACAAAGGTAACCGATCGAAGAAACTCACGGGTTTATCGATCCTTACCTAACAACCTCGAACATGCTATCCACGATCAAGAACTCGCAAACCCTAGCGTTACTCGAACGCCAAATGGATGGTGGATCCACGTCCGTGAACACCAAAGCTTCCTCCTTCAACCAACGCAACCACCAACTTCACCTTCGTCAACGCGAACCCAAAATCAGAGCCGACACAAGGTGATCGATCGACAAAACACTAAGGGGTTATTGATACTTACCCGATCCATGCGTGATACCACACCCGAACACACACACACGGCGAGATCACACTTCCTTCGATGAACCAAACATCAAAATCAGAACCACACATTGCAACGATCGAAGAAAAGCACTAAGGATTCAGGATCCTTACCTAGGAGACTCGAACACACGATCCACCCGACGAAAACGCACACCCTAGCTCACAATCACGCAATCTGACGATGAACTCACAAGCATTAGCTCACGTTTACTCTTACGGCGGAAAAGAGGAAGAAAAGCTCACGAACGGCTCATCAAATATATATATATATCACACGCCCAAAAACCCTAACCTTGGAGAAGAAGGCTCACGGTTCAACCAAACCGACTTAAACCAGCCCAAACCGCCACTTAAATGAAACTTTGCCCATTGGTGGCAATATTGTAACCCACGGCCCAATAGTGGCCACACCATAAAAATTCAGCCCCACACGCTTGGCCCATTATGCCTTAGGCAGATTTTCAGCTTTTCAAAGCCTGAACCATTCCCAACTCCATCCGCTATCTCGAGCAAAATATAAAAATGGATCACGAGTTTTACACAGAGCCCGCGTCGACCTTTCATCTAATAAATGCACCCCTTCCAGAAGTCGGGGTTTGTTGCACGTATTAGCTCTAGAATTACTACGGTTATCCGAGTAGTAGTTACCATCAAACAAACTATAACTGATGTAATGAGCCATTCGCGTTTCACAGTCTAAATTCGTTCATACTTACACATGCATGGCTTAATCTTTGAGCCAAGCATATGACTACTGGCAGGATCAACCAGGTAGCATTCGTTAATCACGGCAATGCCATGACTAATTCTCTCAAACACTAAGTAAGAAAGAACAGACAAGGTCTTACCGTCATCTTTTGCCCGAGGGACAAATGTGCTTTGGCGGGACTGAATCACTTCGAGTCACCATCAATAACCTTTCCGCATCCGAGAGTACAGCCGACAGCTTATTCACCTACGCAAACAAGGCATTTGATGCCGAGTTGCAAGGATCACAAATGCCGACTTTTTGTGTTCACGACTTCCCTAGCAAAGGAGACCCCGCGAACAATGTTAGAAGCCAAACTCAATAATTCCCTCTAGATAGGTATGCAGCACAAGCCCCTGAACCAGTCAACGAGTATACACTACTCGCAAAGCAACTGAGAAGGATAGGCAGTATGTAGTTTGATGCGCGAGCACGGAGCCTACAAACACTAGCTATCCAATCACCACTCATACGCCGAACGTTCAATTAACCGGATAACATCAATCTTTCTAATGGCTCTTCGAATATAATCAGAGAGCAGATAGAAGACATACGAAACCAAGAAAAATCCGCACAAGCGTGAATAATTCGAGGGACGCAAATGATTCTAGGGACGGTTGCCTTGGGAATGATCAAAAACCAACGTCTACCGCCCGTCTACCCGTAACTCTGAGGGGATGACTCAACAAGTTAAATACGCCACTGAGTGGACAACTCAACAAGTTAAATACGCCACTTAGCCCAGCATGTACGGGTCAATGTGGTATCTTTCAAACCCAAACCAGGCGGTATTTATTGAATTAACCGCACTTTTTCCCATCGGTGAAAACGGGTTGACGCCATAACAGGGCATGATAAAGAGACCGATAATCCTTCCTTGGGACAACAAAGAAATCACCATTGGAATCAATTTCCAAATGACTCGTCCAAGCTTCTCAAAATGCTTTGGAGATAAAAACGGTGCCGTGCGACGCCACCGAAGCCTGTGTCGGTTTCTTAAAAGAATCCTAGCAGAGGTTCTACGTCTAGGCCTACGCTGACTCCAAAACACACTGATCAATCACGGACATTAGTGAGCCACCCATCATTTACAACCGCTGACAATCCTTGCTAGGGAAAACAAAGAAATCACCATTGGAATCAATTTCCATATGACTCGTCCAAGCTTCTCAAAATGATTTGGAGATAAAAATGGTATCGTACGATGCCACCAAAGCCTGTGTCGGTTTCTTAAAAGAATCCTAGCAGAGGTTCTACGTCTGGGCCTACGCTGACTCCAAAACACACTGATCAATCACAAACATTGGTGAGGCACCCTTCATTTACAACCGCTGATGATTTCCCGTGTCCCTTGGGTGAATAAATGTCTATGGGTGACACCGTCCGATCAATGCGCAAGGTATCATTCACTCGTATCAGACTCTGACAGGATGACAGTGGGATACACGCCTTCCCATCGTTTTAGCCTAGGCAGATCCAGTCTTCCCATAAAAGACGTGACCATCCCACCTAGGCAAGAGTGAATAGATGTCTATGGGTGACACCATCCGATCGATGCACAAGGCATCGTTCACTCGTATAGGACCCCGACAGGATGACAGTGGGATACACGCCTTTCCATCATTGTAGCCTAGGCAGATCTAGTCTTCCCATAAAAGATGTGACCATCCCACCTAGGCAAGAGTGAATAAATGTCTATGGGTGACACAATCCGATCGATGCACAAGGCATAGTTCACTCGTATCGGACCCCGACAAGATGACAGTGGGATACACGCATTCCCATCATTGTAGCCTAGGCAGATCTAGTCGTCCCATAAAGACTTGACCATCCCACCTAGGCAAATGTGAATAAATGTCTATTGGTGACACCATCCGATCAATGCGCAAGGCATCGTTCACTCGTATCGGACTCGATGGGAAGAATCATCTTTCCATCGTGGCCTAGGCAGATCCAGTCTTCCCATCA
>OVBL01001017.1:0-105599 GCA_900406555.1 Pseudoturritis turrita | reverse complement strand
AAGAAGAAGAAGAAGAAGATGACGGACGGTATGTCATGAAACCGAAGTTCTCTGTAGCTAAAATCCCATCTACTGGTTCAACAGATTTCGTCGACATCATTGAATTTGTCCTGGATAAACAGCAGACCAAGTTTGACGCAGTTGTAGCTAGAATTGAAAACGCCAGACTTGAGCAGCAACGAGTAAATTTGGAACAGCAACGAACCAGCATGGAACAGCATACTGTTTTGGGTGAAACCTTAAACAAGTTGGCACAGGTCGTTGCAAAGCTGATGGAGAGGATGACTTGTTTCGAGCAAGATACTCGCTTCTCTAACAACAAACTAAAACCTGACAATCGCATGGTATGTCCAACTCAGCAATTGTTGAAATAAAAGCACTGGCATGATATGCGATATCATGCTCTATCAGATGTGGTAAAACAATAGAGGGGCAAGGCATACTCTGCTTGCCTAGGTTGTATCATTCATTTATGTGAGACATGTAATTGTTACGGCAGACTAATAATGGCATTCAATTCTATTCATCATTGGCATCCCTTAATATCCTATACGGCAGAGTATGCCCTTAAGGTGTAAGAGGTTGAAGCTGAGTTCATGTAACAGTCATTACTTTGAAATTTTGCAGAATGACGAAGAAGAGACGACGGTGGATAACAAAGGAGATGGCAAAGACAACGAAGGAGAAGGAATCAAGGTTGTTGCCTCTGGCTCCTTTTCAAATGAGAAAGTAAGAGATGGCAAAGAAAAAGTAACTGATAATGGCATCGAGGCAGAGGATGCCAAACAAGAACAAGTAGGAGATGATGCAAAAATAGATTGCAGTGAAAAGGCAGATGGCATCGAGGCAAAGGATGCCAAACAAGAACATCTTCAAGATATGTTCCATGGGGAAAAAATATACAAATGTGAAAAGGCAGAGGATGCCAAAGAAGAACATCTTCAAGATGATGGTAGAGTTGGAGATGTTGAAAAAAGTGATGGGAGTGAAAAGGCAGAGGATGCCAAAGAAGAACATCTTCAAGATGATGGTAGAGTTGGAGATGTTGAAAAAAGTGATGGGAGTGAAAAGGCAGAGGATGCCAAAGAAGAACATCTTCAAGATGATGGTAGAGTTGGAGATGTTGAAAAAAGTGATGGGAGTGAAAAGGCAGAGGATGCCAAAGAAGAACATCTTCAAGATGATGGTAGAGTTGGAGATGTTGAAAAAATTGATGGGAGTGAAAAGGCAGAAGATGCCAAAGAAGAAAAAGGAGATAATGATCCCAAAGCATGCCTTCAGGCAGAGGATGCCACTCCCGCATATGAAAGCAATGTCTGCATTAAGGATGCCGCTGCAGCAGATGAAACTAATGTATGCATTAAGGATCCCATTACGGCATTGATAACCAACGTCTGCATGGAGACAGTTGCTTCGACTGCTGAAGATGGTAAAGGCTCAGTGATTGACACTGAAATCATTGAAGAAAGAGGAAGAGGAAGAGGAAGAAGGAAGAGGAAGAGGGAGAGGAAAAGGAAACTCCCAGCCAGTTAATATCATTGAACCATCAGTGGATTCAGTCCACCCAACTACATCTCAAATCGAAATATACGAAAGCTCCAGAAATCTTCGCCAGACCAACAAGCTAACAACAAGGAGGAGTGAAAGGTTAAGCAAATCGACTGCGCTTCCTGTTGTACCTAGCAACAACGCAAAACCAGTGGCCCAGAAATCTGCTTACGAAATTGTATTTGGAGATGTTGACAAAACACTGGTGGACAAGATGAACGTATTCAGAGCCGATGAGTAAGTACACACAGCATATAAGATCGTCTATTTTATCTTGCAGTCTAACTTGAATGTTGATTTTCTTCGACAGAACAAATATTTATCCATTTGGAGGGAAAACAACGGCCCGTGAATTCTTCAACTTACTTTTGAAGCCTAGGGAATGGTTACACGATATGGTAAGTACATTCTTCCTCGTCAACAGTGGATCTGGCAAAAGTGTTTATTTCATGTTTAGCTGGCAGACCGTTGTTGTTGTGTGTCTAGTAGACTCTGCTTTGGTGCCTAACATTTGTCCTTCTTTTATTATCAGCACCTTGACGCAGCACTGAACTTGTATAGACTAAGGCTAAAGAGAAATCCTAGTTCTTTCAGAGTCCGTGGATTGCTATATTGGATGCAGCATTTCAAATGCTTTGGAAGAATAGGTACGCCGAGTGGCTTGAGCTTGAAAGATGGCCTGGTGGTACTTACGAGAATGTACACGGTATTCTTCCAGCTTATGCCGCAACAAATTTGGCCTGGGGCAAAGACGTTGATACGTTATACTTCGTTCTACACGTGAGCTCGAATCATTGGGTTGGGACGGTCATATCATTGGTTGACCGGGTTGTCTACATATATGATTCCTTAAATACTCCAGAATCAGATATTGTGGCCAGGGCGAGGGCTTTTGCTGAAATGGTTCCTGCCGCAATTCATATGTTCTTTCCTCAAGACTACGATCAAGCAGCTTTTACAATCAACAATTGTAAAAGACGTTCCCAAAATGCGTCCACTAGTAGGTGATTGTGGAGTATACGCACTCAAATACATTGAGTGTCACATGTTAGGATTGCCGCTATTAGCAAGAGAACTGTGTAATGCCAAAATGATGACCTGGAGGACGAAGCTCGCTGCGGAGGTGTTGGATGAGACATCTTCGTATACCGATCAACGCATGTGTGATGAGTCAATTATTGCAAGTATCTACGATCCTACGACGTTCAAATTTAATTGCATGGTTAGTAATATATGTATATAGTAAATAGGGAGATTTGTTCTAGTAAATATTACATTAACCAAACTCTGCGGCGTACAAGCAGAATTTAAGTTTTTCCTTCCTTAGTAGAAGAGAACTTATTCTGCTTATTCTTCGTTTACACGCATCATCATAAACTACGCTGATAGATTGTAAACCGAGAATACGCAGCACCTGCTCATACTCTGCATCTGCTTTGCTTACACTCAGCATAAACATGGGCAGAATAAGTTCTCTTCTACTAAGGATGAAAAACATAAACTCTGCGGCGTACAAGCAGAATTTAAGTTTTTCCTTCCTTAGTAGAAGAGAACTTATTCTGCCCATGTTTGTGCTGAGTGTAAGCAAAGCAGATGCAGAGTTCATTGAAGTTGGAATATCTAGCGTCATCACTCTTGTAATTAATTTTAAGTGGATAACGTCAACCACTCTTGTATTTATGAAGTGGGTCTACTCTTGTATTTCGTAACTCGGTCCACTCTTGTATTTATGACGTGGGTTATCTACAACACTTCTTCTTTATTTGCAGAGCACATATAGCCGACTTTTAGTGGAGCCATCTGTAGCTCTGTTTTTCAATCCGATGAACGATAATGAATCTTCCGCGAGTTCAACAACTGTATTTGAACGATCCGGATTGAAGATTCCTTCAGTTTTACTAATGAACCATAACCCGAGATGTTTTCAGCAATCACGGAGTTCATAACTAAGGTAAAGGTGTTGCATGTTTTTCAAGAGTTTTCATTGCTGTTCCTTATGTATCTATAATTTATTTTATGCAGCTTAACGAGAAGTACCGGCGAGCAATCAAGACTCCCGAGAAAATCTTGAAGAAACAGGCTAAACTTCACAAGAAACAGAAGAGAATCGAGAAGATTATAAAACGGCACGAGGCCCATCCTTCAGAATGGGAACAACTTGGATTTGACAAAATATCCCCTATCCCGGAAATTATCCGCCAGTATTTCACAATGATCAAGACGAATAAGAACATGTACCAGTTTTTGCTCGATTTTTTTTGTAATAAATTTAGAAAAGGAATATGAAGAATCATCCCATTTTCCAGCATAGAAGTTGATGTTTATTATAAATGCAGAGTTGATGTAAAAAAAAAAAAAATTATAAATGCAGAGAAGAAGAAGTAGTAAACGCAGAATCTGCAGAAACATACATGGTACGTATATAAACATAAGTTCAAAATCTGCCTAAAATATGCTCCAAACCTAGGTCCTCTGCTTCGCAAACTTTTTCGGTACTCTGCTTCTATATTTGAGTCTATTTGTACTCTGCACCCAAATCTGGCCGTAGTTTGCATCCAAAATGAGATGTAGGTTACTCTGCACCAACCGTAGTTTGCATCCAAAAGGAGATGTAGTTTGAAAGTTTTGAATACACACAGAAACACAAGTCGAAGAAAAGAGTACAAACAACAAATCCAAGAAAAGATAAACAACATCAAATAAACTAAATGTTGTTGAAATTTTAAGAAAAGTAAAAATAATTAGGATAACAAGAGTTCTACATAACTTTAGTCCTCCATAAACGAAAGACCAAGTTTTAACCAATCAATACGAGGAACTGTAATTCCTCTCAGCTCCTCCTCAGCAATCATTTCTTTCTCTGCTAACTGCTGCCGCCTAGCATCCATGACCACTTGTTCTTCATGCATCATCTTCTCCAACATAGAGCGTTTACCGGCTATTCTTTCCAACTTGAGTTCGACGCGGTGAGCTTCGTCCTTCGCTCTCATTTGAGATCGCACCAGCAGAAGAATTGCCCTCAGGTGATCCTTTCCTTCCTTTTCCGCCTCCATAACTGCATCATTCCGCTTCTCTTCTGCTTCCAACTCCAGGTCTGACATTGGTGCTTTTCTTTTTTCGAATGATCTGCGGCCATGATGTCTTGAATATGTGCCTGTAAAAGAGTAAAATGCAGAGAATGTGTTGAGGGTTCTTCTTTCTTTTATAGACGAGAGGGATAGAGCAAAACCACGTACGTCAGTTTTTTTCGCTTAGCTGTCATTTCAACGGTCCACCTTCCCATCATTTCAGCGGTCCACCTTCCCATCATTTAACCCGTTATTTCGTAGAGTATATGCAGAGAAGGTGCCTAAGCAGAGTACTATTAAATTTATTACAGAATATAAACAGAGTAGTCGCAATCACTGCCATTCCTTACTTAACGTGTTCTATCATATATGATCGACACGTGGCATATGTCGTATTGTAGTAGAATAATTAATAATGTACCTTGTTTCTTGTGTTCAATAATGCGATGATCGACACGTGGCCCTTGGAATGGAGTAGCATCATCTCAGAGGCGTCCAGTAATAGCTGCAGAGAATGACTAATTAGGGCTTCCATATCGATACGGTTTCCCTTCAACGAGTATAAAAGATCTCTTCTTTATTTGGGTGTAAAAACTAAGATAATTTATCCTTTCCTCCATCAGTCTCAAACAAACAAAACAAAGATAATCCAAAAGCTACAGAACGCAAGCGTATCTTTTATTCTTCTTTTCTACCCATCAGTCTCACCAATCTTCTTTGAATCCGATGTCTGCCTTTTCCTCATCTTCTTCTTCCTCTGGCGGGAGCGAACCCAACAGTGTGATTCCTGCTCTGCCAAGGAATTCAGATTGGTTCAAATATCCAGAGGTACAAGATGTGCCCGGGATTCCTCCGGTAGGCTATATCACCGTCTATTGGTCTTCCTTTCGGGCAGGTTTCTGCCATCGCCTCTCTTTTTTGATGATGGAGTTTTGTAAAGAACTTCGGATTGCATCCAGCCAGTTTAATGCCCGCTCATGGGGGTTGATAAACGCCCTCCAAATACTGTCGGACTTATCTGGAATCACTGTTTCCAGTGCTATGATTTTTGGGGCTTTTAAGGTTAGGAGTATAGACCCCTGGTCTAATAGATATGAACTTGTTCTTCGTGACGGTTGCAGATCTCCAGTTGAACTTCCCCTCCAAATTGAGGGTGGTGATGATGACAAGATTCACTACTTCTTTGTTCGTCATTCCGGTCCTAACGGACTTCCCCGATTGTGGTCTGATTCAGGTAATTTCCATCTTACAAAAAAATTCATTAGACTCTGGCGAATTGATCAAGCTAACTATTTTAACATGCGTTTTCTCTCTGTTGCGCTTCATCAGTTCTAACAAAGCAGAACCGTCGCACATATCCCAATTTTCCTAATGCCCTTTTTTTGATTCCACTCCCTTACCGGCGCCCTGAGTTTCTTCACTCCGACGCCGCAGTTGACGGGAGTCCTCTTTGGGCGGATATCGACGAAGCAGAGGTCCGTCCAGGTAGCCTGGATCGCCTTAGGCTTACTTGGCAAAACGTGTATCCGTCTCGCATCACTAATGTTCATTGTCCTCGTTACGAGGAGTTGGAGTTGGAGGGAGAAGCCCTACGTGCTAAAATATGTGGTTTGGAGACTCGGCTTCGGAATGTGGAGAGGGCTGTGGATTCGGTTAGGGTTGTGGCAACAACTTTGACCCAGCAGTCAAGGTTCTTGGATCATATAAGTCGCGAGTTTGGATCGGCCGACGTTGGCTGCGATGTTCCTGGGAGTTCTAGAGGGATGAAGCGCGACCGTTCCCCGGACACTTCGTAGAATATCACCTGTTTTTTTATCTATTTAGTTTTGTAATTGTCACATTTATCTATTTAGTTTTGCTATTGATCTTCCGTTGGTTTGCTATTGATCTGCCATTGGTTTGCTATTGATCTGCCATTGGTTTGCGACTAAATAATGATGACGTCGCGAGATATGCCAAATGGATAGAAATGTTATTAACACTACACCTATACATTGTCTTTTGATTCTTCTGTTATATAACAAATGCGTACTTTTTTACCGTTTATTTTCGGCAGTATCAGCACGTATTTGCCACGAGATTGATAATGTTTTAAAATTCAAAGATATTTGAATTTTCAATTTTCCCCCTAAACCGTAGAATTCAAATAAACTTTTCCCAGCCTCTTCTGTAAAATGCTAAGTAAAAGCAAACTCACCACATAAATCTGCAGTTTATGCAACATATTTTTACTGCAAGTTAAATCAAATATAACATCTACTGCAACTCAACTTTGATACTAGATGCTACCATTCGGACCCATCAGCTGATAGAGCGTCCAGGAAAATGGGCCCCAGAAAGGAGTACGCAGATTAAAAATAGATGTCTGCGATTATCGACAAGTCCTAGACAGAGTAAGAGCAGTATATGAAGTTTGCTCGTACTCTGCTGTCTTGAAGTTTGAATGTTATACTATAATTTTCTACTAATTCAATAAGTTTATTGGGTTGCTGCTAAAAACTTATTTATAAAAGTAGTTCTACGTCGAATCAAAAGTAATTGGCGCAACCCGATCTTGCCATTGATGGCTGCAGAGTATGGCCGTATACGAGTGCATGATGTGATGTGAGTTGATATTGCTTGACTCTTAACATTTTTAATGGAACCGTGAAAAGTAAGTTTCATTTTTACTATATATTCACAATCGTAAATGTTTTTGAGACAATAAAAATACTAGTGGTTTTTGGGAAGTTTAATATAAGGTTAGGATAAATGCAGAGACAAAGCAGTACTACGCGTAGAGAATTAGCAGCGTCTGTTCGTACTCTGCAGTAGGGAAGTTTGAAATATTTTCCTATAACTTATCTAAAATATTATTTCGGAATAACGGTAATTATACGTTATTGTTTGTTTTACCAATTAAATGCAGAGTAAGTAAATGCATGACACTGGGCATTCTAACAAACGGTTGTTAATGTTATGGTACATTCAGCTATGATCTGCGTAAAATGTGCCGTAATCTGCTTTACACCATATTTGCATAACATTTGCAGTGAACATAAAAGAATACGCAAAATAAAAATAGAGGTCTGTTCTTCTTCTTCTGTCGTAGGCAGAGTAAGAGCAAAGTAAATACTAACATTATTTAATAAGCAGATTATAAATAGAGAAAGAGCAGAGAAAGAGCAGAGAAAGCGCAGAGAAAGCACAGTATATTAGTTTCTCGTACTCTGCTGTGGTGAAGTTTGAAATATTATACTATAACTTTTCGAAATATCTCCAATGACCAATTCAATAAGTTTATTGAGTTGCGTCTAAAAAGTTATTTTTAAAAGTAGTACTACGTCGAATCAAAAGTTATTGTCGTATCAATTAAAGAAGTCCGCTCTTCCTCTGCTAGAGTGTCCATCAATATGGGCCCCATAATAAAGAATCGTAGAAACTAGCAAATAAGTCCCCTTTTACCAATTAAATGCAGAGTAAGTTAATGCATGACACTGCGCATTCTAACAATTACGGCAATGCCTTGTTTCTCGTATTGCATCATGCGATTATCGACACGTGGCTCTTTAACATTTTTTGGAACCGTAAAAAGTCATTTTTGATTATTTACCGTTCTTCAATCCAATCATTTCTTCAAAACTTCTCAGGCTCCAACACTTTTCTCCAAACATTTCAAGCTCAAAACTTTTCTTCCAAACTTTTCTCTAAAACTTACAGTCTAAAGAAATGGCTCATTTAGATATGGTTCTAGACTTGTCACTCATGAAGAATGGTGGAAGAATCTTGGTTCAAGTCGTAAGAGAATTTGGAGAGCACTATGCACGCTTTCAACCTGAAAGACACTTGCTTCTCGCTAATTATCACGCCGTAAGAAATGCATGCTTTGATGTCCTTATGTGGTCTCTTAGGAATACATGATTTTGTTTAATTTTTAGAGGAATAGATACAATCCTTGGTTTTATGGTTTAGGGTGTTCGGATCTCTGCAACCATTCAAAATCATCTGTTGTCAAAGTTTGAAGACGTGGCTGAAGGGGAATGGTATTTGATTAGGGATTTTGAAGTGACGACGAGGCCGAGTCAGTGGAAACTAACACACCATGAGTTCCATATCTTCTTCCATGAAGAATCGATCATTAAAAAGGTAGCACGAATCTGTGGTAATCATATGGTGTCGTTATCTCCATTTCGCAGAGTTCTAAACGGCTCATTGCATAAGAAGATTAGTGTTGGTAAGTATTGATGGAATATTAGTTGTTTGATTTTCCATTTCACGTCAGATTTCTTAATCTATATTCATGTTGCTATATAACACAGTTGATTTGCTTGGTGCTATTGTGAAAGTCAAGTAATTAGAAATTTATCAAGGCTTCACAGATGACGTTTACGTTGTCCCTGGTCACAAAGTTCTACACTTCACATTGAGGAATTTCAGGTAAGTTAATTATGTTTATAGTTAGGATGTCTTTTGAGAACGAAGTACTATAAATTCATCTTTGTGAGCTACAGCGGCGAAAATATCAACTGTATTGCGAAGGGAACATTTGCTGATGAATTTGAGTACTTCTGGCGACTTCAGCCAATTGGGAAGGTCATATTCTGCGTGCTACGAAATTGGAATATGGACTATTTTGGAGGTAGTGTTACTACTTCATTCAACCATAGAGAACTATTGCAACATATATGAGTAGGTGACTCTTTGGCATTGCAGGTGAGATACGTGTCTCGGCTCTCTATCCATTCTCTGAACTCCTCATAAATCCAGCAATTCCTGCCGTTGAAGAAGCAATCCAGCAACTAAGGGTTGTCAAGACCGGTGGTTTCTCAATGGTTGAAGATGCATACATTGATGACCCTATTCATCGTACCAATACCACCTAGAATAAACCTCGTCAACTGTGTTGTTTAATGTTATTGCACTCGATCTTTTGAGACTCGGAGTAACACTTTTGTATGTCTCGTTATAATAGCTCAGTAATTTATGTATACTTTTATTTTGTTTAGTTAGACCTTTGTGGATGAAAACAAGTTGAGAAGATGCAGTTTATGCGTAGTGTTAGCGATATAGATGCAACCTAAATGCAGAGTCCGCCCATCATCTGCTCTCAGATGCAGAGTACAAGCAGATACTGCGCCTTCGCTCAAAATAACCAATAACCGAATTTATCCACGAGTTCAAAATGAAACACTTATAGCAAACCAGTCTTCAGAAGATAATAAAGCAAACATAGAAAAGACACTAAAAAACACACAGATGCAGCCTAAATGCAGAGTCCGCCCATCATCTTCTCTCAGATGCAGAGTACAAGCAGATACTGCGCCTTCGCTCAAAATAACCAATAATCGAATTGATCCGCGAGTTCAAAATGAAACACTTATAGCAAACCAGTCTTCAGAAGATAATAAAGCAAACATAGAAAAGACACTAAAGAACACACATATGCAGCCTAAATGCAGAGTCCGCCCATCATCTGCTCTCAGATGCAGAGTACAAGCAGATACTGCGCATTCGCTCAAAATAACCAATAACCGAATTGATCCGCGAGTTCAAAATGAAACACTTATAGCAAACCAGTCTTCAGAAGATACTAAAGCAAACATAGAAAATATAATAAAGAACACACAGGTGAGACAACTCCTTTCTTTGCCTCCACCACCTCACTCTGATCCCATGGCATACTTCTCCGTCCAGCTTCGCGCTGTTGACTCGAACCTGGATTTGTCAGTCTTGTAAATATGGGCTACCTCCGGCAGAAAAGGATCATCTAGGATTGGGTCAGTCATCAGCGCGCAAATTGACATCAAAACCTAATTCCATAACAAAAATCCATCCCATTAACACACATGTTTGGCTGAAGTATTTTTTTTGACAAAACTTTGTTAAATCTGAAAAAAATTCCAAACCTGGGACATGGTTAAAGCAGGAGACCATTTTTCCCTCAAGATATCATAGTCAATCGCTCCTTTTGCGTTGATGTTTGGGTGGTAAATCTTTGTTTTGAAAGCCACCTGCATGCAAAGACAAAGAGAATATCAATTAAAAGTAAGATGAAAAGCAAGATGATCAAGAGTGAAGTTTCATCCTGCAACAAATAACAATTAACTGAAAAAGCAAAAAGCAAACCATTGGCGCCTTTATCGGATAATCCGGAGGAAAATGGATGGTAAGCAAGAAAATCCCTCCGGCATAGGGACTGTCGAAGGGTCTATTGATAGCTGCTTCCCATTCGTAAACACAATCACCAACGGGACCTAAAACATATAAGACTCAACTCAGACATTTAATCTAAATAATACTACATCCGTAAAGTTCCTATTATCATCCGTAAATAATACTACCTCAAACTGCATAAAAGACTTGGTAGTTCTAGATTTTATACCTGCCCTGATGAACTGTGTAGGAACATCCTTCTGGATCCGATTAAGTTCCATTTTAATTCGCCTTACACTATAACCCATGGTCACAAACTTGGTAAGAGAGACGAAGATGATGAATGTTGCGTCTTTGGTAAACAAATAGATGTAGAGACAAACAGACACGACTTTCTCCTATATGAACACGAAGCGTTACTCTAGGGTTTTGGCAGACTAGAGAATGTGTTTTCAACTACTGCAATAAACACATGTTCATTGATGTATACTTTTTAAATGAGTTGTTATTCATCTCCTCATGTGTAAAAAAATGACTTGTCCTTTATTCTTATGGGTGTTCGCGCCATTTATTGCGCGGCAAATTTACGCGCTTTCTCTGCCATTTCTTATTAAATTGAGTTGTCTTTTCCAATGCAGAGTATCTTATGTTATGATAGTTGACCGGTTGCACAGTAATCATCCCTGTAAATTGAGTTTTATTTTCCAAGACAATTTAAAGGAATATCGACCCCTTTCATATCTTTTCTTATCTATAAAAATAGTAGATTGTTTACGAATAGAGTGCCTGTTAATTATTTTCAAAATCCAAATACCGCATCACATCGTAGGTTAACATGCAAATACCAGAGCTCCCTTCGGACATTATCTCTGTCATTGCACGAAAACTTGGCCGCCTCACCTTGTGGAGAGTCGGACACATCCTCCGAATAGGGCGGATCGGTAGAGATGTAGTGTACAGTGATGAAATCCTCAAGGAACTTAATATCCACGATCTATGTGAAGACACAAATAAAATTCTCCTAGACGGGGCGAATCGCAGCTTTTTTGTAAGATGCTTAAATGCCGGAAACCCAACTGCTATTTATTATGAGGCTGCAAGACTCGTGACCGCAGAACAAGACATCAGCGCAGCCATGGAGCTTTTGGACCGGCTTGTCCCTTTCAGTGCTAACGCAACTTATCTCTGTGGAATGCTGTGTGTATGTGCTGGACGTACGAAAAAGGCTGCACAACTTCTCAAATTATGTGTCGAAGTACACGCTGAAGGTGATTTTGATAAACTCACCAGGCTTGGGAAGGAGGTTCTGGATGCGGTTGTAGCTTTCTATCCACCCATGAACCATTCTTTTGCATCAATGTGGCAATACCCTGACTGTCCAGATTTGTCTTTTCCAAATTGTACCACTGAGCACGAATATCAACCTGGATGCGAAAACTGCTACCTGTATTGGTTCGCAAGACAGCTTTGCCGCATTATATAGGAGATTTGAACTATTTCTTCTAATTTTATTTGTTTCTGTATTTATAAATCCTTGAAAAGTTATGATTCCGTAATTCAAGATGTGGATTTTAATTGAATAACATGTTTTATCCTCGGATTTGTTGAGCATATATATTTTTTGAATGAAACTAAAAGTAAAATCTATAGTAGAGCACACGAAGATTAATAGCAGGTTACTGGATGATTCATGCAGATATCAGATGCAGACTTCACGATACTTGATGCAGATGCAGACTCTGCGATAACAGATGCAGACTCTGCGATACCAGATGCAGACTCTGTGATACCAGATGCAGACTCTGCGATACCAGATGCAGACTGTGCGATACCGACTATTTTATGATACCCACATCAAACTAAAAGACTAACATAAAACAACGGAGCACCATAAATAAGGACAAATAAATAAAGTTATAAACCAAGATTTGTTTCCTTGTTTAAATAAACTTGAAGCCAGAGTCAAGCCAGAGTCAAGAAAATGGGCATGTTTTTCGATTGTGTCCTGCATTATGGCATTTTGAGCACTTGTGATGAATTTTTGGGCTACTCTGGAAAAGACTCTTTTTCATCTGTGGGGGTGGAGTACTCTGCCAAAGTTTAGCTTTCTTATTTGGTGTTTGAGTAGTCGGAGAATTACGAGATCGTTTCCTTCTCACCTTTGGGATGGAGTAGTGGGTGAAATATTATCGTTGAATGGAGTACTCTGCATCATTTTCTTCGTAACGGATGGAGTCCTCTGCTTCGTTTGATTCGTTGTGGATTGAGTCCTCTGCTTCGTTTTTTGCTTTGTGGATGGAGTACTCTGCGAAGGTTCTGTTTTTTTCTTTTTCCATTGATTACGCTTGAACCGCTTAGCCTTTTCAATAGCAGAATGGTATCTCTTTGCCTTCGGTCTACTGGAAGGTACTCTTATGACTGGTGGCAGACATTGTTCACTAATTACGTGTGGTGGTAGAATCAAATCTTCGTCTACAGGTTTTATAGGTTCTGAGTACGTTGAATACAAGTAGCCCTTTGTGAAATGATAATCCACCAGGGTAGCTTCATCAGTTTTCCGACTTAATGCTGCTTTAATCGCGTGCTCGCAGGGAATCTTCTCGACATCATATTGTTTATAAGTACAAAGTCTCTGCAATCATAAATTTCATAAATTTTAAAAAGGAATCGAACTCAGAGCAGATAAATAAGGCAAACGTTTCCTGAGACTGGCAGACTTGCTCAGGATACGTTTCCTGAAACTGGCAGTGATAAATAGCAAAAAAAAAACTTACATACTTTCTGTAGATCAACCACACAATCATAATCTCCACCTGTAACATGGCTACAATTTGAATAAGTATGATGAACATTTAAAATTTCCAAGCTACCGTGTCTTTCATGCAATAACTTTTCAACGTTTGGGGGGAAATTTGTTTTTAATGAGGCAGCTTTGTCTCGCCTTTCCACAAACCACCTTGACAACAACTTTCTAATAGCCTCCACGAAATGTTTAACAGGAAATGATCTGTCTTCCTTAAGCGCGACATTAATGGATTCTGCAATGTTGCTCGTCATTATACCAAATCTATCTCCTGGAAAATGTGCACAAGCCCATAATCGAAATTCCGCCTCTTTCAAGTAAACTGCTAATTCACTATTCTGACGACGAATCACACCAAACAATTTTTCAAAATCTATCAGTCGATATGCATATGTAGCACGACACACCAAACTGAGCATTGCGTTCTTTTGAACTTTAAGATGAGGTTATTTTTGAGGTGATAGTAACATACTCCCCTATCAGCTGCAGGGAAAACCTTCTCAATGGCCTTTGAGATTGATGGATGACGGTCAGAAATAATGGCCAAATTTTTATCATCAAGTATCACACCACGCAAATGTGTAAAAAACCATTCCCATGAAGCATCATTCTCTGAGTCTACAATCCCAAAAGCTATAGGAAATATACTCGAATCTTCATCTTGACCTGCAGCTACCAGCATAACACCTCTGTACTTTCCAGTTAGATGTGCTCCATCTACCACAACAACCCTCCTCAAGAACTCAAATCCTTTGATGGAAGCACCAAAAGCAATGAACAAATACTTAAACCTTTGTTGAGCATCACGTTCAAGCTTTGTAATCGTACCTGGATTGGCCTGCTCTATTTTGTATAGATAGGAAGGTAAGTCCTGGTAACCCCTCTCAAAAGTGCCTCTGACCAGCTCTCGTGCATATGCCAACGCTTTATGCGCCTTCGTATAGTCTATTTCAAGACAATGTAGTGACTTAATACAGTTCCTTACATGCTTAGGCGTGATTCCTTTAAGATCATTACCACCACTAAACCTATCAACATACATCTTTCCAATAAATTTTGCATTAGCCTGTCGTTGACGAGAATACCTACAGACAGCAGAGCATGTATGAGCTTCTTTATATATCCGAACGAGAAATTCTGGAGATTCAAATGAAACTGACAGAGTCGACGCACGAATCCTCCAAGAACAATTAGGAACAAAACATTTCGCGATAAATAGTTTCTTCCTCGACGTGGCGATTTTGAAATCAAACTTCTCGATGACTGGAATCTTGCGTAATTGCATAATTAATGCTTCCTTGTCATCAAATATTTCGCCAACCTTAATGGATCCAGATTTCTTCATTGGTAATGGCTTCGTAGGCGTCTCATCGAATATATCGCAGAATAAAAGCGGCATCTGCTGTTTCTTCGCATACTGTCGGCAGTCTCTGATGTTGTTCGGTGGTGGCATCATATGCTCGTCTTTAACATTACCAACATCATCAAAATCCACACCACCATCCTCTTTGACATCACAAGCTTCATCTTTACTCACAGCTTCTGCTT
This sequence comes from Pseudoturritis turrita, assembly GCA_900406555.1. Lineage (NCBI taxonomy): Eukaryota > Viridiplantae > Streptophyta > Magnoliopsida > Brassicales > Brassicaceae > Pseudoturritis > Pseudoturritis turrita. Next base: position 90,500 of record OVBL01001017.1, on the reverse strand, counting down.
TAATTTCATCGTTTCTTTTCCATGACACGCAAAGCCGGATAACCTCTTTTTCCGCCATTGTGATCAAGTTTGCAAGTTGCCTATCGTTATTCAAGAAGATAGGAGGTGTGTCGCTAGGAATTTTCTCCATGATATGTGTAGGCAACTTATAAGAAATCTCGACTGCATTCATATGCGTTTCCAAGTTGTAATCTTCACAAACAATGCGGAGAAATTCCTCATACTTGATTTGGTCTTCAACCGCAAACAACTTGCTTCCTTTGCTTGAATCAACGTCGAAATCCCAACCCATTTTTACTTTCCATTGTCCAAAAACAGTCAACAAATACAATATTATCTGCAAAAAAGAGAATGTTCAAAAGATCTGCAACACACTATCTGAGAAGATTTTTCGCAGAGCTCTACACTTTGGCAGGGTCTTTTAGAAATAGCTCTGCCAAAGACGTCCTAGAGCTCTAGACGCAGTTTAGAAGATGGTGGTTTAGATAACTAGTGTAATGTTTTGAAGTGTTACATGTGTTCGTTCTTTCCGAAAATATGCTCGCCTTCAACCCCTAGAATATCTTTAGATGTAAACGAAGATCGTCTTTCCGAAGAATGTACGTACTTTCGTTCAAAATCGAAGTCTGTAAACAATCTTATACTCGGATTTCGCTTCCGTCTCTTTGAAAATATGAAATCTCCCTTTGAGGGTGAAATCGAAATAGTAGATCTAGGTTAAAGGTGGAGATGTTGAAAAGGTTTATAGCAAACTCAAAAAAGTAAGAAGTAATGGCATTCTTGTTATTATTGTGAAAAGAGAGGAGTACTTCAAAATCCGACCGTTTATACAATTTAGTTACGTTGCAAATGTCAAGCCATGCCCTGCGAACAGTATGCTACAGTGGGTCGAGCAATATCTGCCTTATGTCTACAAAAAAGCACACACAACATCTGCTTTAAGTCTACAAAAAAGCACACACAATATCTGCCTTAAGGCTACCACAACTGACACACTATATCTGCCTTAAGGCTACACAGTTAGCAGAGGTTAAGAAGAGTCTGTCCAGCCTTAGCCTTAAGGCTACACAATCAACACACTATATCTGCCTTAAGACTACAGAATTAGCAGAGTTTAAGCAGCGTCTGTCCAGCTTTAGCCTTAAGGCTACACAATTCACACACTATATCTGCCTTAAGGCTACATAATTAGCAGAGTTTGTCCAGCCTTAGCCTTAAGGCTACACAATTCACGCAGACTCTGCCAAGAGTAAGGGTATTTTAGACATTTTCAAAAAAAGTGTACTAGTTCTATAATTTTCCCTACGAAGGTACCCCGCTGGACATTAAAGTTAGAAAATGCACCATATCAGCAACTGCCCCTTAATATAATTGTATCATTCCAAAACTATTGGTATTAAACCATAGTGAAATTCATAACTTTTAGTATATTGCACGTAGCTCAATACTCTAGTTATAAATTTCGAGTGTGTTACAACACGAATTGTACACATGTAGCGACTTAGTACATGGACTAAGTCCGTCGATCGAAGAAGTACTTTATACTTCCGATCAAACTTGAGTAGACCTTGAATCTCTCAAGTATAGTTTTAGCATAATGAGCTTGATATGATTATTACTTTGGAATGTCATGTGATCATAATTTCTAAAACCACATCCATTCGACCCAAGTTTTACATGTCTAACTTCACACTAAGAACAATCTTAGTTTGTTCGACCATGTCTTTATTGCTTTAAACAATGTGATTTACATACAAACTGAGCAAAATGTATCCGTGCGGAGTACTTTTGATGTATATAAATTTATCACCTTCATTGATGCTAAAACTGTTTGACAATGTCAAATATTTCTTGATACTGTTTCAGAGCGTTTGTAAACCCAGACAGAGACTTCACAAGTCTATAGACTTTGTATCTTTTCGACTAAGCCATCGGTTTTCAGTTTTGAAAATCCATTTACACCTTAGGATTTTAAGCCCTCTTGACAAATCGATTATCTCCCATATATGGCTTTGCATAATGGAATCGATCCCACTAATGACGTTTTCCTTCCACGAAGGATTGTTTAATTTAGACATGACTTTAGTGAAAAGTTACGGTGCATTCTCTTGGAGAAAGACCATTACAAATCTTTACAAAAGATTTACAGATACTTCTGCATCATCTGACAATGTGCTAAAAGTATTTGCCTCAATTACAGAGGTGATAAAGTATTTTTTTTCTCACGAGTTCGTTTTGGATTTTGTTAATCCTTACACCGAAACATGTGTTCCAAGAAAGATGAATTTCTTGATTTTATGATTGTATTTACATGGATATCTGATACGTCTGATTTATAAACCAGAAACCGATATTTTTGTTTATGTGTATATCCAAAAAATACAATATGCCATTTTTGGTCTGAATGCGACCTTTTTAGGAGGTAGCACTGTGACTTTTGCGAGGCACCCCCACACTTTTAGGTATTTGTACGAATGTACTTTACCTTTTCAAAAGTTCATATGGCATTTTGCCAATGACTTTATGTGGTAAGCAACGCTTCCCCCCCACATTTTTTGAGATAACTTAAAATCATGGATCTTTGCATTCATCATCTCTTTAAGAGTTCAGAATTTTTGTTCCATAATTCTAATAGTTTCAAGTTAATAAGGAGCAGTTTTTTCCGATGAATAACGCCATTTTTGTAAAGAATGCATTTAATATTCATCAAAACTCGCCTCCTTTATCACATATATCCATTTTTATGTATTTTTCAATTTGGTTTCGAATTTCCATCTTGTATGCTTTGAATTTTTTCAAGTGCATGTTCTTGCTTCTTAGCAAGTATATATCTATTAAAATAGATATTGATGGTGGTAGCAGCATAATGCCACCATTCCATTCGATTTTTCCCAACCTGGTTGACTTCTGAAACTACAATACATGTGTTTGTTTTAGTCAGATTGGTCTGGAATTTTTCCATTGTCTTTGCATGGTCAATTGTGGTACGACGTTCATTAGCATTGCTATGACATGCGTAAACCTTTTGACCACCCATAATGCCACAGTTGCGATATTTTTTTTCCATTGAACTTCTTTTAAGCGTTATGCTTTCTGAAGTTAGTGGAGGCTTTCATAGAAACTTTATGTTTCTCTTTGTTCCTTTGTTCACATATGTGAATACCATATGCTTTGCGGTTTGTAGACTCAATCCGTTGCCTGACAATCAAGTCTTCAAGGCTCTCAGCCTTTCGCTTATGCCAGAGATTATTCTTGAAATATTTCCAAGCTATTGGAAATTTTTTAATTAAACAACAAACCTAGTATGTCAAATTAATTGACATCCATGCGGTCATTATCTCATGCATCATCAATCACATCTTTTTGACTTTTTATATGATGAACTTAGAGCCCACCAATTTAATGTCCAGAAATTTCGTCATTGCGAATTTTTTAGAACGTATGTTCTTATACTTGTACTTCATCTCACATAAGCATGAGTTCCTTAGAAGTACTAAACTCACTGTAGATTATACAGTAGTTTTCCAGGCGGCATTTATCCAACCTTGCATAGAACATTCTCAATGGTACAAGATTCAACACCGACTAGAGTTATAATGTTAGTATTCTCAAGAGAAAGCATATGCTATTCTCTTTGAGTTACTTCTCTAGTTTTAGCATGGTCTGGGAAGTAAATATCTTATCCTGCCACATAATGAATCAAGTTCCATCGAGTTTGTCTAGTATTAGTCCTATGTTTACAACATTAGGCACTAACATGAAAATCTGATAAAATCAGAATTTGGCACAATCATATGTGGCAGACCACAACCAAACTAAATTTGGTGCGTCGACTCACTAGACTTGTAACCATAACACCTCCACTGCTATATGTGTAAATAGGATCTGACCATTCCGATAAATATCAGAGATGTAGTCCATATAACACACAAGGTCATAAGTGGTAGACCATTCTCAATTTGAGTTGTCCACTCACCATACCCATTGTCATATTTGTTAGACAACTTTTAGAGATCGGAAACACATGTACGATTAAGCTGCTAACTCGGTGTTAATTATACTTAAAATCAAATCTGTTCAAAACAATCAAGATTAAATTAGTACACTAACTCAAAAAATTAGAAGTTCAATCTAATATATATGAAGCAATTTAAACAAATATGAATAAATTGCAACTAAAATTAAATTAAAAATTTCCAGAATTAATAATTTCTATAAATTAACAATTTAATCCACTTAAATGCAAAGACAATACTTATGCAATTTGAATCACACGATTAATTGCATAAAAACCAAACTGATTTTCTAGAATATGACAACCACAAAAGCAATTTAGCTTATAATATTACCAAACATCAGATATTAATTTTTTTAACACAGAAAATTCTAGAAAAATCTGCAAAATAATTAGAATAAATTGCAGAAAATCAAAGAATTAATCTAGATAATTCAGCAAATTAATTGAAAAATTGCATAATTATTAAGAAATAACCGAGAATAATCAAATGGAAAAGGATTGATTATCGATCACACTCTTTGATTCCTGTTTTCATGAAAAAAACACTTCACAAAAAATCAGTCTTCGTTAGTGCAATAATGCAAAAACGAAAAAATTTCAGAATTAAGATTTTAGGAACTCAATTACTAAAATATGGAAAAACTGATATTTGTAAAGTGAAATACATAAATAAATCGATAATACAATAATACCGATACAAGAATGTGGAAGAAGAACGGATTTGCAGAGGCAAGATATGATCTTTATCCTTAATTCTAAAAACGCCTCGTAGTGTGACGGTTGGGTGGCATTCCGAATCCCAGGATACAACTGCAATCAATTATGTTTTGCACAACTCAAGAACAAAATCTAATAAACGCTTTTTCTGTATTGTACTCTCATGGAGAAAAACCAAAAGAAGAGAAGAAGAAAGAGAGGAAGAGTAAGAGATTATTGTTATCCCATGTTCTTATGGTGAATGAGCAGCATATGTTTTTTTTTTTCAACTCTCAAAATTATGATGTCCATAATGCTCAATTAAACCCTTTCAATATGAGGCATTATGGCGATAGTAGATGTTATGTAATTGATTGATTATAATCAATTATTCATTTGAAGAGGAAAGTTTAATGTTGACAAAGTTTAATTCTATAAAAGATTTATTTATTTATTTTGATCAAGATTAACTCTCTTAGAGAATTATTTATTTTTTGACCAAGTCTAAATTTATGTAGTGATCAATTACACAAATAAAATTTTGATGCAAAAAGATAGGTTATAGGACCAATGTCCATATATCCGAATCCGCACCTAAATTCGAACCTAAGCCCGAATCTATTTTGGCTCAGCTTGGCGCGTGCGCATGGTTTAGTATGGGTTCACTCATCTCTACAATTGTCCTAAGGTCTTTAACCTTGTTAGAACTTCTCCACAACATCCGCTATGCCCATTTCATGCTTTCAAGCAACAAACTTAAGACAAACATTTCTTATTCAAAAACAAGTTCCAACAATTGCCATTTACCAGGTGTGAAGAAGATGTGATTATAATAAACAATTATGTTTGGATGGCCGACATAGAATCTGGATAATGAAATCAAGTTCTGTTTATAATTTAAAATATTAGAATAATGGTATTCCTTGTTATTTGATTTAGGTTCTTAGGTTTTAGAAAATGTGATTTTGTTCATAGATATTTTATCAAGACTTTTGCTTAATCTAGTTATTTTTTTTTCTTTTTAAAAGTAGTATTCTTTCTTTGTTCTTTTTATTTTGAAATAATGGAAAAGTTTTTCAAAAGAAAAGCTCAATCCTCATCTGAATCATCTGGTAGTGATTTGGATAATTTATCATGGGATCCTGCAGATCGAAAAAGTAGATTATCATGCAAACCAAAGAGAGGAGGTAATTCGCAAATACTTGATTAGAGGTCCTTGCCAACCTCGTGGTCATTATTTTGAGCAAAAAAGATAGGAAATACATTGAGACGGTTCAATCCTGATTGGTTTGATCAGCACTCTGACTGGTTAGAGTATAGTGTGAAGAAAGAGAAAGTTTTTTGCTTGTTCTGTTACTTGTTCCGAGACAGTGCTGGTAAAAGTGTAAAAAGTGATGCATTTATCACATAAGGATTCTCTAGCTGAAATAGGTTTAGAAAGGCATTTTCTGAACATGTGGGAGGTTTTAAAATATTTCATAACAATGCAATCATGAAGTGTGAAAACTTGATGAAACAAGGCCAGTCTATTAAGCATGCTTTGCATAAACAAGATGACATTACAAAGAATCAATATATAATTCGATTAAATATTTCAGTTGATGTTTCTAGATTCTTGTTGCGCCAATGATTACCTTTTCATGGTCATGATGAGACAGAAGAATCTACTAATAGAGGAAACTTTGTGGAACTCTTAAAATACACTGATGAACAAAACGAAGTTGTGAGTTAAGTTATTTTAGAAAATGCATCTGGAAACAATCAGATGACGTCTTCAAAGATTCAGAAAGATATTGCGATTTGTTTTGCAGAAGAACTAGTTAAATCAATTATTGAAGAAATTGGTGATGATTTTTTTGTTTGTTTGTTGGTGGATGAGTCTGGTGATGTTTCATTTAAAGAACAAATGGCGGTGGTGTTTCGATTTATCGATAAAAGCGGGATAGTCAAAGAGAGATTCATCAATATTATTCATGTAAGTGAGACATCTTCTGCAACTCTAAAATATGTTATTGATTTTTTATTTGCTAAATATGGATTGAGCATAAAAAAGGTGAGTGGACAAGGTTATGACAGAGCAAGTAATATGAATGGTCAGTTCAATGGGCTAAAGTCATTAGTTTTGAATGAAAACACTTCAGCATATTATGTCCATTATTTTGCTCATCAACTATTGTTTTGCTCAGCAGCTACAATTGGTTGTTGTGGCAGTTGCAAAAAAGAATTTTTATGTTGAAGATTTCTTTGATAAGATATCTTTGCTGATGAATGTGGTAGGAGGTTCATGCAAAAGAAAAAATATGATCCGAGAGATGAATAAAGTGGAGATTAAGAAAGCAATCAATGATTGTGAAATCAGTACTGGAAAAGGGCTAAATCAAGAGGTTTATCTTCAAAGACCAGTGAATACCCATTGGGGTTCTCACTAAAACTCTCTTGCGTGTGGTTGAGTTGTTTTCTTCTATTGTCGATGTGCTTGGGTATATTGAGAATGAAGGTATGTAAGACTCGAAAAGACGTCAGCACATGGTTTGCTCGAGTACTTTTATAACTTTGATTTTGTGTTTTATTTACACATGATGATACATATTTTAGGACTCACAGATAACTTATCAATGGCTCTGGAAAGAAGAGATCAAGACATTTTGAATGCTGTCATTAGTGAAATCAACTAAAAGACAACTGCATGAGTTTAGGGATGATGGATGGAATTCTCTGATGATTAAAGTTTCTTCTTTTTGTGAGAAACATGATATTGAAAAGCTTGACATGGAGGAAGATTTTACTGGCTCAAAGAAACCAAGAAAAAAAAATCTGGAGTAACAAATTTGCATCACTACAAAGTCGATCGTTTATATGTTGTTTTGGATTCGGAGCTTGGAATTGCTTTAATGAGGTGAACACTGAATTGCTTATTTGTGATGCTTCTTTATTTCCTATGGATTCGTTTTCTCAAGTTGACCACTCAAATTTGATGAGATTATCTAAGTTCTACCCGGATGACTTTAGTCATAGAGAATATATATCTCTTGAGCAACACTTAGATATCTACATTGATAATATTCGACGACATGAAAGATTTTCTCATCTAAAGGATCTTGGAAAACTTTCTCATATGCTGGTGGAAACACGAAAACATATGTCACATCCTTTGGTTTATAGGCTTTTGAAGTTGATTCTAATTTTGCCGGTAGCTACCGAAACCGTTGAGAGATGTTTTTCAGCAATGAAGATCGTGAAGAGTGATCGCCGCAATCGAATTGGAGATCAATTTTTGAATGATTGTTTAGTTTGTTCTATCGAGAAAGATGTGTTCGAGACGATTACATATGAGACCGTGATGTATCCTGTTTTTATGGTTTTTGATACGGCTTCTATTATTATATCTAATAGTTTTTATGCGATTTTATGCCTTAAGTGGTACTTTTAGTGTGTTTGTAGTGTTTAGAGTCTTTTACAGGTTAATTGGATAAGATGTCAAGAAATCGTTGGAAGCCTTAAATTTATTGGATTGAGATGTAATTTGGACACAAGATAGCCACTTGAGTTAGTTTTCATTTTGAAGTGGTTCGAAGGCATTCCGATCAACGGTTAGAAAGTTATGACATTTTCTGTGAAGATTGATCCGTCTGCGAACAGTCAATCCGAGAGCACCAGACCGACCGATACAGAATTGGCACCATTGGCACCGACCGGTGCAGTCCCTGCGGCAATTTTTAGCAGTTTCGGTAGTTTTCAGCAGATTTCCTTTTTTGGCCCAGTTTTCTCCAAGATGACCTAATGACCGACCTTAAACCTATAAATACACGTTTTTAGCCACTTTAGAGGCACGCACTTTTATTTTCTATAAACACTTATATTTCTATTCAGACTTTTGGTTTTTTGCGATTTGTAAGCTCTAGGGAGACGCAGCTCTGACTCTACATCTCTTGAGAAGATTTCTGAACCCTTTTAGTTTTCTAATTATATTATCATGAGTTTTTCTTTCATCTCCTTGTTGTTTCTCTGCATCCATGTCTGAGTAGTTTCATTGTTAGGTTTAGGGTTTGAAGAAAATTTATGAATTATTGAATCATACATACATAGGGATTTATCATCTTATCTTCACCTATCATTGTTCGTATTGTTTTGACTGAATTGATCACTTAGTCTATGATTCAGGGTTTTATCTATCCATCAAAAGTGCTATAGATTGCCTGATAGAACATAGGTGAGCAAATTTTTCTTAGCCAACGAAAGCTGATGCTAAGGTAATTCCTGAACATATCAAACCTACTCATTAATGCTTGTTTAGAATTCTAAGATCAAACGATAGTTTAGATTCTTAGGTTGCTAGATAAAGTAATTGATACCACGATAGTGGATTGGTTATATATTGATGTTTGAGTTCAAGACTGCGCTTATTGTTCCCTGAATAATTTTCTGGTTTATGATCTCCGAATTCCTGCGAATTTTCTTTGATATAACGCTTGTTTTTAATTGATTTTCACACCGTTTTTAATTGCTATTTACGTTTCAGATTGCTACCAACATCCATATTGCCATCTTAGCTTAGTTTCATTCATATAGATTCGTAGTGTGATACTTGGTTATCGTGGATTCGATCCCTAAATACTACTTTGTTTGTTGTGCACTTGCAGTGATATTTTAGGGTTAAAACTCTGTGTATCAAGTTTTTGGCGCCGTTGCCGGGGACCAATTGCATTACCTTCGAATTTAAGTTTGGAATTTACTCTAAGATTTATTAATTAGTTATATCTTGCTTTCTTGTGTGTTTCAGGTGTATGCAGAGAAGGAGCAAAGGATCTTACAACCTTTTCAACTTCAACAACCAAGAACTTGCAAGGCTAGAAAGAGCAAACAGGAAGACAAAGTCGAATCAAGTCACAATGGGTGATCAAATCGACAACCAGGCACTAGCTACTGCAGCTGAACTTCAGAGGCTACAAGAGCATATGCAACAGTTGCTGCAACAGCAGCGATAACCTGCCATTGGGGATGCAGACACTCCTCATACTTTCTACCAGAACAGAGCTGCCATATGTCCACCAGCCATTGCAAGGCAGGACTACGAGATCAAGCCTCAGATGATCGGATTAGTGAAGCAGCACGTGTTCCATGGTCTACCAGCTGAAAATCCGATGGACCACATAGAGAATTTCGAAGAGATTTGCAGCACAACCAAGTCGAATGGGGTACCTGCTAATTACATCATGTGCAAGCTCTTCCCTTTATCTATGGCGGATAAGGCATCGAGATGGCTCAAGTTTCTACCTCCTGGATCGATCACCACTTGGGGTGAATGCAGAGCCACCTTCTTGGATCACTTCTACACTAAATCCAAGACGGCTTCGCTGAGAAACAAGATCACCACCTTCTAACGACATTCAGGAGAGTTCTTCTGTGAGGCTTGGGAGAGATTCAAGGAGTATTGCAGAGAGTGCCGTCATCATGGATACTCGGATGGGCAGATTCTTAGCATCTTCTACGATGGAGTCGAGTGGGATTACAAGAACGCTCTCAACGCTGCTAGCAATGGGGATTTCAGACTCAGAGTAAGGATGGAGCCTACCAACTGATTGAGAACTTGGCTGCAAGTTCCAACAACCGCTGTGCTGAGTATGACAGATCTAAATATGTCAACAGTGTGGAGTCTCAGAAGATCGATGAGTTGAATGAAAAGCTAAATATGCTTTTGAAGGCAAGTCAGGGTCAAAGAAGCATTTAGTTTTGCGAGAGTGGAACAGATCCTATTTTCTACTAGGAATTCACCGAAGAAGGGACTGATGAGTTGCAAGAGGTGAACTACATGAACGGGCAGGGTTTCGTGCAAAACATGAGTTTCAACCAGAATTACGAAAATCACCCAAATCTGTCCTACAGAGGCACGAATATCGATAATCCGCAAGATCAAGTCTACCCACAGCAAGTGAACGTTCAGGGTCAACAGTTTCAGGGAAAACTGACCGTGTAAAACGCGGGCGTCACTACTTTTTAGGGGTTTACAAGATAGACGGGGGTGCAAAATCAGGGCATCCAGAAAAACTTCTCTCAGGGTTTTCAGGGAAACCAGTTCATGCAGATCAGGGGCAGAACAGATTTTAGGGGGGATTCTAACAGAAACAGTCGTTCAACAACTTCCAACCGACGACATAAGCCCCATTCCAAACATCTACGGGCTCTGCGAACAACTCTGGTGATGACGTCAAGGTTCTCATGCAGCAGCTTTTGCCCAACCAACAAAAATCTGCCAACGAGATCAACGTCAAGGTGGATAGCATGTACAGTGATCTCAATGGAAAGTTTGAGTCCCTCCCTGCTCATGTGAAGAAGCTGGATACTCAGGTAGCTTAGATGGCCGAAGCGATCAAGAGACGACAGGGAGTCCTTCTAGGAAAGGCAGAGCAAAATCCCAGGAATAAGTTCGTGAATGCCATTACGCTCAGGAGTGGAAAGGTAATAGAGCCTGCCGCGCAAAAAGGGAAAGATGCCGATGTAGTCATTGACTTGGAAGAGAGGGACGATTTAGAAGCTGAGCAAGTAAGAGAGCCTGCGAATGACGAGACTGCAGATGAGCCACAGCCTGCCCGTGTCTATGCTCCAAGGGTTCCATACCCTACTCGCCCTAAAAAGTCACGGAAGGATTTAGAAGAGGCGAAGTGCAAAGAGATGCTAGATGATCTCACAGTGAAGCTCCCTCTCGCCGATGCAATCCAGATGATACCTGCAATGAAGAGATACGCGAAGGGCTTGGTGACAAGTAAGATTTCTGGAGACATTGTCATGAAGTTTGAGATGGACAAGCTGCTGAAAAAGCTAATGTTGGATGGGCAGACATTCTCGATCAATGACTCACTAGAGATCTCTAACGAGGCCACTGAAGAGATTCTAGTTGATGACCCATTGGAAATTGCTTTGACATGGACTGCGAGCGAGCATGGATTTTTGAGTGACGATGCGACTGGGTAAGCAGAGATGTTGAACTCGAGCCAGATTTTGGGGAAGATGGTCGCCTACATGAGCTTAGACGAGGCTGTCGAGAAGTCTCCAGCAGCAACCCTTCCTGCACCATTCAAACCATGGAGCGAGTTGAAAGCTCCTAAGGTAGAGTTCAAAACACTTCCACCCCGCTAAGGTACGCGTTTCTTGGTCCTAACTCTTCTTACCTTGTGATCATCAATACTGATTTGAACAATGCGGAGATTGATTTGCTTTTATGTGAACTTAGAAAGTATCGCAGGGCCTTAGGCTATTCACTGGATGATATCACAAGAATTTCACCCAATCTTTGCAGGCATAAGATCCATATAGAAGACGAGTCGATGACTTCTATAGAACAATAAAGACGGTTAAACCCGAATCTAAAAGATATTGTAAAGAAGGAGATAATGAAACTTCTAGAGGTGGGTATCATATACGCTATCTCTGATAGCAAGTGGGTGAGCCCGGTCCATGTTGTGCCAAAGAAAGGTGGAGTGACTGTGGTTAAGAACGATAAGAACGAGTTGATCCCAACTAGGACGGTCACTGGCCACCGCATGTGCATATATTATAGGAAATTGAACTCTGCTACTCGTAAAGATCAGTTTCCTTTGTCCTGTATTGATCAGATGCTTGAGAGATTGGCTAACCACGCTTACTACTATTTTTTAAATTGTTATTTTGGTTTCTTTCAGATTCCCATCCATCCAGACGATAGGAGAAGACCACATTCACATGCCCCTATGGTACTTATGCTTATTGCAGAATGCCATTTGGTTTGTGTAATGCACCAGCCACGTTCCAGAGATGCATGATGTCAATTTTCACTAACATGATTGAGGACATAATGGAAGTTTTTATGGATGATTTTTCTGTCTATGGATCTTCTTTTTCTGTTTGTCTTTCTAATCTGTGCTGGGTTTTACAATGCCGTGAGGAGAAATATCTTGTGTTAAACTAAAAGAAGTGTCACTTCATGGTCAGAGATGAGATTGTTTTGGGACACATAATTTCAGAGAATGGTATCGAAGTTGACAAGGCAAAAGATCGAAGTGATGAAAAGTCTGCAGCCACCTGATTATGTCAAAGGGATTATAAGTTTTCTGAGACATGTTGGATTCTACAGGAGGTTCATCAAAGATTTCTCCAATATTGCTAGACCTTTGACTCAGCTTTTGTGCAAGGATGTGAAGTTTAACTTCGACAATGCTCGTCTTGAGGCCTTTTTTCCAATCACGGAAACACTTGTTAGCGCACCAATCTTCCAACCACCGGACTGAGAGTTATTTTTCGAGGTAATGACGGATGCTAGTGACTATGCAGTGGGGCTGTTTTGGGACAAGGGAAGGAGAAGAAGTTTCATGTCATCTACTATGCAAGTAGGACTCTTGATGATGCTCAATGCAAGTACGCTACCACGGAGAAAGAGCTTCTTTCCATCGTGTTTGCTTTTGAGAAGTTTCGATCATATCTTGTGGAGGCTAAGGTGATTGTACACACCGATCATGCTTCTTTGAGGCACATTCTCACCAAGAAGGATGCCAAACCTAGACCGCTACGATGGATTCTCCTGCTACAGGAGTTCGACCTGGAGATCAAGGACAAGAAGGGAATCGATAATGGTGCCGCAGATCATTTGTTCTGACTACGTGTAGAGGCAGATGTCCCTTTGGATGATTGCCTTCCAGAGGAGCACGTGTATGTCATCAGCCTTGGGAACATTGACTATTACACACCTTCTCGTGATATCACGCTTCCTGAGATTCCTTGGTTTGGTGACATTGCGAACTACTTGGCTGCAGAAAAGGAACCCGATAACTTTGTTGGATATGGAAGAAGAAGTTCTTGAGAGACATCAAACACTACTTCTAGGACGAGCCATACTTATACAAGCAATGCTCAGACGGTGTTTTCAGATGATGCATTTTAGAGGAAGAAGTCCCTGATATTCTCTTCCATTGCCATGGTTCGAATTATGTAGGGCACTTTGCTACTTTCAAGACGGTGTCCAAGGCTCTACAAGCTGGTTTCTGGTGGCCGACTATGTTTAGAGATGCTCATGCTTTCGTCTCTAAGTGTGATTCATGTCAAAGGCAATGGAACATTAACAAGAGAAACGAGATGCCTCAGAATTTTATCTTAGAGGTTGAGGTGTTTGATGTATGGGGTATTGATTTCATGGGTCCATTCCCATTTTCTTATGGGAATCAATACATCCTTGTCGCGGTAGACTATGTGTCTAAATGGGTTGAAGCGCTGGCTAGTCCAACCAATGATGCCAATGTGGTTTTGAAAATGTTTAAGTCTGTGATCTTTCCAAGGTTCGGTGTACCTCGAATTGTGATCAGCGATCGTGGTTCTCACTTCATCAACAAGGTCTTTGAGGGCCTTTTGAAGAAGCATGGAGTCAAGCGCAATGTAGCCACTCCTTACCATCCTCAGACGAGTGGACAAGTTGAGATTTCCAACAGGGAGATCAAGAGCATTCTACAGAAGACTATGAGTACAACGAGGAAAGATTGGGCCGTATAGCTTGATGACCCTCTTTGGACATATAGGACTTCTTACAAGACACCTTTAGGTACGAAACCATTCCATCTCGTCTATGGGAAGTCTTGTCATCTTCCAGTGGAGCTCGCATACAAGGCAGCTTGGGCCGTTAAGTTGTTAAATTTTGACATTAATCCTGCTTCTGAGAGACGGTTGATGCAACTTAATGAGCTAGATGAGATTCATCATATGGCCTACGAGAATTCGAGGATCTACAAGGAAAGGACTAACACCTACCATGATAAAAAGATCATCCCTAGGAACTTTGCTGCAAATGATCAGGTGTTGCTCTTTAATTCTCGCCTGAAATTTTTTTCTGGGAAGCTGCGATCGCGATGGTCTGGTCCGTTCACCATTAAAGAGGTAAGACAATACAGAGCTGTTGTATTGCTGGACACTGCATGGGGTGAATTTGTGGTTAATGGTCAACGACTAAAACCATATCTCGCTGACACCAAAATACTGAAGGAGACACCAAAATCACTGAAGGAGACACCGTTCCCCTCAGTGATCTACCTCAAGCCTAGACGGCATCCATGTCAAGCTCGTGACTTAAAACAAGTATTTGGTGGGAGGCAATCCACCGATAAGTTTTTCTCTTCTTTTATATTTTATTTCTTTGAGTCAGTTTTGCCTTTATCTTGATTTATTTTCACACCGAGACGGTGTGAAGTAAGTCTGGAGGAGGGTATTCATCATTTACTAACGCTATTTTCTTTTTCTTTTGTTTTTCCTTTGAGTTAGTCTAAGATGTTTTATTGAGTCAAAACTTTGTTGGGAATCATGACCTTTCTCTTGCTTTTTTGTCTGACTATTTCATCTGAGTGACCATTGTTGCAGAATCAGTTCAGATCCGACTAATGAAAAATCCAAAGGCTGACCAGTTAACTAGAGACGTCCACATTTCCAATAGAATCCACTAAACCCGAGCTAATTTTTGAGCTCTTTCTTTTACCTCATCGATGTGACTAATGTTCATAGGGCTTGACTCCTTGTTCATACCTGAAAAACACATCATGTGTGAAAAGTAATGGTACTCCTCTCCCTTATTCTAAATTAAATAAAAGCGAAAAAGATGAAATGATTTTCTTTTGAGTAAAGGGCTAGGAAAATTTTCAGCGATCCCATTATTTTACTTCGAAAGTAATGATCACACAAAGGTTGGAAACGAGGCTAGGAAAATTTCCCATGATACCATTATTTGCTTACACCTTTGATAAAAAAAAAAGAAAAAAGAAAAAGAAAATATGAGAACAAAATAAGACAGGGGGGAGAGAAAAAGTACCAAGGATTATATGGTTGGTTTGTCATGGTATTATACGGAAATGAGTCTAAAAGGTTTTTGGCATTGAGATCATCGATGAGACCCAGCGATGAAAGGTTTATGGATAATATTGCGAATTGTGGGTTGAATCTGGGAAGCTGCGAATGTCTACGGAGAAGTACATGGTGGTTTGATTGGAATTGGTTTTCCAGTATGTGGGTTATGAGATGAATGGTCATTACAATGCTCTAAAGAGAAGGTGAGTTCCCGTGATTTTCAAACCTCGACTTTATTCTTAGTGTTTGCTTAAGGACAAGTAAAATGCTAAGTCTGGGGAAGTTGACGTATCCTGGTTTTTTACGGTTTTTGATACGGCTTCCATTATTATATCTAATGGTTTTTATGCGATTTTATGCCTTAAGTGGTAGTTTTAGTGTGTTTGTAGTGTTTAGAGTTTTTTACAGGTTAATTGGATAAGATGTCAAGAATCGTTGGAAGCCTTAACTTTATTGGATTGAGATGTAATTTGGACACAAGATAGCCACTTGAGTTAGCTTTCATTTGGAGGTGGTTTGAAGGTATTCCGATCAACGGTTAGAAAGTTATGACATTTTCTATGAAGATTGGTCTGTCTATCCAACATTCAATCCGAGAGCACCAGACCGACCGGTACAAAATTGGCACCGACCGGTGCAGTCCCTGCGGCAATTTTCAGCAGTTTCGGTAGTTTTCAGCAGATTTCCTTTTTTGGCCCAGTTTTCTCCAAGATGACCTAATGACCGACCTTAGACCTAGAAATACATGTTTTTAGCCACTTTAGAGGGACACACTTTTATTTTCTATAGACACTTTTATTTCTTTTCAGACTTTTGGTTTTTGCGATTTGTAAGTTCTGGGGAGACGAAACTCTGACTCCACATCTCTTGAGAAGATTTCTGAACCCTTTTGGATTTCTAATTATATTATTATGAGTTTTTCTTCATCTCATTGTTGTTTCTCTGCATCCATGTCTGAGTAGTTTCATAGTTAGGTTTAGGGTTTCAAAGAAATTTATGAATCATTGAATCATACATAGATAGAAATTTATCATCTTGTCTTCACCTATCGTTGTTCGTATTGCTTAGATTGAATTGATCACTTAGTCTCTGATTTAGGTTTTTAGCTATCCATCAAAAGTGCTATAGATTTCCTGATAGAACATAGGTGAGAGAATTGTCTTTAGCAAACGAAAGCTGATGCTAAGGCAATTTGTGAACATATCAAACCTGCTCGTTAATGCTTGTTTAGAATTCTAAAATCAAACGACAGTTTAGATTCTTAGGTTGCTAGATAAAGTGATTGATACCACGACAGTTTATTGGTTATATATTCATGTTTGAGTTCCAGACTGCGCTTATTGTTCCCTGAATAATTATCTGGTTCATGATCTCTAAATTTTCTGCTAATTGTCCTTGACCTAATGCTTGTTTTAATTGATTTTCACACCGTTTTTAATTGCTATTTACGTTTCAAATTGTTACCAACATCCATATTGCCATCTTAATTTAGTTTCATTCATATAGATTCGTAGTGTGATACTTGGTTCTCGTGGATTCGATCCATAAATACTACTTCGTTTGATGTGCACTTGCAGTGATATTTTAGGATTAAAATTCTGTGTATCAAACCGTCATAAAAGAATTTCAAAATATGAAAGATCGTATGGTATTTTTGTAGAATAGTTTTTATTTTATTAAAGATTTTTTTTTCTTAATATTTTTTAATTATATATTGATTTTGGTAAAAAAATTCTTGGGTCTGCCGGAAATCACTTTGTCAAAAATGCTAACATATGGTGTTCACAATCAACTTCATGAAAATATTGACAAAATATCATTCATATAATAAGAGTTAAGTACTACCAATGTTATTATCATTAAATTTTCATTTATAAACCACTTAATCTCAATAACTAACGAGTCAAATTAATATATCTTTTACCACCAAATCTTCATTTTTAAGATGATATTTTCGTGAGAGTTTTAGAAAACATATTTTTTGGTTTATCAATTTAAAACTTGTTTTCTCATATTTTATAGTATATTTGCTGATTTAATACTATACTACGTTCTAATTTGCTTTTCTTTTGCTTTAATTGTTTGGGTGTATGCTTTTTGTGTGTATTTTTCTTCAATAGTTTTTAATTTATTAAAATTTAATAAAAAAAATATGATATTTACAATCTTGTAAATTTTAATATATATATATTTGCTTTTTTTTTGTCTAGAACACTAAAATTTGAGATTCGACCTCTACCCTATATAAACTCTACAACATCCACGAAAATACATGCTTTCATTCATTCATCATCACTAAAGTTTTAGTTTCTTATATTTTGTTCTTAAAGTTTGTTCGACAAGGGAGACGAATCTCATCTCTTGTACCTCTACAGAGAAGTTTCTCAACTTTTTACTCTTGATGACTATGAATTCTTTTGATTTTGCTATGGTTTTCATATCTATGATTGAGTAGTTCTCTTGTTGAGTGTAGGGGCAAATTCAAAGGGGTTTTCATGGTTCGATAGATAAGTTTCTAGGAATAGAGTGACGCTTTTTATAAGTTAGAGTAGTTCTTCATCTAGATCTATCCTTTAATGCATGCTTCTAATTTGATTACTTAGAATTTGATATTATAACGATTTCGGCTTGCACACTACTTGAGTTATCGTTTGTATCTAATGTTTGATGGGTCTTGCGCTTTAACCTACGAGAGTTGAGTTACTGAGTTAGATGAACAATTAAACTTGTGATTAAATGCTTGTTTATCTATGCTATTGACTCTGAAAGTTAATTAATAGGATAGTTTAAACTTAGTTGATTATCTGCCACGAAAATGGGTTAATAATAAATTAGTGTTTAAACGAAATAAAAACGATGTCAATTGCCTCTATGAATAAAACCTAAATAATTTAGCTATTTAATTAATTGCATCATACTTAGCTTTATTCTTTTTTTTTTTCAACTAACTTTATTTTTATTTATTTTTCAATTATGTGCATTCAAATCTCTGTGGATTCGACTCTTAAATACTGCAATTAATTTGTTGTGGATTTGCAGCTTTATATCCCAAATATTAGCTATCCTTGATCTCTCTTCAGATCATCGGTCTCATGACACTCATTTTGTTACGAAGTTTATATAATTTACCATGAATTAGTATATCTTTTTTTTAATTCACTCATGTTTTTTTATCCACACATATATTAATTTATTGTTTTCTTTGTGCTCGATAGTAATATTTCCATCTTTGTGAAATAAACATGTTCGAATTTATCCCTACCATAAACGCATAATATTTATGTTACTATGAAATTATGTATAATATAGATGAAAATAAATTTACTTTTGTAAATTTTCATAATATATTAATGAAAAAATTCCTAATGTATAAATAATCTTTAAGAAAATCCCATCTAAGGTTTAAATAATATTTTTTTACAATTAAATCAATTGATGTACATAAGTCTAGAATTAGTCAATTTTAATACATTTTTTTGTTGATAAATTAATATTTTATTATTATTATTATTTAAATCTATCATACTCTTCAATTTAGGTAGACATTCTTGATGGAGAGTAAAAAGAACTAAAATATAGATATATATATATATATATATATACTTATATATATTATTTTTATTTTCAATTTTTTTACTTTTATTCATTAGTCTCTATTAATTTGTTTTCTTGTATATTTTCTTATATTATATTTTTATTTTTTGTTATTATTATATTCTAGGTGTTTTTTTGGTGTTTTTGAGTGTTTTTTTCCTTTATGAAAGACAATGTATGAGTTAATTGTATGATTATTTTTTTGGTTTTAATATGATTTTTTATGATGTGGACCTAGGTTAAATAGAAACATAAACGGTACGCAGAAGTGAAATGTTTCGAAATGTAGACACATCTTTTTTGAAAAATATAAATATGAAAACGTTTTGAAAACGTATATATAATATACAACATATAATATATATATATATATATATATATATATATATGATAATGAAAATATGTAATGAAACATTAAACATCTAAATTATATTAAAAAAATGAACTACGTAAATATTAAATAGTTTAACTAAAGATAAAGATCATATTTTTCAAAGTCAAATATTTAGAATATGTTTTTCATTTTTATCTTCATAAATTTCATCAAAGAAAATTACCTCCAACTCTTATTCGCCAAGTGAAGATTCTCAAACTCAAGTATCCCAAGATTAATTTCATATAGTGAATCAAATTAATCATTTAATCTTATCATATATTTCTTAACTATTTACTAATTACGTTTCTAAAAATAAAATGCAAGTTTATGTCGTATTTCCAAAATGAAAACGAATGTTTCCATCGCATTTCCAAACTGGATTTTTTAGGAAACACGTTTCCAACATATTTTTCCGTGTTTCCAATGTGTTTCCGTTTCCAAAATGGAAAATGGACCTCGAACAAAGTTTCCATGTAACCTAGATGTGAACATGGTAGGAGGAGAGACACCTCTCCTATTATTATATAATTTGTTATTTGGAATATTAAGTGCAATGTATGTTTCAGATGAATTTTATTTGGAATATTCAGTGTAGTATATAGTTTGTTATGACCTACATTTAATAAAGTTGGAGTAGAAGTCGACCGTCAACGATACAAGCATTCATACTGGATTATGAGCAGATCTGACCCTAAAATAAAAGGATCCAAGATAAAAGTATTTAAGATCCATAGTTAATATATTAAAAAGGTAAAAAGCCTTGTATAAAGAACTAAGGCCACTAGACCACAACATTTTTGAAAATATATCAGTCTCCTAAAATACAACATTTTTGGAAATATATCGTCTTCTAAAATATTTATTTAACTAGATTTTGACTCGCATCAAACACGGGATTAAAATATTTGAAAAGAAAAATTATAAATATATTTTTAATATATTCGAGAAATTATAAATAGCAAATATCAAATGGTACATCTCCCATATATTTTATCTTACAAAATTTAATTTGCATGATATTTGGCTTGGAATGTAAACATTTTGGTGTAAATCGAATATGTTTGAGATTATGGGTTCTCTCAAACTTATTTGAGTTCACCAAAATCAAAAAAAATATCGCGTTAGTATGTAAAATTTTTTTAAAATAAAAAATCAAAGAAATAATAAAAAGTAAAACTGATGATTTTTCGAAATTCAAACATTAGTTTTTTTGTTTTCAATTTATTTTGTATGAACTGTTTGAATTTCACCAATATTAACAACTTGTACATATGGTTGATAGTTTTATAAACTCCAACAGTTTGAATGATAGCAAACGAAACAATGATTCTTGCATCTTCTTAAAGTAGAAATTATCAAAACCTTATATATGTATGTATATTTCTATCAATAAACCTATCGTATTATCTGTAAAAATTGTAAAAATATTTATTTGTAAGGTTGTACGTTTATAACAAAACTTAATTTTAATTAGAGTAATATGGATACAATTAAGTGATATTATTTTAAAATGTTACGTTTTAGTTTGATTTAAATTTGTAATGCATGTATTTGTGATTTCATATTAAAAAATTAATGAAAATATGTAGAGATTTTCACCATAGCATATAGAATTAATTGAAATATTTGGTTAATTTAACTGATGTGTCCCTTATATTTCTCTTTGATCAACACATAATTTTTTTTGCATTTGTCTTCTTAATTAATATATATAGGATTTCAGGTTCCAAGCCCAAACTTCACTTGTTTGAGCTTAGGGCCGACTCTGGCTATGAGATATTGAGAGACCTTTCAAAAGTGTAGTTGTCGACTTGGACATTTAGGAGATCTTAATACAGAGGCATACATGGTTCATGTAATATTATTTTTGTTTACCAAGAATTTTCCTGTCATTGTAAAATATTTAAATAAGTTTTGTTTTAGATTTTTAATGAAAATTCTAGTATAAAATACATAATTTAACTTAAACTCAAAACTAGTAAAAATATACTCTTTTGTGCCGTTTTAGGTTTTTAATATAAATTGTGACATAAAATACCTAATTTAACTCTCAAGTTTAAATTAATAATTGAATAGAATACAAATAATCAACTTGTTTTTTAAAAGTATAATAAATTTGTAAAAATATTATAAAAAATTTATGTATTTTGAAAACTAACACATGTTTTCAAAAGTTTGTAAACTAACTTTTTGCATTTGAAATTATCAAAATATCCTAAATAAATCAACTATGTAAAATACTTTTAAATCAAATTGTATAATCATTGTGTAATTACTTCCATTATAAAACAATTTACAAAATAAAAATATATATCATTCCACGTGATCAATTATAAGAGAACAAAAAATGGATTACACATAAAATATAAAATCATAAAAATCACACATGTGAAAAAATTAAAATTGGTGAACTCCATTAAATTTATAGCTTGTATTCACGTTATATAATGTTTACTTCACTTGATTCAGTCTCTCATGAATAGTTGATTATAGGAAAATTAAGCTGAGAGTTTTTTGGCCTACCGAAATTCTTATATTTTGCACAATAATAATTGATTGAAAGATTTACTTTTATGTTCTAGTATAAAGGTGTCTTATGTTATTTATAGGGTGAGAGGGAGTTGCAGTTTTGGATCACCAATGCGAAAATGTCAGAAAATGTGAAAACTTAACCAACATATAGTTAAAGTGTGATTGCGGAACTCACGCACAATCATAAGAGACGTGAGTCACTGATGATTCTTGCAAGTACATCAGATCTTCTTATACGGACAATAACTGATGTAATGCTTATTGATGGAAAATCTTGTACATTACTACCTCAGCTTAAGGTATACCATTATTATAGATTGTTCTAAAATGTCTTTCAAATGCACGATTGAAAATTGATTTGTTGATTCTACTGTATTTTAATCTTTTGCAGCCACTTGAAGTAACAACAAGAGTGATACAGTTGGTGCTAGTTTGGGGGTCATTTGGACTAGCAGTGGTCGACAATTTATCTAATCTATTTTAAAATATTCTTTTTGTAATTATAAATTATCAAATTTTATAAAAAAATTATTGTCTGGTTACTTTTTAAAAAGTTTTCAAATTACATAAATTTTTAGATTATTAAACCAAACTTTTTTAATTTTTTTGTGTGAAAATTGTCAAAACGATATTATTATGAAACGGAAAGAAATAAGATAGAACAAAATACCAAAAAATAATCTTTGTTATAGATGTGTAATGATTTTTTAAAAATATGTGAAAATATTAAAACAATACTTATTTACGAAGTGGAGTGAGTATAACATTTATAAACATGTCTGAAAATTAAAATTATATGATTCATATAAAGACGTGCATGGTGGTGCCTAGGAAATGTATTTCGTTTGAAGAAATTCTCTATAATAATGGGGTACCAAAGAAAAGCCCTCATATCAATCAATACATCCATAACAACATATTTAACAAATTTACAAAGCTACTCATATTCACATCAAGGTTTGTCAAAATATTTTTCCTTTTCTAGAATTTCGTTTTTGGCTTTTCGAGTAGAAAAGCACATATACGTACATACGACCTCTAGTTAGACGCAGCCTTCAAATCCATCTTAACCGAGCTCTTTGGAGAAGCCGAAGGTGCAGCTGAAGGAGATGCTGAAGGAGAAACTGAAGGAGATGCTGAAGGTGAAGCTGATGGAGAAACTGAAGGAGATGCTGAAGGTGAAGCTGATGGAGACCCTAAGCCATTGGTTTTAGTGAAGGTGGAGACTCCTGGGGCAGCGGCTGGAGAATCAGTCAAACCAGACCCGATTGCAGAATTACCAGTCCCGGTCGAATTGGACATAGTTGCAGTGTTACCTGAACCTGTGGAGGTTGTTATGTTAGAACTAGAACTGGTTTCTGGAGAACCTGCTGACCCGTTTCCAGTATTAGACTTTGTTGTGGTAGAGCCGGTTTCATTAGTAGGTGACATTGGTGCGACAGAACTTGTTGAGCCCGATTCGCTCGGACCCGTATTTGTGGAATTGGAAGAAGATGAACTGGTCATTGCGGCGTCAATTGCTGAACCGTTTCCAGTGAAAAGACCGGGGTGGTACGGAACACCTTTACCTGGAATCCAAGCATCACCTTGGATGTACTGAGCTGGAGTGAATTTAAGGATCTCTTCCTCACTCAACTTCTTGATTCCGGGCCAAGTAACCCGCTTCATGACAGGTGCACCCGGCCCAGTGTTACGCACCTCTGAGTAGAAAAGCGTGTTAAGGCCGAAATCGCCGAGCCACGGCTGCCATCCTTCCGGGGGAATAAAATCTGGGATGAATGTGTTCATGATGATAGTTCTTGAATACTCTTTCCATGGTCTTCCAAGATAGGCTTTACTAGTTTCCTTGACTGCCAAGTAATCCGTTTCGCCCGAGATCGTACATCCTTGGAGCACAAATCCCGTGGTTTCCCGTGGATCCTTACGTCCGTGGGCGGTAATGGGGCATGCCTGGTTCGGGAGTGGCTTTCGCACCAAGAAAGTACAGTTCTGGAATACCGCAGCTGCGTCTCCAAAGAGAAAATCGATGGTGCCCGAGATAGTACAGTCTCGGTAAAACTGACGGTGGGAATGTGCGTAGAGAGTGTCTTGGTAACCATCAAATCTACAGTTGTGGAATATCGACTCATCTGATAGAACCCTAATTGCAACCGCTTGATGCTTTATTGCCCCGGCTGTATTCTCGAACCCCATGTTTTTGGCAATGAAGTTGTCTCCAACAATGGCTGCAATAACCATAAGGCTCACTCACATACTGAATTCGTAACAAAAAAACCACAACAAGTCATGGATATCATTAAAATCATTACCAACGGTTGCCGTACGGTAGGTTGTAATGCCGTCCTTGAAACTTTTGTTGCCGGAAATGACGGTTTTGTCCGGGCCATCGCCGATGAAAACTAGATGTGTCATGCTTCTGTTCACCTGGACAAACTCTTTATAGATTCCGGCCTTAATGTGAACCACGAAAGTCGTATTCTTCTTCTTCGGGACATGATTCATTGCCTCGCTGATCGTCGCGTACTGACCGCTTCCGTCCTGCGCCACTACAATATCCGGTTTGACCTCAGACATTGGTGCTGTCAAGAGCCTACGCCCCCGCCCATCGATCCACGAGGGGAACTCTTGGGAGAGCAGCCGGCGACTATTCAACTCCGGAATCTGCATTTGTCTCAAGTAATTCGACATCTCGCTGACCATTGCAAGCCCGTTATGTGTCAACTGGACCGCGGTTTTCAATGCCTTTTTTATTGTCTCACCTGCATTACCTTGTGTCCCTTGAAACCCTTCGAGACAAGTTTGCTCATGGCTAATAGTCGCGCTTAGCCAAATCTTTAGTTTAACCAACGCCTCGTCAACCTTGTGAAGCTCGAACCTCCCCAATTCCTCAAACGATTTACTAAGCTCACCGATTGCGTAATCCATTAGCTCCTTGCATTGATCCAACGCCATCTTCGTCCTCGGATCCTTTTGAAGCTCAATCATAGTCTGTGACTTCTTCGCCACGTCACTTATCTGCTTCATCGTCGCGTTAAACGCTGTCTTCACCAGCTCTAAAGGGTCTGATGTCTTCTTTGCATCTTTCTTCAGAGTATCCTCACAAGTCTTCTTGTAATAGGTTGGCGCACAAACGTCTTTGATGGCTTTAACAGAAGCTGTGATTTCTCCGTTAGAGTCGCCTCCGTTGTCGTTATTGTTGACGCTAACGCCGATGGTAACGGCAACAACCATAGAGATCAGAAGAACAGAGGAGATGGAGATAACAACGTACCTCTTTTTCCTCTTCGAATCATCGTTGTATGATCCGTATGCCATTTTTGTTTTTTTGGTTTTTGTTTTTGTTTTTTTTAATAAAAATTGAGCAGCTCTTTTGTTTTTTTTTTTGGGGTTTTTTTGTGTGTTTTTCAAAGAGCTGATTGTTGTTTTTGTATAGACTCCTCTTTCGAAGCTTACGTAGCCTCCTTAGGAGTGTGAATTCTGCATAAATTTTTGAAATATTTACAAGGATAGTTTTGTTTCCTACAGATAAAAGAGTTTCGATGTTTTGCTTGCTCTGTTTTGTGGGGTTTGGCGGGAAAGTCGTTCGGCTTAAGAGCGAAAGAGACAGACAAAAATAGGTTTGTGGTTTTTTCTTCTTCTTATTTTTTCCTTCTAACTTACTAAACATGGAAGATTAATCAATAATCTTAATTTAAGGTACAATCGAATCGAATTGAAAGTAAAATAGAATTTTGTTCACATAATTTGGTGGACAGAAATAATGAATGGGATAATTGGGAAGAAAATCTTAAAATAAATCCAATTTTAGATTAGGATTAAAGATCTATGTTTTACGAGCTAGGATTAGAGTTTAAGATTTAGGTTTTAAAACATAGTTAAGAATTAAATTTTAGGATTTATGATTAAAATTTAGAATTTATAATTTATGGTTTAGATTTTAAACTATTTTTATTTATAAACATATAATATATTTTAAAATTTACCAATAAATTTAGAGTATTTTCATAATCCTCCCAATGATTGTGCACACTGAATCGAGTGTACATGAATGTGGAAATTTCACTCACTAAAGTGAACTTTGATATATTTTCACATAATCTCAAAATGATACGATCTCCCAAAGGAATGCACACTCTTGTTGGTATTGAAATAGATAGATCCTTGGATAAACGAGGTGGAAGTGAATGGTTGCGTCGAGAGCTATGAATGACCCTCGGTAAACCAGATCCGAAGGCTAACCACCTAAGGAACGAAGGAACTCTTCGGCTAACCACCTTGGAGTCGGCGAGAACACAAGGCTAACCACCTAGTGATCGGTTGTGATCAAAGAGCTAACCACCCAATGACCGGTTTGATTTCGTTGGCTAACCACCAAGAGATCGACAAGTTCACAAAAGAACAAGAGAGAAACTTCTTTAGAAAAAGATTTTATAAAACTGAATGATTGGAGAGAATGTAGATAGAAAGCATTAAAAACAATGCATGGAAAATAACAAGGTACTAAAAACAATGCATGGAAATTAACAAAGTCTAATTAATTCATAAGACTAAGTCCATTGAATCTTTGACTAATAATAACTCAAGGTGTGACCACCCTCTTGGCCTTCCTCGTCCCTTTGACTTATATTCCATGCAAATTTTCATGATATATTTCATGAAATTGGACCGTAAAGAGGAAACATAAGTGTTGCCTCGTTAAAACCTTTACTCGGAAAACCCATTGGGACAAAACCGAGTACAGGAAAAAGAGTACAACAACTTATGCTTAACGTCCAACCTCAAGAAAATATCGTAGCCGAAATTGAGGTAACGGCGTTGTGCATAAGCTGATCTTCTTCCTTGATCCGAACGTCATTAAGTAACTCCTGAACAGCTCCGGCAAGCTTCCTTGTCTTGGACCGCGTAACGGGACCTTCGGGTACGCTCAAAGCTTCCTTGTCCAAAGTATGCTCGTCCATGATCGCATCATCCCCCTCCTCTTGAAAAGGATTTGTCCTCAAATCGTCTTGATCTGCAACAAAAGGAATGATATCAGCAATATTGAAGCTAGAGCTAACGGAGTACTTACCTTGGAGATCAATTTTGTAGGAGTTGTCATTGATCTTTTCCAAAACCGTGAATGGTCCATCAACTCTCGGCAAGAGTTTAGACTTCCGTTCTTCTGGGAACCTCTCCTTTCGTAAGTAGATCCAAACGAGATCGCCGGGTTCGAACGTTTTCTTGTGCCGCCCTTTGTTGGCATGTTTGCGGTATAGCTCGGTCTTACGCTCGATGTTCTGTTTTGCCTTCTCATGCATTTGTTTCACCAACTCGGCCTTCTTCTTTCCATCCATGCTTACACGTTCACTCAAAGGTAAAGGAGTTAGATCAAGAGGTGTAAGCGGGTTAAAGCCATAAACGAGTTGAAAAGGAGAATAACAAGTAGTAGAATGCACGGCATGATTATATGCAAATTCTACGTGAGGTAAACAATCCTCCCACGACTTACGATTCTTTTTGATCACGGTCCTTAAGAGTGTCCCTAAAGTCCTATTAACCACCTCGGTTTGACCATCGGTTTGCGGATGGCAAGTAGTAGAGAAACAAAGCTTAGTTCCTAGCTTAGACCATAGAGTCTTCCAAAAATAACTTAGAAACTTTGTATCCCTATCCGAAACTATGGTCCTAGGCATTCCATGCAAACGGACAATCTCCCTAAAGAATAAGTCGGCAATGTTAGAGGCATCATCGGTTTTATGGCAAGGTATGAAATGGGCCATCTTAGAAAATCTATCCACCACAACAAAGACCGAGTCACTACCTTTCCTAGTCCGGGGTAATCCTAAGACGAAGTCCATCGAGATGTCGGTCCATGGTACACTAGCAATCGGCAAAGGAGTGTACATACCTTGGCCTTGGCTTTTGGACTTAGCGAACTTACACGTGGTGCATCGGCTACAAACTCGTTCCACGTCATGCTTCATGTGCGGCCAAAAAAAATGGTCTTGTACGATTGAAAGGGTCTTGGCCACGCCAAAGTGTCCCATCAAGCCTCCACCGTGTGCTTCTCTAACAAGAAGATCTCGCAAAGAAGAGTTAGGAATGCAAAGACGGTTTTTATAGAACAAAAACCCATCACTTCTAAAGTACTGTCCCGAAGCAAACTTTTTGCAAGTAAGAAATACTTCCTGGAAATCGGGGTCGGTTGCGTATTCTCCCTTGATCATCTCAAATCCGAGAATTTTGGCATCTAGAGTCGAGATCAATGTGTATCTCCGAGATAAAGCATCGGCCACCAGATTCTCCTTGCCTTGCTTGTATTGGATCACGTACGGAAAGGTCTCTACGAACTCCATCCAACGGGCATGCCTCTTGTTCAACTTCTGTTGGCTTTTCAAGTGCCTAAGTGATTGGTGATCGGTGTGAATCACGAACTCCTTTGGCCAAAGATAGTGTTGCCAGGTTTGGAGTGCACGGACTAAGGCATAGAGCTCCTTATCATACGTCGGGTAGTTGAGCGTAGCTCCTCCGAGTTTCTCGCTAATGAAGGCGATTGGCTTTTTCTCTTGCATTAGCACGGCTCCTATACCTACACCAGAAGCATCGCATTCAATTTCAAACGTTTTCATAAAATCAGGTAAAACGAGAAGAGGGGCGTGAGTAAGCTTGTGTTTTAGGAGCTGGAAAGCGTCCTCTTGAGCTTGTTCCCATTTAAAGCCCACGTCTTTTTTGATCACTTCGGTTAGTGGTGCGGCAATGGTGCTGAAATCTCGAACGAACCGTCGATAGAATCCG
The DNA here is from genome assembly GCA_900406555.1 of Pseudoturritis turrita. Classification (NCBI taxonomy): domain Eukaryota; kingdom Viridiplantae; phylum Streptophyta; class Magnoliopsida; order Brassicales; family Brassicaceae; genus Pseudoturritis; species Pseudoturritis turrita. The sequence goes on along the minus strand of OVBL01001017.1, from coordinate 61,659 downwards.
GCTAAGCCGTGAAAGCTTCGGACCTCACCAACCGTCTTAGGACTCGGCCAATCTTGGATTGCCTTGATCTTGTCCTCATCAACCTATATGCCCTGAGAACTCACCACAAAACCTAGAAACACAACGTTATCCGAACAAAAAGAATATTTCTTAAAGTTACCAAAAAGAAGTTCTTTCCTAAGCACGTCTAGGACCAAACGCAAGTGTCCTACATGGTCATCAAGGGTCTTACTATAAATCAGTATGTCATCAAAATAGACAACAACGAAGACTCCTATAAACGATCTAAGAACATGGTTCATAAGACGCATGAAAGTGCTAGGTGCGTTCGTAAGACCAAACGGCATAACAAGCCACTTGTATAAACCGTGCTTAGTTTTGAAAGCGGTTTTCCATTCATCACCTTCCTTCATCCGGATTTGGTGATAACCACTTTTCAAATCAATTTTAGAAAATATACTAGACCCATGAAGTTCATCTAACATATCATCTAACCTTGGAATCGGATGGCGATACTTTACCGTAATATTGTTGATGGCTCGGCAATCAACGCACATTCGCCAAGATCCGTCTTTCTTAGGAACAAGTAGCACCGGAACGGCGCACGGACTCATACTCTCCCGGATATGACCCTTCTCCATAAGTTCACCGACTTGTCGTTGGAGCTCCTTGGTCTCGACCGGATTGGTTCGGTTCGGAAGTGTTGCTCCGGAAACGAAGTCTATTTGATGTTCTATCCCACGAATGGGAGGTAAACCGTCTGGGCTATCTTTCGGAAATACATCACTATATTCCTGCAAAAGAGACAACACATTGCTCGGGAGATCCGGCTCGGGGTTAGTCATGCTAGCGAGAACATCCTTAAAGATAAACAAAATGAAAGGTTGCTTAGTGACGAGTGCATGCTTAATCTCACCCGGCCTCACAAAAAGAGTCTCTTGCCTCTCGGGTTTACTCTCAACGGCCTTTAGCTGGGCTTTCCTCGAACTCTCACTCTCATTTTTAGTGTAAGAAGTGTTTAGGGGGTCACTCAAAATACTTTTACCTCGGTGTTGCTCAAGCTTGAGCTGGTCTAGGTACACCTCATGTGGAGTCAAAGGTGCAAGAGTGATCTTCCGTCCTTGGTACTCAAAGGAATGTTTGTTAGTGTACCCATCATGAACCACCCTTCGGTCGTACTGCCATGGCCTTCCGAGTAGGATGTGGCCAGCTTCCATGGGTAACACATTGCAAATGATCTCATCCTCATATCGGCCAATCGACAAAGGTACCGAAACTTGATGTGTAACCATGAGTTGTTTTTGATTACTCAACCACCTCAGACTATACGGCCTTGGATGTTTCCTCATTTCCATGTTTAGTTTCTCCACCAAAGTTGTACTAGCAACATTAGTGCAACTTCCGCCATCGATGATTAAGCTGCACACCTTGTTCTTAACCTTACACCGGGTGTGGAACAAGTTTTCCCGTTGTTCATCTACTACAGAGTGCTCTTGAGAAAGAAGAACACGTCTAGCCACAAGTAGCTCTCCTTCTACCGCATGTTCCTCACCGTCATCATAGATTGGTCCGGTCTCGGATTCCTCTATATCATCCTCGGTCACGATCTCTCCACTATCCAACATCAACATCGCACGTTGGTTTGGGCACTTATTCGCATAGTGTCCTTTGCCCCTACACTTAAAACATTCGATGTCACGATTACGAATAGAGGTAGAAGCTTCGGCCTTACCCTTGTAGTCATGACCGGACGAACTAGGTTTGTAGTCCGTTTTTGGTTTAGCATCCATACGGGTCGGGTAATTCGGCTTCTCACTTTTGGTGTAGTTTGGCTTAGACACGAAAGGTGTTCGTGTGACACCCTTTCTCTTAAGTTGCTGCTCCACGAGAATGGCTTTATGCAACATCACCTCTATGGTGTCATAAGACTGCATCTCCATCCGATCTTGTAAATCTCGATTCATGCCGCTTAGAAATCGGGCCATAGTTGCATCACCGGGCTCGTCTATATAAGCTTTGAGCATGAGTTTTTCCATCTCCTGGAAGTAGTCCTCAACTCCCTTACTTCCTTGTGATAGCCTACGCAACCTTTGGTGTAGCTCGCGGTGGTAGTGGACTGGTACAAATCGCTTCCTCATGATTGACGACATTTCTTCCCATGTTTCCACGGGGTTTTCTCCATTGCGTCTCCTGTTTGTCACCACTTGATCCCACCAGTCAATAGCATAATTATGAAACTCGGTAGCGGCTAACCTGACCTTCTTGTATTCGAAAAAGTTTTGGCAATCAAAGACCAAGTCGATCTTCTTTTCCCACTCTAAGAAAGCATCGGGATCATTAGGTCCGTAGAAGGGTGGAATGCGAAGCTTCACGCTGCCAAGATCATTGTCATTTCTTCTCTGGGCCGGAGGTTGTCTAGACCGGTTATCTTCGGATAAGTCGTGAAACGGGTTGTTGAACTGCTCGGTTTGTTGAATCTGTTGATTCCGCCGATTTTGCCTATGTCTAGGCGGGACTCGCGGATTTCTTTGAGCAACGCTATGGTCGGATCCGTGACTTTCGGCCAAGTTGCCTTCTCGAGCTACGCCTTGGTTGGTTCTTTCGTTTCTTTCTCGTCTATTCAGTGTCCTAATACTAAGAGTGGCTATTTGACCTCTCATTTCGTTTAGCATAGCGGACATAGTATCCATCTTGCGATTCATTTCGGCATCTCTTCTTCTCCTTGACCGTGAAGTACCGTCATCACTTCCATCGGACATTTTTTTTTTCCCTCGCAAAAGAAACAAACACGTTAGTAAAATAATCCTCACAAGTGTTTCACTCAAGTGTTTCGAACAACTCTCACAATATCCTCACACACACACAAGAAGTTCTCCTCGGTTCTTAAAGAACTAAATCGAAACAAATCGATGGTAGCTTCAAAAACCAAATCGTCAAACTAAAGATAGATAGTGAAGAAATACGAACCAATATTTATATATATATAATTTTTTTTTTTTTTTTTTTGTCACTTGTCTTCACATTTTTTTTCTGTTTTTTTTTTTTTTTAATTTACTTTTTTTTTTTTAAATTGGTTTTGATACAAAAGATAGAAAGGAAAGAAAGAAGATAGAATATGAAGAGATAGAAGATGGTTTAGAAAATACCGCTATTTCAAGAGCGTGGCTCTGATACCACTTGATACGATCTTCCAAAGGAATGCACACTCTTGTTGGTATTGAAATAGATAGATCCTTGGATAAACGAGGTGGAAGTGAATGGCTGCGTCGAGAGCTATGAATGACCCTCGGTAAACCAGATCCGAAGGCTAACCACCTAAGGAACGAAGGAACTCTTCGGCTAACCACCTTGGAGTCGGCGAGAACACAAGGCTAACCACCTAGTGATCGGTTGTGATCAAAGAGCTAACCACCCAATGACCGGTTTGATTTCGTTGGCTAACCACCAAGAGATCGACAAGTTCACAAAAGAACAAGAGAGAAACTTCTTTAGAAAAAGATTTTATAAAACTGAATGATTATTCTCAAAGAGATTACATAGTTTATATAGGGAGAGAATGTAGATAGAAAGCATTAAAAACAATGCATGGAAATTAACAAGGTACTAAAAACAATGCATGGAAATTAACAAAGTCTAATTAATTCATAAGACTAAGTCCATTGAATCTTTGACTAATAATAACTCAAGGTGTGACCACCCTCTTGGCCTTCCTCGTCCCTTTGACTTATATTCCATGCGAATTTTCATGATATATTTCATGAAATTGGACCGTAAAGAGGAAACATAAGTGTTGCCTCGTTAAAACCTTTACTCGGAAAACCCATTGGGACAAAACCGAGTACAGGAAAAAGAGTACAACAACTTATGCTTAACGTCCAACCTCAAGAAAATATCGTAGCCGAAATTGAGGTAACGGCGTTGTGCATAAGCTGATCTTCTTCCTTGATCCGAACGTCATTAAGTAACTCCTGAACAGCTCCGACAAGCTTCCTTGTCTTGGACCGCGTAACGGGACCTTTGGGTACGCTCAAAACTTCCTTGTCCAAAGTATGCTCGTCCATAATCGCATCACAAAATATAATGGTGTATAAGAGAAAGTTTAAAATGAATAATTTGAAAATATAAATCACCAAATCATACTCCTTCTTTTGGGACGTCTTCCTTAAAAAATTATATAAATAAACATCATTGACATGAAATAATTTAAACATGAATGATCTACGGTATAACGTTTATAAATTAATAACTGATAGATTAATAAATACGATAAATTAATAATTTTTTCATGTTTTGAGTTGGACAATTTTAAAATATAATATAATTCAATAAAATAATAAAATTAAAAAATGTTTATGTAAATATATGGCCTCAATAAGAGAATAATTATTGTATGTTAAACTTATACAAGTATAACTAAGAAAATTTAGTAAAATCTGAATCTAATGTTGTTTATTTATTTATTTATTTTTAAATTGAAACCACATTAGAATTCATCTCTAATTTTTCTTATGACATATAAATTAATGGTATTGTGCTTTTGAGAAGAAATTGTTGCCTTCTTGAACTGCATAAAAAAATTACGAAAAATTCTATATGATAATTGCTTTCACGCCCATAATTGTTTCCAAAAATATTGTAGTATCGTCTACATCTTCATCTTCATCATCAACATTATGCATAATATTCATAATTTATTCAAATTTTTGAATTTTTATATGGATAATCTAGTAAGTTATTGCGATAGTCAAAATTATTAATCATAACTTTAAGTTTATGAATGTTGCTTTTATAAGTGGATTTATTTTCGAAATGCTTTGATACAACATCCCTTTAACAAATTTTGTATTGTCGAAAACAATTTGTTATTTCTCTTGGTAAATATTAACTATCCATACCAAACTGCATGAATCATGATTGATAGCATCCAAAAATAAAGAAAATTCGAAAAGATATTAATTTGAAAGAAAACTTCCTAAATGTTTTTTGAGAAGATTATGGAATTTAAAAAAAAATCTATATAATTCAGTAACTACTATCAATAAACTAATATGTTTATAAATTAATAAAATATATTAATTCTAACATCGTAGATTTATAAAGATGTTACTCTGTATTGAAAATTGAGTTATAATACCGTTCGTGTGGATATTTATTAAAGGTCTGACCGGTTTAAACGTAGCTGATGCGGATGCAGTTGCGGGAGTTTGAGGAAGCGGACGGTAGCAGTTTCTAGCGTTATTGGACAATTTATGCGACTGGTAAAACGGCTGGAAACGGATGCGTTTGCAAGACGTTTATGACTGGTTTACAGCGGGTGCGATAGCGGATTTACATAAAACTATCAAAATACACATAATATATAATTTATATAAAAATCAAAAATATATTGTTATAAAAAATAAAATTATATTTTAAATAAATCATAGAATAATTAAATAATTTTTTTAAAGATGTTTGGAACATTTTTTATATATACAATAACATTTTTTATAATTATTAAAATTAAAATTGAAATTAAAAATATATTATTATAAAAAATTAAAATTATATATTTTAATAAATTATATAATAATTAAATAGTATTTTTACAATAACGTTTTTTTGTAATTACATGTTTATTTTAGTTTAATTAAAATATATATCAAGTGTATATAATTTTATATGATAATATTCGATATAAAAATAATTTTTTTAAAATAATTTTTTTTGTAAATTTTAGTTTATTATTTAAGAGAATATTTTTTCAACAAAATATTTTATCAACCATCCGCAACCGCCCGCAACCGCAAATGCCTGTGGAAAGGAGTTTTTGATTTAGAGCGGTTTCAAGCAAATATAAAGCGGTACGAAGCGGTATGCAGCGGTTTATGTGATTGTTGTCAAACGCTATCAACCGTAACCGTCCGCAAACGTAGCGTTTGCGGGTGGTAACGGGTGAACCAATCAACTCCTAAATTGAGCTGGTCGTTGGTAAAAATGATTTTCGGACCTAAAATGGATCTCCGAGACGTGGAGGCCCTTAAACGAGATAGCCGGAAAGTTATATGTCTCTGAACCAAATATCTAGCATAATATTTTCAAGTCACTAGATTACACCAGTTCTGATAAGATAATGCATTTACGTAAGATGATATATTTGCTACATGATAGACAACGAAGAAGAAATCACATATTACATTTTTTTAGAGCAGAAAGCACATGATACATATGAACTTTTTCAACACTTGAAATTTAATAGTAAAATAATTACTTTGTCAAAGTATGACATACAAAATATATATCAAATCTAAGTCTACACAGCAAGGTATGCAAATGTGGTATCACATTAATTAAGACTTAGTGATGATTGTGAATTGCTGATTGATTATGCATGATCATATACATGAGTAGGCATGTATAGGGTGGTTAACGAAAGAAGAATTATATGTTAAATGATAATAAAGCGTTGAATACGGTTAGCTTGTGAATCAAGTAAAGAATGAAATTGTATGGAATGGAGACCACCTTAATCAATTTCAAAGAAGAACCACTCGGAGTTCAACCGAGTCAAATTGAGCATCGCAACCACCTTTGGGCGAGAGAAGAAGACTTTTGATTGAGCGAATTCATCTTTTGGTAGAAAAGAATTTACTTTGGTTGGAGGAGATTTACGTCTAATACGACAATACCTATCCAGGTCGACCATCAATTCATCATGTTCCATAAGGCCATTGGATGTGAACCATCACCTGAAACTGAGTATTCACCGACCCAAATATTCCAAAAAACATTTCAGTTGAGAGACATTACCCTTGAAACGAACTAAAAATAGATATGGTCGAGTCACCTTATCCACAGACAAACTATAGAATGTACCAAATTTTATTCCATCCGAGAAATACTTAAGCCCAAAGAATGAAGTTCACAAACCATACCCATGAAGGCTTGATCCAAACTTGACCCGTTTCATCTTCTTGAGTCTTTCTTGGATCCATACTGCTAGAGACCCAAACCGGATTGAACCCGGATCCATCCAATAACGTCAGTTCAACCCAACAACTCTATTTTAATTCATCTAAGAAAACCGACCCACTCGAAAAAATTGGGTTAGTTCTATTCAATATAATGAAGCTTCCAGACCATTTAGAAGGTTTTAATACATGTGAAAACGCCCAAAGACTAGAAGAGGAAGAAATCAATGTTTTGAAGAAAGATTCATTTTTGGACCTGTTTACATTTATCCAACGGTCAATTTTTCCAAGAACAGATCTTTGCTGGAAGATCTCGATCATTTATTCCTCATAGAACATCTTAGACGTCCAAGGGCATCTAAAGACCTAAAGCTTCAACAAATTCCTTCAGCCGAGACAAAAGAGATTTCTCCATTAATGCCTAACTGCTAGATTCTTCAGTGGCGAGTAGATCATATATATTTCCTTTTCATGTATTTATATACCGTTGGAGGTCTTCTCTTTGAGCCTATAAATACTCAGCTGCTTTGTACTTTTGATTCATGCTTCTTTACCTAATAAAACAGTTGTTGCTGCAAACACTTTGTGCTTGATTCTGTTTTGTTTGTGCGAATTCTTGAGTGTCTTGTGGATTTATTCACTCTTGATTTTGTGAGAGATTTAATTATTTGTGAGGAATAGCCTTTGGATTAAGCGTTTGACCTCCTTGGTGTATTCAAATTTGCCATCAATCGAGTGTACTTCCTTTCATCATATCATCCATCCATTCCACCAATCGTATTCTCTTGATTTTCGTGTGCTATGAGTTTGCCATTAACTATGTCATTTGATAGTTGATAGTGGATCATGTACTAACATTGCTAGTGTTATTCTAGTTAAAAATTTAGGTCTCGTTCCCAAAAAGCACCCGATGCCATACAATCTGAAATGGCTCAATGATAGCAAAAAGCTTAAGGTCACAAGGCAGTTTGAAGTCCCATTCTCAATTGGCCAATACTAAGACAAAGTTGTTTATGATATCACACCGATGTAAGGAGGCCATATCTTACTTGGAAAACCGTGGTAATATGATCATGAGGTATCACACAATGGAAGGACGAACCAAGACTCATTATGTCGAAACATAAAAAATTCACACTTACACCATTGGACCAAGCTGAAGCCCGAAAAAATACAAGCCAAAACAAAAGCATCCGCAGACACAAAGGTAAATTTTTATGTTGACAAAGCATGTATAGTTTTCTTTCGCACATATGTGATGTGTTGGGGTCAGGCTTCACCTAACGAAGATCAACATTTAAAATGACAAAGTAACGGCTAGTTGTACATTGGGCCTCCAAAGAGTTGGGCTCGGCAGAGGAAGAAAGAGCTAAGCAAGATGGGCCTAGATGAATCATATGGGCCGAACCAAACTCCATGGGACGAGCCAAGCTCCATGGGCCCAGCAGAACCGCGTGGATCGAGCCAAAACACGTGGGCCGAACAACGTATGGGCCGAGCCAAAATGGGCCGAACCAAATGAGGGATGTTCTGTATCAAGTTGGCTGAAGAAGGAGATAATGACGAATCCTGAGAAGAATATGCCCCGATATTCTCGGCTAGGCATCAAATATCACCCTTATAAAAGCAGGGGGTGGACCTCGGAAGAAGCACTGAGCGAAATACTTTCTTAGAAAAATACTTTCATTGTACTCAGAAGCTTATCAAAACATTAGTAAAAATCATCTTGGATCTCTGTTTCTGCAGTTCATTCTTATAAATTTATGTTCTCTTAAAATTCCTAACCAAATTTAGTTGTGAGGATTTTGGCTAGCACATTATGCACTTGTCCTTGTCTAAAATGTCTAAAAAAAATTTATGAACATGTTTGGACCATACAACAACAACAAAAGTTGGAGCAGGAGACATGCAATCAGAGATACCCATTCTCCAATAACAAGGGGTGATCTATTCCCTGCTCATCAAGTAAGCACCATAAGATACACATAGCAAGCAAAAAAAAAAGAAGACAAAATTCATTTCGAAGATACATCTATAATCCCCTAGCTTATACCCATACTATCTTGGTCTATATCTTTGCTAGAAAAACCAGTTTCAAGGACGAAACCTTCTCAAGGTGGAGGGTATGATGTGGACATCACACTAGTAGCCGAACATGTGCTAGAAACAATATCAATACGTGTGGAGGCTAAGGAGAACAACTCAGAGTTCAACCAAGTCAAAGCGAGCATCCTAATTTGGGCGAGAGACGAAGACCTTTGGTCGAGCCAATTCACCTTTTGTTTGAGAAAAATCTACTTTGGGCCAAGGAGATTTACCTATGGTACGAGAAGATATACCCAGGTCGGCCAGCCTTGACCAAAGCCATTCATCATGTACCATGAAGCCACCGAACATGAACCAGCACCTAAAACTGAATATTCACCGATCCAAATGATCCAAATAACATTTCAGTCGAAAGACATTACCTTTGGAACAGACTAAAATGGAGATGGTCGTAACACCTTACACACATACGAACCATGGGTTGTACCAAGTTTCATTCCATCCGATAAAGACTTAGGGCCAAATAATGAAGTCCAAAACCCATACCCATGAAGGTCTGAACCAAAATTGACCCTGTCAATCTTCTTGGATCCACACAGCTTGACACCAAGACCAGATTGACCCGGATCCACCCAACAAAATCAGTTCAACCAAACAACTCTATTTGAATCCATATAAGGAAATTGACCCACTCGAACAACTTGGGTCAATTCTATTCGATATAATAAATCTTCCATACCATCTAGAAGGTTTCAATACATGTGAAAATGCCCAAATACCAGATTAGAAAGAAATCAATGCTTTGAAGAAAGTTTTCTTTTCCGGACCTGTTTACATTTATCCAACGGCTAAGTCTTACAAGAATAGTTTTTTCCTAGAAGATATCAACCCTTTATTCTACCTAGAACATCCTATACGTCTAGAGGAATTCAAAGAACTAAAGCTTCAACAAATTCCTTCAGCTGACACAAAGAAGGTTTCTCCATTAAAACCTAACGGCTAGATTCTCCAGTGACGAGCATATCATATTTGTTTGATTTATTTATTTTCTTTTCATGTATTTCCAGACCTCTGGATGCCTTTAGGCATGTTTCTTTACTTGATAAACTTTGAGTTTTTTGCTTCAAATACTTTGTGCTTGATTCTGTTATGTTTGTGCGAGTTCTTGAGTGTCTTGTGGATTCATTCACTCTTGATTTCGTGAGAGAATTAATTTTTTGTGAGGAATAACCCTTGGATTAAGCCTCCGACCTCCTTGGTGTATTCATATTTGCCATCAACCAAGTGTACTTCCATTCATCCTATATCATTCATCCATTCCACCAGCCTTAATTTCTTGATTATCGTGTGGTATAAGTTTGGTGGATTCCAATCTTATATCATATGTCATGATTCGGTGCTCTTTATCCGTACAAAGAGCGGTTACAAAGACACGAAGGAAAAAATTGCAACCTAGGACCATGTACTACTGACCTGTATTTATCGTTACTAGGAATGTAACATAAGGGACTGGAGATCCATGTAGCCTTTGTGGCTACGGAGGCCATAAGGTCACCTTGAGTATGAGAAAAACAAGTCTCAAATTTACAAGGAACTAGAGTTTGGTGGAGTGATGAGATTTTGTGTACTAGAAAGTTCTTCTAGTTACATGAACATATGTTGTTGAGTTATGGCAATATGAGTATGCTTATGTTGTTTCGATCACAATGCACATTATTCAATGCAGATTTTCTAATAGCTTATGTATTGAGTGACAAGTCCTATATGTGTATATGATTAAGTGGTCATTGGAATGATGATATGCAAATGATAAGAAATCAATATTGAAGTAATTATAATGTTATGTTGTAAGTCATCGAAATGTTAAAAGAACTGAGGTGAGGTTATGTGTTATGTGTTATGTTCTTGATGCTAAGTGATAAGTATGATGTATTAATCATTATTGTTCCCTTTGCTGGGTGCCAAAATGATCCGGGTTCACTAAGTATACGTTGTATCTCACGATTCTCTTTTCCACATTTTTTAGGTAATCGTCTGAGTCTAGTTTCTGGAGAGGGACAAAGGATATGTGATAGATTTCTAGTGCCTCTTGCCGTGTTGTTTTACTTTGGTTTGAGAAAAAACAACCGGTTAATTCGAAGAGCTTGTGGACATGGGTCAAATATACCATATAATGTCTTATTAAACAAGTACTAATTACAAGAAATAAGGATCAAAACAGTGTGAATTGTGTAGCTCCATGAATAAGTAAGTTGTTGCAATCCACATGCTATAACAATATATAGTTCACGTAATATACAAGTTGTTGCGGTATGCAGTCTGCGTAAAATGAATAATGACATGAATGGTGGTTGCAAACCGTGAAAGTGACGAATTGATAGTTTATTGTCTTTGAGTTCATGTCAAATCTCTTGGTCGATGGTGCTTAGGATTTTTCCTTTCTTCATTCTTGCTCCCAACTTTCATCCTCTTCTCAAGTTCTTTCGTTCCTTATTTATAGGGGAGTCGTCTCGTTACTCAAATCCACGTGGGCATAATAATTGACTGCCTAACCCTAATCTAGATGGAATTAAGAGTCCTCCGTTATAACCCTTGACAAACCAAGAGAAGAGGAAGGTGGCGGAAGAATGAAACTTTTTTTTGTATATCGATTACTTGTGATTACATCAATATATATATATATATATATACACGAAACAAATAAATCTAGTTTCCTAATTTAAGATTACAGAAGATAAGTAATTGATACTATGGAAAGATATGCGCAACACCCTCCCTCAAGATTGAGCATGCACATCGAAAATGCCCAGCTTACGAAGAAAAACTTGAAATTCTTTACGTCCTAAGGCCTTTGTTAGGATGTCAGCCAATTAATGTTGTGACAGCACATGTGTGGCAGAGAGTTTTCCAGCAATGATCGCACCCCAAATGAAATGGCAGTCCGATTCAACATGTTTTGTGCGCTCATGTTGAACATGATTGACCGATAGCACAATAGCTGATTTGCTATCCGAGTAGACACGCATTGACTGATGATGAGGGACGCCTAGATCAGAGAGTACATTTTTGATATGAAGTAGTTCTTTTGTGAGAAATGACAGTTTCCGATACTCGGTCTTCGGGGAGGAAAGACTAACTGTTTCATGTTTCTTTGTTGTCCAAGAAATTGGCGTGTTCCCAAGGTGAACAAAGTAACCTGTCAATGATCGCCGAGTGAGAGGGCAAGAGGCCCAATCGGAATCACACCAACCGTGTATTTGCAAGTCAAACAATTGTGCAAGCAAGATTCCTTTTCTCGGATTAGATTTTAAGTACCAGACCACTCGTAAAGTTGCATCTCAATGATCTGGTCGTGGCTGTTGCATAAACTGAGCCAAAGTATGAACCGCGTAAGATAATTCAGATCTTGTTATAGCCAAATAGAAAAGTCTTCCAACCAACCGACGACACTCTATTGGATCCGTGATAAGAGGAGAATGAGATAGAGCAAGTTTATGATTCTGCTCCATCGGAAAGTATGACAGTTTTGCTCCGAGAAGTCCCGTCTCAGTAATGATATCAAAAACATATTTTCTTTGCAAAAGGTAGAATCTTTGGGCATTTCTTACAACTTCAATACAAAGAAAATATTTGAGTGGTCCAAGGTTCTTCATATGAAAGCAAGCATAGAGGTAATCTTTGAAACGTTCAACCGCTGTATGACAACTTCCGGTAATGATCAAATCGTCAACATAGACAAGAACATGAATGCATATGCCATTATTGTTGTAGCTGAAAAGTGAATAGTCAGAGTGCAATTGCTTGAATCCATATTTCTTCAACGTTGTTGATAGTTTCTCAAACTAACACCTCAGAGCTTGTTTTAATCCGTAAAGAGATTTATGCAATTGACATACCTTTTTGGGATCATCGGAATGAAAACCTTGTGGCAATTTCATATAAACTTCCTTTGTCAAGTCACCATGCAAGAAAGAATTGTGAACATCCATCTGATGGACATGCCAATCCTTAGCAGCTGCTACACCAAGAAATATTCGGATTGTGCTCATCTTTGCAACCGGTGCAAAGGTTTCGTCGTAATCAACTCCGTCCTTGTGAAATTTACCCAAAGCAACCAATCGTGTCTTATATCGCTCAATAGTCCCATCAGATCTATATTTAATCCTGTAAATCCATTTGTTGCCAATCGTCGCTTTTTCAGGTGGTAAATCTTCAATAGAAAACGTATTATTTCTCTGTAAATCGACAATTTCAAATGACATATTGTCACGCCAGATATCATCTGCCACTGCTTCCTTATGTTTTTGGTTCTGTATTTATAGTAATAGCAACTATAAACACTTTGTGCGAGAATTGATGGCAGTCAAGATAATTCTCAATCGGATAAATAGCTTGAGAGTCTGATTCACACATACTAGGATGTGTAACAACTGTGTTGTTGACGAACTGGTCAAGTGTTTGTTGGGGTCAAAATCTCCCCTCTTGAAGTTAACGGCAAGGGGATCGGGCGTCCCCCTAACTGTGCGTAGGATGAAACGAGTCGGGGATCACGGCCCATGGTGAAGCTGGATCGTGTACCCCGATCCATGGTGCGGTAGACAGGATCGGGGGTCAAAACTGTTGTGGTCAGATTCCACCTCGTGGGAATCAACGGTTAAAAAAATGGCTAAGTGTGAAAAATTGCTGGCAGCTAGATCCGTAACCGTGAGAAGTTGGATCGGGTACCCCGAGCTGTGAGTGGGATCGGGATCCCTAACCGCGAGAAGTTAGATCGGGATCCCTAACCATGAAATTGGATCGGGTACCCCGAGCTGTGAGTGGGATCGGGATCCCTAACCGTGAGAAGTTGGATCGGGATCCCTAACCATGAAGTTGGATCGGGAACCCCGAGCTGTGAGTGGGATCGGGATCCCTAACCGTGAGAAGGTGGATCGGGATCCCTAACCATGAAGTTGGATCGGGTACCCCGAGCTGTGAGTGGGTTCGGGATCCCTAACCGTGAGAAGTTGGATCGGGATCCCTAACCATGAAGTTGGATCGGGTACCCCGAGCTGTGAGTGGGATCGGGATCCCTAACCGTGAGAAGTTGGATCGGGATCCCTAACCATGAAGTTAGATCAGGTACCCCGAACCGTGAACAAACGAGTTGGACTGGGTATCCCGAACCGTGACGAGGTAGGTTGGGTCGTGTACCACGATCCATGACACGACAGACGGATCGGGGGTCACGACCCACGGTGAAGGAACTGGGTCGTGTATCCCGATCCATGGCACGACGAACGGATCGGGGGTCACGACCCACGGCGAAGAAGCTGGGACGTATACCCCGATCCATGGCACTACAGACGGATCGGGGGTCACGACCCATAGTACGTCACTCGAACCGTGAACCGTGGTGTCACCCGAGCCGTGAGCCATGGCGTCGCCCGAACCGTGAACCGTGGTGTCACCCGAGCCGTGAACCGTGGTGTCACTCGAGCCGTGAGCCATGGCGTCACCCGAACCGTGAACCGTGGTGTCACCCGAGCCATGAAACGTGGCGGTACCCAAACCGTGAACCATGGCATCACCCGAGCCGTGAGCCATGGTGTCACCCGAGCTGCGAACCATGGTTAGAGAATGGGCCGAGACAACGAGCCCACAAGTTCAAGCCCACAAAAGAGATGACAAAGATAGCCCATGAATCGAAGCCCATGACGATGACAGGCTTTGCTAAAAGGAAATCCCGAAGAATTAGGAAATCTTCCTTATCTCTTTGGATACTAACTTAGCCGACTTAGCTTAGTATATATACTGATGAAAACCCTAAGAAAAGGGGGATCCGCAATTTACCTAGCAAAACTCTGTACTTTTGCTCTTACACAAAAAGCTTTCTAAGCAGCTTAATAAAAAGACCATCTTTGGATCTTCGTTTGTGTTTTTGGTGGTTTTTACTCAGAAGTTTCAGATCTCGCTAAAAGACATAACGAATTCAATTGGCGTGGATTTACACTCCCACAGTGTTATAGACCGAGTTTTCTTGCGTTTCCCTCGCCCAAGCACTTCGACTGTCACCGGTGGTACAATAGCTGACGATGGTGAGGGCAAAGTATCGATAGTGATTCTCGATGTAGATGGATCCACATAAACTGGATTCACAACTGTTGGACCTGTTTGAAGAAGTAAAGTTGGCCCATTATCTTCTAAAATTTTATTGATTACAATTGGTGACAATGAAAGGCCCACTTTTTGAACGTCTTCATCCTTATGAACTATTGCATACGGAAAATCAGTTTCCTGGAAGACTACATCACGAGAGACCAATAAATTATTCTGCTCCTAATCAAACAACCTCTAACCTTTTTTACCATGAGAATATCCAACGAAAATACACTTCCTTATTCGCAATTCAAATTTATCACCCTTGTGATTTTGATTATGTGCATAACAGAATGAACCAAATACACGCAAATGATCATAAGCTGGTTCCTTACCGTAAGTCAGTTTATAAGGTGTTTTTTTCATTGAAAATTGCAGATGGGTTTCTATTAATGAGATATACGACAGTTAAGATGCATTCTCGCAGAACTTAATGGGCATTTGGGATTGAAAACGCAAAGCTCTCCCAACATTTAGAATATGTCGATGCTTTTTTTCTACCCTCCCGTTTTGATGCGGAGTCTCCACACAAGAAGTTTCGTGATGAATTACTTGAACTCAGTTCCGTTATCACTTATAATGGTTTTGACATTTGTTTCAAATTGCCGCTCAACAAGAGCGAGAAAATTACGCAAGTGTTTTTGTGTTTAACTCTTATCAACCATCAGATAGACCCACACACCTCTTAAAAAATCATCCACTATTGTCAGAAAGTAAAGGGCACCAGAATGAGACGGAGTCCGATAAGGCCCCCAAACATCACAATGTACTAGTTGAAAAATTTACAAGCTTTTAATCTGACAAAAAGGAAAAGATTCACGAGTTTGTTTAGCTCGCATACATGTGTCACACACATTTTCCAAAAAATCACTACTACTTGAATTTGTTATTACTGGAAGCAAACTAACAACTTGTGCTGATGTATGTCCCAAGTGCTTATGCCAAATATCAAACAAACCCTTATGAATTGTGACCATCGCAACATCAGACTCCATTCCCCGAAAATAAAAACTTCCAGCTTCTCTCTTACCAACTCCAGTCACAATCTTCATAGTGCGGTCCTGAATCACAAGAAAGTGATAAGCAAGTTGTACCACACAAAAATTTTCATCCATCATTTGCCCAACATACACCAAATCCGATTGCAATTCCTCAACATAAAACACTGATTTCAATATAAGATGAGACCCAAGATGCACTGTTCCTTCCCTAACAGTGACCTTCTTATTACCATCAACTAGAATAATCAAAAACGGAGCTATGTTTCGCAAATCAGTCAACAATTCTACCTTTCCTGTCATGTGATGTGATCCCCATGTGTCCCATATCCAAGAAGAGGAATAAGAAGACATACCTGTTAACGTCTCAGATGCTCCTGACTTTCCAGTTTCATTACCAACACCTCGTCCAACATTGAGCATTTGGACAACTCCACGCCATTAATCATCAGTCAAGCCACTTACAGCATCACGATCGCGATCCGTGATAACACGATTAACTTGTTCAAGCGATGATGCGACTGTAACTGCATTCGCATACGATGGTGGTGTTCAAAACTGTCCACCCGAAGAGATTCTTCCTCTGCCTCTACCAGTGCTTCCTTGTGAATTAGTTCTTACGCGTGGTCGATCACCCCACCACTTTGGATATCCTATGATCACAAAGCAATTCTCAGGAAAGTGAGTGTGCAAATTCCAAATCGTTCACGTTCCTCTGGTTTAAAACCTCCAAATTGCTCACGATCCTCTGTTTTGAAACGAGGTCGTGATAGTGCCGCAAAAGCTGTAACCTCAGGTCTATCGTATCTACTTTGGTGATTGTTGATCACATCTTCTTCTTGCCTGAAAATGTTATACACTTCTTCTAGACCAGGAAGAGGCACACGTGATGTCAAACTTGAACGAATCGTGTGATATTTTGTCTCATCAAGTCCAAACAAAAATTATTGCACCATGTCATCTTCTCTATCTTTTTCTTGTTGTGACCCGAGATTACACACACATCGACCACACTTACATGTCTGAAGATGTCGATAATTGTTCACATTGTCCCAAATTTTGTTTAGTTTCCCATAATAAGCTTGGACAGTCATACCTTGCTGTTTGAAAGAGGCTAAATTATCTTTCATCTTCTGGTTACGTGGACCATTAGAGACAGAAAATCGTTTTCTGATATGCTCCCATAAGTCTCTCGCCACATCTCGGTGTGAGATATTTGTTAACAACTCTGGATTGATCGTCATCTTCATCCAAGAGACGAGTAAAACATTGATGGTACACCAATCTTCTAGATCTAGTGATCCTTCTTCTGGTTAAGGTATGGTTCTGTCGAGGAATCCAAATTTTTTTCGTGAACGTAGTGCTGTTTTGAAGCCACACGCCCATTCATCATAGTTATTCGCTTTCAAAATTGGATGGGAGGTCACAGCTCCCGAGTTAACTGCTGCTGTTAAATCATAAGGTGATATTGTCCTTCTCACTTCAGTTGGTGTCAGAGTCGGTGTCAGAGTCTCGTCTGACATATCGTTTGTTGATCAAAAGAAAAAGTTTGGTGAAGTTCTGATATCATGACAAATCAAAAGAAGAAGAAGGAGACGGAAGAATGAAAAGAGTTTTCTGTATATCGATTACTTGTGATTACATCAATATATATATGAAACAAATAAACCTAGTTTTCTAATTTGAGATTGCAGAAGATACAGAATTGATACTATGGAGAGATATGCGCAACAACTCTTTTGTGAATAAATTTATTGCAGTGGGTGCTTTTTCGCAATGTGCACTTGGCTGCAGGAATGAGTTTTCTGTGGCCTGCCTTAACTCTATAATGTCTTAGAATTTGTATTTATATTGGACTTAACCTAAGAGATTAAATTAAACCCAGTAAGTTTTACGTTTTTTTTTGTTGAGCGCTCGGATCACTTTTATTTGATTGTATTATTGTTTATAAATAAAGACATCATATTTTTCTTTAAATTGTCGTCTCTAATGGCATGAAGCTTATTCTAGACTACACTAATCGGTTATGGGGACAATCATAGTGTCAACATAATACATGCAAACTTCTTAAACGGGATATATCATAATTACATATGTTCTAAAATGCATGACGTAGTATAGTAAAAGCATCACAATGTAACATTTTCATCTCTTTAGATGCGTGATAGGTGATAGAAAAATACATGTAACATTATTTAAATTGAACATGGATTTTACATTACTCCTTAAGACTTTTATCCTCGGGGTTTTCATCTTTGTATATAAGTTGTAATGGAATATCATCTTGGATTTAATTATTTGTAAACTTTGGAAAATTACAATGTTAGTACTGTCCACAGAAATAATGATAATGATCTTCTGTTTAGTGAAAAAATAAAATAATAATAATAAAGTATAAAACAAACAATATTTTCTTTTTTTGCAATAAAGCAAACCATATTATGTAGTAATAAATCAGTATTCATGAATGTATCTTTGGATATTTTTTACCAATAGTTTTGTAGTCTCATTTAAGAAAAAAAATTGACACTAAAGGTATTCAAGCCTTTTTTTTGTGGATATATATCTGAAAATATATTTATAAGGAATAAAATTGTTATTCTTTAGAGTTCATGCACCATGTTTGTAATTTTGTTTCCTTTTCGAGTATTTGAATACGACCAAAAACTAATGAAGGAAAATTTCACAATTTTTATTTACTAATTTTACCAAATGCAACTGTAGTCAAGCATGCTAAGACAAAGCTGTATAAGTACATATTTATGAAATATCTTCCAAGTTAATTTTTCCATATAGACATTGTAGTTTCTTTGTATTTGCAGTGATTAAGTATTTTCTATAAAATTAGTGAAGAATAACATCATCCTTCCTTTTTCCCCCTTTTTTTCAACAGAATAACATCATCCTTCCATAACATTGAAAGATGGTACTTTGACTAGTTGGCTTATTAACTGTTATTTTATTTTATTAGTTATTTTCTTTTTGATAAACAAATTCTTTTATTTTATTTTTATTTTATTTATTTATTTTTACGTTTTTAGTTTAATTTTAGATATATCTTTATACAAAAAAACTAATATCCATTTTCATAGAAAAATTAGTAGTTTGCAACAATTATTTTAAAGGTTTTTCGCATCATTCTCTTCCAAACATAAGAAGAAAACAAATTCTAATTTTATGATTTTTAGTGCGTCGTCGTGTAATACCCGTATGAATAATAAAAAAAAAACTAAAATTAAGATAGTTAGAGAAACAAACATAATTTTTAAAATAATAGATTTAGATAGTATATATTACGTGAAAACCAATAAATACAAATATTCGAATGAGTAGTTATAAAAACCATATCAACCGTGATATATATTGTAATGGTTTATACAAGTGTTATTACTGTGTAATCATCCAAGTTCAACTGTTCGTGGACCCAAAAAAAAAGAAATATCAGTTATAGCACTTATATTGACATATCTCACACAAAACATTAATTTGCAAAAAGAGTAAAAATCAAGATGGTTAGAAAACAACCATAATTTTAAAATATGGATTATTAGTATTTATATATAATGTAAACACACGTAAGTACACGTGTGTGTATATATATATATCTATAGAATTATATAAATTATATTGGTACATAATTCACACAAAAATATTATTTTGGAAGACACAAATAGTAAAATCAATTATTGATGATAAAAACAACCATAACCTTTTAATATATATTTTATATACTAGTTATATATATATATATATAACTAACGTAAACAAAGTAAATGCAATATATTCGAATGTGTAAATAAAAACCTAGTTATATAAATTATATCAGTACATATTTCACGCAAAAATGTCATTTTGGAAGACAAAAAGAGCCATAAATTTCAATGGATTTCACTAGTTATATGCCGAGTTATATAACTAATTATCATGGTACATCTTTCAACAAGAATATCATTTTGTAAGACAAAAAGAGTAAAATCAACATAATTAAAGAAACAACCATAACTTTTAAATTATGAATTTTGAGTAGTTCTGGTTTTAATTAATATTATTACCCTTGGAGATTTTATACCATAATAGTTAACGAGCACTAAGGTTATCTTCACAATAAATACCACCCTCCTTTCTCCGAATCTAGCACAAAGAGATAAAGATCACTTCTCATTCCGAACAAAGAAAAAAAAGATTTGTTATAGAGAACCAAGTTATGTCTTCTTCAAGCTCTTCCTCACCCAAACCCGAAAAACTCAAAGGCATCATTGTGGCCGTGGGGGAGTCCGAGGAGAAGGCAACGGACACCAACAATCCAAATCAAGGGGTTCCTCAGGAGGTTGTGAGTGAAAGGAGGACTGAGAGGTCTGGTTTCAGATCTGGTGCTGTCCGAACAGGAAGGGAGATCATGAAGTTTTATCCGGCAAAATCGAATAAGATCTACACTTGTCACTTCTGCAACAAAGGGTTCTCAACTTCTCAAGCCCTAGGCGGTCACCAGAACGCCCACAAGCAAGAGCGGGAATGGGACAAGAAGCGGAAGGAGATGGAAGCGGACTACCCCGGACTCACCTTTTTGAACCCTTACCTAGACAAGCCTCACTTGCTCTTAGGTGGGTATTCACAAGATGCTTTATCAAATGATAATCATCTTGGGATCACTCTTGAACCTTTTAAACGCAGCGTTTACCCATCCTTCAATAGAGGAATCGCGGACATGAACATGACCATAGTTCCTCGTATGACTCCTACTCGCTTCTTCACCGGGAACACTTGTACCTATGGCTCTTCTTCAACGGGCCTTGAGCCTATACCCTCCTTCAACAACAATTACCCACCGCTGATCCCTAGAAATGTTCCTCCTTTTCCTCCTCCTCGAACCACCGATTTGTTTTCGCAAGAGAACGTTTTGAGTGAGGAGAATCTCATCTCAAAGATTGGAAAAGACAATATTGTGGAGATTGATGATGATCAGCCAGAAGAAGGGGGATCTAAAAGCTGGGGTACTGATTTATCTCTATCCTTTTGAGTACTTCTTTAGTTCTATGCGTTTTTTAGTTTTCATTTTAGAGGTTTCATAGCTATTAGAGACCTCTCGCCACCACATCTCTCTCTATGAAGATTGTTGTTTCTCTTTTGTTTTTTTTTTTTGTTTATTGTATTTCCATTTAAATGTTCCTTTTTCTCAACTTTTATTCACATGTAATTGTGTTTTAATCAGTTAATTTTTCGATTAGTTCCTGGTTTCATTTTTTTTTTCTTTTCTTGTTGCAATGTCTATATCTCATGAATTGTTCTACCATTTCTGCAATTTTCAAATGTCCTTATTCAATATTCATAAGAGAATTAAATTCTCCAAA
Source organism: Pseudoturritis turrita (assembly GCA_900406555.1). Taxonomy (NCBI): domain Eukaryota; kingdom Viridiplantae; phylum Streptophyta; class Magnoliopsida; order Brassicales; family Brassicaceae; genus Pseudoturritis; species Pseudoturritis turrita. The sequence continues at coordinate 40,179 of OVBL01001017.1, read as the reverse complement.
GGTTATGGGTATATGTCTTGAATTGAAACCTTTGAGAAATCAGAAATATTCCTCAGTTTTCTTAAACATTTAGTTTGCCAAAATGTTCTAATTTTATGTATGATATCACAATTCGCCTTGGAACATTGGTAAAAATGTAGTAGAAATATTAGGGTCTTCTGATTAGTAATGTTCCCTAATTTTTTTTACAAATCTCATCATTTTTAGGACGTCACTGATGAAAAAAATTAGTTATCCAAATATATTATATTGATATATGTTAATCGAGTAATTAATCATAGTGTTGAATTTAAGAAGACGTGTGAAAAAAATTGAATCTAGGGTTTCGTATCTATAATATGATAGTGTCTGAACTTATTTGAGTTTCAGGATGCATACTAGTGTATAATAGATGTCATACGCACTATAGCACCATATAGACAAAAACCATTGTCATGAAAAGAAACTGACATGCATCAAATGAAATAATATTCGAAATAGTGCCATAAAATGATAGACATGAGTTTATTTGTTTAGAGTAGAGAACTAGAGAAAGTTATAATACTGCAATGTCCAAAATAATCTTTCAAATACGATGAAATATTTTGAATATTTTGAAAATTAATTCGAAAAGATCTTGTTAACTAAAATTTTCAGAAAATAAATTTTTATGTAAACATGTCCGAAAAACTTATCATTTATTTTTAGGAAAAAAAACTATAACTTTTTTTTGGAAATAATAGTACATTAGTAACCGAATAAACCCTTGTTATGTAGAGAGGGGAAAACATAGATTTCATGTCTAAACCCAATTGAATATGAACCAATGCTTCACTTCATGATTTGGATATGTAACTTTGCCAACCAAATTCTTTTAATTTTATTTTCCCGATATTTTATCTAAAGTATTATGAAGCAAAACTTTCAGCGATAATCTATAGTAATCTGTTGATATTGAAAATTAAATCTAGGGTTTTCTATCTATAAAATGTTAGTATCTCACTCAAGAGAAACTTCATGACGGGATAATGATGTATATATTACATGACCCACTGATGCAACAAGATATTTTGATAATTTTAAAATATATATTTTAGTATTTGTCTCTTTATTTACTAATTAGGACTTTTATAAGATTTGAAGTTTCACAAGTTTTTGAACTTTCGTATAAATAAATTTTTGTGTGTAACATTTCATTCAGTTTTTGAAAGATTAATAAAAAAAAATTCTTTAAAAACCCTAGAGATTGAGTTCCCTTAGGAATCGACTACATGAAGCATGTCCTAAACGGGGCTTTAAACCCCTTTAATTGGATTGATTTATCTTTTGGATTTGTTTGCCTACGTTATCGTTTTTCAAGAAGTAAATTTCAAACAAAAATTCTCTCGAATCATTTGGTTGAACTGAATTATCAAATCATATGATGTGCCAAATTCCTAAACGGGTTTCTAAACCCTTTTAGTTGAGTTGATCTATCATTTGTATTCGTTAACCTCCACTATCGTTTCTCAGGAAACATGTTCCAATTTTTTTTTCGCTTGAATGGTTTGGCTAAGCTGATTATCATGTTCTTACGCTACGCCATGCACACACCATAGTGATATAGATAAAAATCATCGTTATGAAAAGAAATTGGCATGCATCAAATGAATTAATATTTGTAATAAGAAACATACAATTATGCGTAGCGAGTTTCTTATTTAGGATATAGAAGGTTAAGTTAGAATATGCCGAAAATTATATTAACCATTTACAATAGAGCGTTTCAGATATTTTGAAAGTATTTTGAGGAGATCGTATTGCCTAATATGTAATTTTTTTGATCATTTTGCTTACCAAAAAGAAGTGTTTGAAAAAAAGTAGAGAAGGTTATAATAGAGCAATGTCCAAAATAATCTTTCATTTATGATGAAGCGTTTTGAATATTGTGAAAATTAATTCGAAAAAATCGTGTTGACTAAAATTTCAGAAAAGAAATATTTATGTAAACATGTCCGAAAAACCTATCGTTTATTTTTAGGAAACAAAAATATAACTTTTTTGGGAAATAATGAGTACATTAGTAACTGAATAAACCCTAGTCATGTAGAGAGGGGAAACCATAGATTTCATGTCTAAACCCAATTGAATTGGAACCAATGCTTCACTTCATGATTTGAGATATGTAACTTTCCCAACCAAATTTTTGTTATTTTATTTTTCCGATCTTTTATCTAAAGTAATATGAAGCAAAAGTTTCAGACACTAAAATGTTAGTATCTCACTCAAGATAAACTTATGTTTCATGACATGATAATGATGTATATATTACATAATGCACTGATGCAGCAAGATATTTGGATAATTTTAAAATATATGTTTTAGTATTTGTCTCTTTATTTACTAATTAGGACTTTTATAAGATTTGAGATTTTACAGGTTTTTGAGCTTTCGTATAAATAACTTTTTATGTGTAACATTTCATTAAGTTTTTGAAAGATTAATAAAAGTCTTTTCTTTAAAAACCCTAGAGATCGAGTTCCCTTAGGAATGGACTATATGAAGCATGTCCTAAACGGGGCTTTAAACCCCTTTGGTTGGATTGATCTATCTTTTGGATTTGTTTGCCTACGTTATCGTTTTTTAAGAAGCAGATTCCAAGCGAAAATTCTCTCGAATCATTTGGTTGAGCTGAGTTACAAAACCATATGATGTGCCAAATTCCTAAACGGGTTTCTAAACCCTTTTAGTTGAGTTGATCTATCATTTTTATTCGTAAACCTCCACTATCGTTTCTCAGGAAACATGTCCCAAAAAAATTTCGCTTGAATGCTTTGGCTAAGCTGATTATCATGTTCTTACGCTGCGCCACGCATACACCATAGTGATATAGATAAAAATCATCGTTATGAAAAGAAAATGGCATGCATCAAATGAATTAATATTTGTAATAAGAAACATACAATTATGCGTAGCGAGTTTCTTATTTTGGGTATAGAAGGTTAAGTTAGAATATGCCGAAAATTATATTAACCATTTACAATAGAACGTTTCAGATATTTTGAAAGTATTTTGAGGAGATCGTATTGCCTAATATGTAATTTTTTTGATCATTTTGCTTACCAAAAAGAAGTGTTTGAAAAAAGTAAAGAAGGTTGTAATAGAGCAATGTCCAAAATAATCTTTCATTTATGATGAAGCATTTTGAATATTTTGAAAATTAATTCGAAAAGATCGTGTTGGCTAAAATTTCCAGAAAAGAATCTTTATGTAAACATGTCCGAAAAATCTATCATTTATTTTTAGGAAACAAAAATATAACTTTTTTGGGAAATAATGAGTACATTAGTAACTGAATAAACCCTAGTCATGTAGAGAGGGGAAACCATAGATTTCATGTCTAAACCCAATTGAATTGGAACCAATGCTTCACTTCATGATTTGAGATATGTAACTTTGCCAACCAAATTCTTGTTATTTTATTTTTCTGATCTTTTATCTAAAGTAATATGAAGCAAAAGTTTCAAACACTAAAATGTTAGTATCTCACTCAAGATAAACTTATGTTTCATGACGGGATAATGATGTATATATTACATAACGCACTGATACAGCAAGATATTTGGATAATTTTAAAATATATGTTTTAGTATTTGTCTCTTTATTTACTAATTAGGACTTTTATAAGATTTGGGATTTTATAGGTTTTTGAGCTTTCATATAAATAACTTTCTATGTGTAACATTTCATTAAGTTTTTGAAAGATTAATAAAAGTCTTTTCTTTAAAAACCCTAGAGATCGAGTTCCCTTAGGAATGGACTATATGAAGCATGTCCTAAACGGGGCTTTAAACCCCTTTAGTTAGATTGATCTATCTTTTGGATTTGTTTGCCTACGTTATCGTTTTTCAAGAAGCAGATTCCAAGCAAAAATTCTCTCGAATCATTTGGTTGAGCTGAGTTATCAAACCATATGATGTGCCAAATTTCTAAACGGGTTTCTAAACCCTTTTAGTTGAGTTGATCTATCATTTGTATTCGTTAACCTCCACTATCGTTTCTCAGGAAACATGTCCCAATTTTTTTTCGCTTGAATGCTTTGGCTAAGCTGATTATCATGTTCTTACGCTGCGCCATGCACACACCATAGTGATATAGATAAACATCATCGTTATAAAAAGAAAATGGCATGCATCAAATGAATTAATACTTGTAATAAGAAACATACAATTATGCGTAGCGAGTTTCTTATTTAGGATATAGAAGGTTAAGTTAGAATATGCCGAAAATTATATTAACCATTTATAATAGAGCGTTTCAGATATTTTGAAAGTATTTTGAGGAGATCGTATTGCCTAATATGTAATTTTTTTGATCATTTTGCTTACCAAAAAGAAGTGTTTGAAAAAAAGCAGAGAAGGTTATAATAGAGCAATGTCCAAAATAATCTTTCATTTACGATGAAGCGTTTTGAATATTTTGAAAATTAATTCGAAAAGATCGTGTTGACTAAAATTTCCAGAAAAGAAATCTTTATGTAAACATGTCCGAAATACCTATCGTTTATTTTTAGGAAACAAAAATATAACTTTTTTTTGGAAAATAATGAATACATTAGTAATTGAATAAACCCTAAGTCATGTAGAGAGGGGAAACCATAGATTTCATGTCTAAACCCAATTGAATTGGAACCAATGCTTCACTTCATGATTTGAGATATGTAACTTTGCCAACCAAATTCTTGTTATTTTATTTTTCCGATCTTTTATCTAAAGTAATATGAAGCAAAAGTTTCAAACACTAAAATGTTAGTATCTCACTCAAGATAAACTTATGTTTCATGATGGGATAATGATGTATATATTACATAACGCACTGATGTAGCCAGATATTTGGATAATTTTAAAATATATGTTTTAGTATTTGTCTCTTTATTTACTAATTAGGACTTTTATAAGATTTGAGATTTTACAGGTTTTTGAGCTTTCATATAAATAACTTTTTATGTGGAACATTTCATTAAGTTTTTGAAAGATTAATAAAAGTCTTTTCTTTTTCTTTGAGAACCCTAGAGATCGAGTTCCCTTAGGAATCGACTATATGAAGCATGTCCTAAACGGGGCTTTAAACCCCTTTAGTTGGATTGATCTATCTTTTGGATTTGTTTGCCTACGTTATCGTTTTTCAAGAAGCAGATTCCAGGCGAAAATTCTCTCGAATCATTTGGTTGAGCTGAGTTATCAAACCATATGATGTGCCAAATTCCTAAACGGGTTTCTAAACCCTTTTAGTTGAGTTGATCTATCATTTTTATTCGTTAACCTCCACTATCGTTTCTCAGGAAACATGTCCCAAATTTTTTCCGCTTGAATGCTTTGGCTAAGCTGATTATCATGTTCTTACGCTGCGCCACGCACACACCATAGTGATATAGATAAAAATCATCGTTATGAAAAGAAAATGGCATGCATCAAATGAATTAATACTTGTAATAAGAAACATACAATTATGCGTAGCGAGTTTCTTATTTAGGGTATAGAAGGTTAAGTTAGAATATGCCGAAAATTATATTAACCATTTACAATAAAATGTTTCAGATAGTTTGAAAGTATTTCGAGGAGATCGTATTGCCAGTAAAAAAATTGGAACATTTTGCTTACCAAAAAGAAGTGTTTATCTATTGTCGGAAAAGAGTAACGTTTTTAAAAATAAAGTGTGCAATGGTGTCGAATAAATCTTGGTTATTTAGCGAGCAAAATGACATATTTACCAACGGTTTGAAAGGTGCAGAACAAGCAAAGGAACGAAGATCCAACAGTCTGCAATTTCAAAGCACTAGTATCGGACAAAGATACCAGCCCTATAATATCCTGAGCTATTTTGAGTAATGTCACATGCACTTCACCGACACCTATTACTTCCCAAAATGAATATAGACCGTAATATCATGCATTAAAATAGTAATGACCTTTTGAGTGTTAATCTACAAGAAGTTTTGAGTATTATGGAAATTTTCTAAGTTTTCGAAACCGCTTCCGAATAATTTTATAAATTCCAATATTTTGAAAGGATGATTTAAGCATTGAAATGACTATGCAATTATCATGGAAATTTATAAAATGATTTAAGGTCAATTCCGGAATTTATAATCTTATCATTCTTTATGGATTTTATTATTATCACAATCACCGTGAGGTTATGTTCTCTACCGAGAAGCGGTTTTAGGAAAGTGCAAGGTGCGTAAATGTACATGGTAAAAAAAATTATTAAATTTAAGGAACTAAAATTTCCAAAAATAATTTCAATATTTGGAAAAATATAAAGCGGGTGCAAAGGAAAACCAAAATTAGGGTTTTGGAGGTTGAAAAACGTGGACATGTGACAAATAATAAGGTCATGTGATATAAAAAAACATGTATATAATGGGTCTTAGACAATTGATTATTTTTTTGTCCGGCATTTCATTAATTTGAGCACAAACGGCTTAAAAATGAGGGTACAAGTTTTAGGCCCAAAAGCCCAACACGTTTAACAAGTGAAACGACATTGGAATAGCCTCCACCGCCGTTAGCCTAACTTTAGACAATTGATTTTTATTTAGTACTTGTTGGGGTCAAAATCCGCACAGCTGTGATCAATGGGAAAATGGCTAAGTATGAAAATACGAAGAATCGGACAAGACCGAATTTGTGCCTAAGTCATTTCTGTACGAATCCGCTTAGGCAAGCTTTGTCTCCACTTAGGCAAGCCTTGCTCCGCTTAGGCAAGCTTTGTCTCCACTTAGGCAAGCCTTGCTCCGCTTAGGCAAGCTTTGTCTCCACTTAGGCAAGCCTTGCTCCGCTTAGGCAAGCTTTGTCTCCACTTAGGCAAGCTTTGCTCCCCTTAGGCAAGCTTTGTCTCCACTTAGGCAAGCCTTGCTCCGCTTAGGCAAGCTTTGTCTCCACTTAGGCAAGCCTTGCTCCGCTTAGGCAAGTTTTGTCTCCACTTAGGCAAGCCTTGCCTCCGCTTAGGTAAGTTTTGCCTCCGCTTAGGCAAGCCTTGAAGGAAGCATCGCTTCGGCATAGCCACTTCGGCAAAGGAGACTTCGGCAAGCCTAACCACTTCGGCAAAGGAGACTTCGGCAAGCCAAGCCCACTTCGGCAAAGGAGACTTCTGCAAGCCAAGCTCACTTCGGCACGGAGACTTCGGCAAGCCTAGCCACTTCGGCAAGCCTAGCTCACTTCGGCAAAGGAGACTTCGACAAGCCTAGTCACTTCGGCACGAAGACTTCGGCAAGCCTAGCCACTTCGGCAAAGGAGACTTCGGCAAGCCTAGCTCACTTCGGCAAAGGAGACTTCGGCAAGCCTAGCTCACTTCGGCAAAGGAGACTTCGGCGTGGAAGGAGCTTCACTTCGGCAAACGGCTTCGGCAAGCAAACTTCAGCACCGAAGGAGCTTCACTTCGGCAAAACGGCTTCGGCGATGAGCCACATTGGTGAAAGCCCACATCGGCAAGGTAGCTTCACTTCGGCATTCAACTTCGGCGCGGAAGGAGCTTCACTTCGGCAAATGGCTTCTGCAAGCGGCTTCGGCACCGAAGGAGCTTCACTTCGGCAAACGGCTTCGGCAAGCGGCTTCGGCACCGAAGGAGTTTCACTTCGGCGAACGGCTTCGGCAAGCGGCTTCGGCATCGAAGGAGCTTCACGTCGACAAAACGGCTTCGGCGATAAGCCGCATCGGTGAAAGCCCACATCGGCAAGGGAGGGCACTTCGGCCACGATCCACTTCGGCCAAGCTCAACTTCGGCCACGCTCCTCTTCGGCCACTTCGGCCACGATCCACTTCGGCCGCGGTTCACTTCGGCCACGGTCCACTTCGGCCACGATCCACTTCGGCCACGATCCACTTCGGCCACGATCCACTTCGGCCACGATCCACTTCGGCCACGGTCCAAGTCGGCCAAGCTCCACTTCGGCTATGCTCCACTTCGGCCAACGAGCTCGCTTCGGCTATAATACGAATCCACTTAGGCATCATACGAGACTGCTTGGCCGAAGTCAAAATCATACGAGGCTGCTTAGCCGAAGTCAAAACCATACGAAACTGTCTGGCCGAAGTCATACGTAGCTGTCTGGCCGAAGTGATACGAAACTGACGCGGCCGAAGTCATTTTTATACGGAGCTGGAAGACGACGCGGCCGAAGTCATTTCTATACGAAGACAGAAGACGACGCGGCCGAAGTCATTTCTATACAAGGATGACAAGCCCATCTTCGGCCCGCGATGGGACAAAAGTCCACGAAGTCAAACCGACTCGGGAGAATGGAAATCCCGAAGGATTGGGAAGTTTTCCTAATCCCTTTAGGATTTACCTGGATGACTAAAACTAGTATATATATCCATGTACATCTCTTGAAAAAGAGGATCCGAAAATTTACTTAGCAAAGAAAACCCTAGACTTTTCTGCTCTCAAACTCTTGTACGCAAACAGCTTAATAAAACCATCTTTGGATCTCTCTGTTCGTGGTTCATCCGCAGAAATTTCATCCCTCTTAACAAACCTCCGACAAATTCTAATTGTGTTGATTTCGACTCCTACAATTTGGCGCTAGAAGGAGGGGGAATTGAAACTTTCTTACTCCAAGGAACCACCACACGAACGATTCGAAGAAGATGACTAGCGACGGATGAACCGACGACCCGCAGGACACAGGGATCGATGGGTCTGGAGCAACAGATGCACCAACGCCTGCAGTCTTGGAGACGAGCCCAGAGGCCCTATCACAGATCAAGACGATGCTGGAGACGCTGCTCAAGAAGGCGGAGGAGCAGGACAAGCTAAACACGACGATGACCGATAAGCTTGAAGTCCTTGCAATAGCGAGCCAAGCCCGTGATAGAGGCTCAGGAGTTGACCTAATGAGGCGCCCTCTTCGACGTCTCAACCCAACGGCCCTCGATTTCTCAACACCCCACCATACGACGAGAACCCAGGGCGAACTGCTCCCTGCAAACCAACCAATCACGACCGTAGAACTGAACGCGACACCGCAGGAGGCAAACACGCAGACTATGGGCGGGATGAATCCAGTGATCAACCTGGAGGATAACCCAGAGGGTGAACACGACTCGGAACACCACCGCGAATCTGAACTCACGGGTGCGACCCGAACTCGAAACGAACGAAGCAACACCAACCTTGGCCATGATCAGGACCTCACCGAAGAGGAGGAGAACATCCTCTGGGCCCAACGAGCCCAGATCGAGGAAGAGCGCAAAGCGATGATCCGAGCCCAAAAGGAGGAGATGGCCGAAATCCGGGCAGGCATGGAGCGAGCTGCCGCCGAGATGAAATTCGTTCGATCCCAGATGCATAGGGCTACTGTGGGAGTATAAATCCACGCCAATTGAATTCGTTATGTCTTTTAGCGAGATCTGAAACTTCTGAGTAAAAACCACCAAAACACACAAACGAAGATCCAAAGATGGTTTTCTTTATTAAGCTGTTTAGAAAGCTTTTTCGTATAAGAGCAAAAGTACAGAGTTCTGCTAGGTAAATTGCGGATCCCCCTTTCAGAGGGTTTACATCAGTATATATATAAGTTTAAGTCGGCTAAGTTAATGTCTAAAGAGATAAGGAAGATTTCCTAATTCCTCGGGATTTTCTTCTAGCAAAACCTATCATCGCCATGGGCTTCAATTCATGGGCTTTCTCTGTCATCTCTTTTGTGGGCTTGAATTCGTGGGCTCGTTGTCTCGGCCCAATCTCTAACCATGGTTCACGGCTCGGGTGACACCATGGTTCACGGCTCGGGTGACACCATTGTTCACGGCTCGGGTGACGTACTATGGGTCGTGACCCCCGATCCGTCTGTCGTGCCATGGATCGGGGTATACGTCCCAACTTCTTCACCGTGGGTCGTGACCCCGATCCGTCTGTCGTGCCATGGATCGGGGTACACGACCCATCTTCTTCTCTGTGGGCCGTGACCCCCGATCCGTCTGTCGTACCATGGATCGGGGTACACGGCCTAGCTTGCCTTGTCACGGTTTGGGGTACCCAATCCAACTACTTCAATCACGGTTCGGGGTACCTGATCCAACTTGTCTTGTCACGGTTAGGGATCCCGATCCAACTCACCCCTTCTTAGTTAGGGATCCCGATCCAACTCCTCTTCACAGTTAGGGATCTCGATCCACCTCCTTGTCATGGTTCGGGATCCCGATCCAACTTGTCTTGTCACGGTTAGGGATCCCGATCCAACTCTCCCTTCACAGTTAGGGATCTCGATCCACCTCCTTGTCATGGTTCGGGATCCCGATCCAACTTGTCTTGTCACGGTTAGGGATCCCGATCCAACTCTTCCTTCACAGTTAGGGATCCCGATCCAACTCCTCTTCACAGTTAGGGATCTCGATCCACCTCCTTGTCATGGTTCGGGATCCCGATCCAACTTGTCTCGTCACGGTTAGGGATCCCAATCCAACTCTCCCTTCACAGTTAGGGATCTCGATCCACCTCCTCGTCACGGTTCGGGATCCCGATCCAACTTGTCTTGTCATGGTTAGGGATCCCGATCCAACTCTCCCTTCACAGTTAGGGATCCCGATCCAACTCCTCTTCACAGTTAGGGATCCTGATCCGACTCCATCAATCACGGTTAGGGGAACCGAGCCGCGGTTAGGGATCTAGTTGCCAATGCTCTTTCATACTTAGTCATTTTCAATCGTTGATTCTCAAGGGGTGAAATCTGACCCCAACAGCTACTAGCAAGGCTCCCGAACTCGACCGAGTGCTTGAAGAAGCAGAGAACACCCTGTTCACGGCTCAAATCACTAAGGCGAAACTGATCCAAAGGAGCACCTGACCGCCTTCGCAATAGCAATGGGACGAGCAAACTTCAGAGAGGGAGAAGAAGACGCTGGACAATGTCTCTTGTTCGTCGAGCACCTTAAAGGCCCAGCTCTCCAATGGTTCTCCAGACTGGGAAGAAATTCGATCGACAATTTCAATCAGCTGTCGTCGGCTTTCCTTAAACATTATGCTATATTCATGGAACGCCGGACATCCGATGCGGATCTGTGGACCATGGGGCAAGGACAGAACGAGACATTGCAAACTTTCATCGGACGGTTCAAGACAGTGCTGTCAAAGGTAGAAGGAATCAGTGACGAAGCCGCACTGCAAGCGTTAAAGAAGGCCCTGTTGTTCGACTCCGATTTTCGGAAGGAAATTGCACTGAATGCACCAACCACGATCCAGGACGCGTTGCACCGAGCAACGGAATTTGCCTCCAACGAAGAAGAAGTGAAGATCCTAGCCCAGAAACACGGAAAGGTGAAGTCCACAAACCACCCTCCCTCTGCTCCGAACCTACCGAACAACAGAAAGGGCAACCAAGGCCCTGGATACATCCAGCACGAAGGGGGATTCAAAGGAGCCCATAACTACCAAGTTTATTCGTCAAGCTATGGGCAAGGACGATGTCAAGGCAGAGGAAGAGGTACATGGAGTAGCACGTGGACCAGGGGCCAAGGAACTTACGATGAAATGGCTTATTGCGAACATCACCATATTTTCGGACACTCAACTGCAAATTGCCGCATCCTATGTTTGAAACTCGCTGCTAAACTGGCGGCTGGCAAACTCAAAGGCGATATTAGCCTCAAGGATTTCGAAATGGATACCAATGCAAACCGCCCCGAACAGGCAAACGAAGATCTCCCTAAGCGAGGGAGGGAAGACGACGAAGGGCCACAATCTGGCCCAAGAAGACGGATCAACATGATAATGGGTGGATCTCACTATTGTTCGGATACCGTCTCGTCGATTAAAGCATTTCAACGACGAGCCGATGTCAGTGTTAACTGGTCCGCACCCTCCAAGTTCCCTGACGACGTAATCTCATTCGAAGAAAGAGAAACAACCGGAATCGACAAACCACACGATGATCCTCTCGTAATTGAGTTGATCATCAGTGGCTATGATGTAGCCCGGGTGCTGGTGGACACGGACAGCACCGTGGACATAATCTTCAAAGAAATTCTCAAAATAATGGATATCAATCCGTCCGACATAGTGGCGTCCCCTAAACCATTGACTCGATTTTCCGGAGAAACGACGATGACAATCGGGACGATCAAGCTGCCTGTAGAAGCTGGGGGTGTCATCAAGCTCGTCGAGTTCTCGGTAGCCGATCACCCACCAATATATAACGTCATCGTCGGCACACCCTGGTTGAATTCAATGCGCGCGGTAGCCTCGACCTACCATCTCTGCGTCAAATTCCCAACACCGAGTGGAGTCAAAACAATTTTGGGAAATCAGAAGGAGTCCCGCGTATGCTTCCTCACTGCACACAAGCTCAGGAATCCTGTCACCGATCCAATAGCCAAGTCAGAACGCAAGAAGATGAAGACAGACAGGGAGCCGGTAAAAGAGCTCTCCAAGCTCTTATAGCAATTACAGATTGCGGCGGATCGCGAAGAAGAACCAGTCGAACAGCCCTGCGACCCCGTAATATCAGTTTGTATCGACGACGAACACCCGGAACGATGCGTAGAGATTGGATCCTCCCTCAACGAAAAAATCAAGGACGAACTGGTTTCATTCTTAAAAGAAAACGTGGACACTTTCGCGTGGGCAGCAGAGGATATGCCCGGAATTGATATCGGCGTAACCAGTCACGAATTGAACATCGACCCAACCTTCAAACCAATCAAGGAAAAACGGAGAAAGTTGGGTCCTGACAGAGCGAAGGCAGTGAATGACGAAGTCGAAAGACTCTTACGAGTCGGGTCGATAATGGAAGTCAAGTACCCGGATTGGCTGGCTAATCCTTTTGTAGTCAAAAAGAAGAATGGAAAATGGCGGGTGTGTGTCGATTTCACCGATTTAAACAAGGCGTGCCCGAAAGACAGCTTCCCACTACCACACATTGACAGACTGGTTGAAGCAACGGCCGGTAACAAGCTCTTATCTTTCATGGACGCATTCTCTGGATACAATCAGATTCTAATGAATCCCGATGATCGCGAAAAGACAGCTTTCATTACGGATCGTGGAATCTACTGCTACAAGGTGATGCCTTTCGGCCTCAAGAACGCCGGAGCCACATATCAGTGCTTAGTAAACAAGATGTTTGCTAATCAGCTCGGAAGAACGATGGAGGTTTACATAGAAGACATGCTGGTGAAATCGCTAGAGGCATCGGATCACGTGTTACATTTGGAGGAATGTTTCCGACAGCTCAACTCGCACAACATGAAGCTCAACCCGACAAAGTGTAGATTCGCAGTCACGTCCGGCGAGTTTCTTGGTTACTTAGTCACTCATCGAGGAATCGAAGCGAATCCAAAGTAGATTGACGCCCTTATCCAGATGGCTTCCCCAAAATCCAAACGTGAAGTACAGAGGCTGACTGGAAGGGTGACTGCACTCAACAGATTTATTTCGCGGTCCACCGATAAGTGCTTACCGTTCTACGACACTTTACGAGGAAACAAGAAATTCGAATGGACAGAGAAGTGCGAAGAGGCTTTCCAGCAGTTGAAGAAATATCTCGCCAGTCCCCCGGTGCTCACAAAGCCAGTCGAGGGAGAGCCGCTCTTCCTATACACCGCAATCTCCACCACGGCAGTAAGCGGAGTACTCATTCGCGACGAACGGGGCGAGCAGAAACCAATTTTTTACGTCAGTAAGACCCTCACTAACGTAGAGACACGATACCCGCAGATGGAGAAGTTGGCTCTATCGGTGGTCATGTCTGCAAGGAAACTTAAGCCGTATTTCCAATCACATTCCATTGTAGTCCTTAGTCCTTTACCCCTACGATCGATTTTGCACAGCCCAAGCCTATCCGGGCGATTGGCCAAGTGGGCTATCGAGCTCAGCGAGTACGACATCGAATATCGTGGACGAACCTGCGTCAAATCACAAGTGCTTGCCGATTTTTTAATCAAGCTTTCGGAGGAAAGCATCGCCGACGGAAACCCGAATTCGACTTGGCAACTTCACGTTGACGGCTCATCATCCAAAAACGGTTCAGGGGTCGGGATACATCTGACGTCGCTAATGGGCGAGATACTTGAACAATCCTTCCGCCTAGGTTTTCACGCCTCCAACAACGAAGCAGAATACGAAGCCCTCATTACCGGATTAAAGCTTGCGCAAGGACTCAAGATTGACTGCATTCACGCGTTCTGCGATTCACAATTGGTCGCAAACCAGTTCAGCGGGGAATACGCAGCTAAAGACGATCGTATGGAGGCGTATCTGAAAGTCGTCAAAGACTTGACTGCTCAGTTCAAAGAGTTCACACTCACGCATATTCCACGAGGAGAAAACACTTCGGCTGATGCACTGGCCGCCCTCGCATCCACTTCTGATCCAGCCCTGAAACAAGGTATTCCAGTGGAATTCATCGAGCGCCCAAGCATCACTCTCACGGAAACAGTGAGTGTAGTTAGTCGATCCCAAGCCGCCAGGACTGCAAGGGAGAAAGCCTGTGCACCAGACAACGCTGGAGATGACGCTGACGAACGAGAAGCAGTAATCAATGGCTCGATTGTCCACGACGAGACATACGCGGCAGACGAAGGACAGGCCTCTCGAATGGAAATAGATGCAGTCATCGAAGAGGAAGATCCTGCGACCGCTGCAGAAGAAGCAACGCCTATGGACGAGGACTTTACGACCCTCCCCTCCAACGTCGACCCCTGCCACGAAACTGGAGTCGTCGAGATGAATGGTGCGTGTACGGGCATACAGTATGGCTGCCACAAAGGGTGGCTCGATGACATCCACGGATACATCTGCGATGGTATCTTACCTTCAGACAAATGGGCAGCCCGAAAACTTCGCGCGCAAGCAGCGCGCTACATCCTGCTCGACGGTAATGTTTTGAAATGGCGATTCTCGGGGCCATTACTCACCTGCGTCGAAGGAAAGGAGGCAAGGGCAATCATGGAGGAGGTCCACGGCGGCTCCTATGGTAACCACTCGGGAGGACGAGCCTTGGCAATAAAAATCAAACGACATGGCTATTACTGGCCGACCATGATACAAGATTGCGAGAAATACTCGTCCAGGTGCGAGAAGTGTCAACGTCACGTACCGATGATTCATCAGCCGACCGAGATGCTTTCTTCGATATCATCACCCTATCCTTTCATGCGATGGTCCATGGACATCGTTGGACCTTTACATCCGTCAAAGCAGAAACGATTCTTATTGGTCCTGACAGACTATTTTTCCAAGTGGGTGGAGGCAGATTCATATGCAAGCATCAAGGACGCACAAGTCGAAAGTTTCGTATGGAGGAACATCATATGCCGACATGGAGTCCCATACGAGATCGTCACCGATAATGGATCACAGTTCATTTCCACAAGGTTCGAAGCTTTCTACGAGAAGTGGAAGATTCGGCTAAGCAAATCCACCCCACGATATCCACAAGGCAACGGCCAGGCTGAAGCAATAAACAAAACGATTCTCGACGGTCTCAAGAAACGCCTCGACCAGAAGAAAGGCCGATGGGCCGACGAACTGGAAGGTGTATTGTGGTCTCATAGAACGACACCGCGACGAGCAACCAACGAAACTCTGTTCGCTCTCGTCTATGGGACAGAATGCGTCATTCCACCAGAGATAAATTTTCCTGGAGTCCGCCGAAGACTACTCCCAGAACAAGAAGGACTCAATCACTTGTTGATGCTTGACGAGTTGGACTTGATCGATGAAAGACGGGATCAAGCCTTGATCCGAATTCAGAATTACCAGAACGCAGCGGCAAAATACTATAACTCTCACGTACGAAATCGACCGTTCTACGAAGGAGACCTGGTCCTACGGAAAGTTTTCCAGAATACTGCTGAGCTGAACGCCGGCAAACTCGGAGCAAACTGGGAAGGACCTTACAAAATCACGAAAGTAGTCCGACCCGGAGTGTACGAACTCGCCAACATGTCTGACGTTCCAATACCAAGATCGTGGAACGCAATGCACCTCAAGAAGTACTATACTTAGGATACTTCACATGAACTACGGGGCGGCTTGATCCCTGCAAAGGGTACGTAGGCAGCTCATCTTCGGATGGGTTCAGCTGCCCCCCTCCTAAAAAAAAGGGGGGGGGGGAGTGGGTACGTATACTCATATACTCCCACCTTTGTAATAGACTCCGCGTCAGCTTAATGCAAGCTTCTCGAAGCAATTTTCTTCATATCACACCCTCCACGGGTTACTAAAGCCTTAACGGAAACAGGCATCACATACGCACCTTTCACGAATCACCTAAAGTCCTAACTAAAACAGGCACCTCTCTTCACCCTCGTTGCTGCTGGCCACAGCAACGAACTACTACATCCTTTACGGATCACGCGCTATATAAATAACATGTCCATTGTCGGAGCGGATATACTTACGGTAGCGTATCCGTGAACCGAAATGTTCATCCTAAACCCAACAAACAAATCGTTGGTCCTAACAGTACTACATGTTCATTGACGGAGCGGATATGCTTACGGTAGCGTATCCGTAAACCGAAATGCTCATCCTAAACCCAACAACAAATCATTGGTCGCAACAGTACTACGTGTCCATTGTCGGAGCGGATACGCTTACGGTAGCATATCCGCAAACCGAAATGTTCATTCGAAAACCCAACAAACAAATCGTTGGTCAGAACGTCTGTGCTCATAATCGAAGCAAGTATGCTTACACTAACGTAATCATTCAAAACGAAACAAACGAATCGTCGGTATTAACACTAGCACAAACTGTAGCGAAACGGATCAGTCCTCCTTGGATAATAAAAAAGCAGCATTCAAGCAACAAGTTTCGACAACAAAGAAACGACACAACCAAAGCCAAAGCCACAAGACAAACATAACAAGTCAATATGGATAAAGCCATCCAGGCACCATGTCAAAATAACGTCAAAACATAATTAAAATGATAACTTGGGCAGTTCCCCATCATCATCATACCTTACCCCTCGAAGACGCACCCTAATCATCGTCGGAGGATTCGACCGTCGTCTCAGATTCAGAGGCTTCGTTCGAACCAAGTTTACCCCTGTTGGATCCGGAGAATACGCGAACGCTGACATCCGCCGCTAACGCCTCAACAGACTCATTACCAAGCGCGATGTCGGCCGAGTCTTCAGTGATCGGCGAAACCACTAGGTCATTCCCCAACGAAGCAACCAACTTATCAAACTCGTCATCGGCACCAGCGTACCTCGCTCTCCATCCCTCGAGTTTCTCAGTTTCGGCATCCAGCGAAGGTGGTTCATCACCGCGGAGCAGCGCAAGGAGTTCAAGGTTCCCGTCGACTTGGGCGAGATCGACGACGCTGTTCTTCGATGTTTCGCCCAAGATCTTGATCTTCTCCTTGGCTCGGTCGACTTTGGATTGACACTTCTCGGCCAGTCCGCGCATCGCCCCCTTCTTGGCCCGTTCCACCTTCTTGTCGGTCATAGCCCTCTCCGAGCTCAGCATCCGCTGGAGCTCGGCCACTTGAGCGTCTTGCTGGACCCGATAGGATTCCAAGTCTTCCTTCTGTTTCGACGCTGCCTCCGTCGCAGCATCGCGCTCACGCTCGGCTTCGGTAAGCTTTGATCGAAGCCCTTTGGCTACTTTCCGTGCACGCTCGGCCCTCCTCGCATTCTTACGAACGTCCGCCTCGTAACCGGATGTCATCTTGTTAATAGAGGCCACAAACTGAACGGAGGGAAAAAGAGAGATCAGGCATCGCATTTTCAACGAAGTACAAAAAAAGAGTTCGACGCAAACTACCTTAGCACCACGGCGAGACATTTCAGCATATGGCTTGCTCCGGGATAAAGTATCGGGAGGAGGAAAACAATCCCCCTTGGAAAGAATCTTGGAGAAGAGAGTGGCCGAGGCCGACGCGTCGTCACAAAACATTTCAGCAGCAAACGGCTGAGATATGGGTTGCGAAGGCAGCTCGTGCTCGGCAGCACTACGAACCGATGCGTTACGCCTTTTTCGTCCAGGAGCGTCATCCTTTTGAGGATTTTTCCCTGTGTCAACCTTTGCCGGGACACGTCTCTGGACAGGCCTCACCCGATCGGCATCCTCACTTGTAGCCGCAGCCTTGCCCTTTCCGCGGTAAACCGGGGGCAAGCCCAACACGATCTCTCTCACAATGGGGATCGACGGAGCCAGCGCGGACGGTTCAACAGACGAGTCACCCGAGGGGAAAGCAAGGGAAGCACTTAGCTGCTCCGCAGAAATCTTAGTTCGGCCGACTTCTGCCTGCTCCATCGCGGCGTGGCTCTCGGCCTCCATCCTTTCGCGAACAGATGGTCTTTTCCCCATGGCTCTCTTCGTACTGCTAGAAGAACACGAAGGAGACGAACTTGGAGAATAATACCCAAAGTATCGTGCCCGCGCTCTCTCTACTCTTTGAAGAGTAAAATCTCCTTGCCAGTCGCACTCACCGGAAGCTAGAGTCTCACAAAGCAAAATTATGTCCGGGGGACACGTCAGAAGCGGATTAGGAACTGCAAAACCAACAAATAAGATGGAAGGTCATGACATGTTCAACAAGACAGAAAAGCTCGTAAAGCTATGTATCGGCTACCAATTTTTCTCCATGTGGTCCTAATTTTGTTAACCCAATCTGCACCAACCGAAGCCTCGGAGATGGGCACAAAGAAGAAATAATCCTCCCAATATCTGTCTTTACTTGGGAATCCTCCGATAATTTTGCGGTGAGCTTTGTTCGAAAGGGAGTAAAGAAGCGAATCCTTGGAGCGAAATGTCCAGAAGGATAGCAAGTTCAACAAGTGATCCACGGTGACTTCTTCGCCACACTCGAAGCCGCGGACCACGATCCCAACCAGGTGTCGAATTCCCCGCGGAGTTATTTGCGCCAGAGCCAGTCTATGCTTCCACAGATACCCAAGGATGACCTCTGGTATTGGGAACCATATGAAGCACATGTAGAAACAACTCTCGTACAAGGTAAAAAACCCTTTTGAGGGCTCACTGGCCCGATCCGATGGTGATGGAAGGATGAAGTCAATTTCTTCGGAAATGTTGAAACGGTGCCTGAGGGTCTCCAAAGATTCAGCAGTGGATAGAGTAGATCCTGGCGGATCAGGCACCTCATGCTTGTATCTGTCCTTAGAAACTCGCCGTTTTGAAGAACACGCCCGAAGGCTCGCGTCTTGCCTAATCCTAACACAATCGGAACTCCAATTCTCCATCTCGATTTTTACATTGAAAGGACTCTCCATCTCGCCCAGCAAAGGAAATCACTTCGGCAGAGAAGACTCCGGCCGAAAACAATTTCAGGGACAACAAAAAAAGACAACTAAACAACCTAAAGAAAAAAAAAATATCTTCAAGAGGAGGAGAGAGAAGGGAGAGAGAAGTTACCTTGAGATTTTTGAGAAGTGAAGAAGTGAAAAGGAAATGAGGAGAAGGGGGAGCATATATAGGCTCATAAAGCAAAAGATGATGTCATCATGCATTGGGAATCAGGCCAAAACACAGTTGAATAAAGAAATTTCTACTGGAAAAAAAATTATCAGTCTGAAGACAGAGAACCTGGTAGACATCAAAAACAACGGACTCAGCGTCATGTCAGCTCAGCTTGTACCAATCGACACGGCACATTGATCCCAGCTTGGACTTCCTCTACCTCGGCACTATCATCACTGAAACTACCGACCTGGGGGGCTAACTGTTGGGGTCAAAACCCGCCCAGCTGTGATCAATGGGAAAATGGCTAAATATGAAAATACGAAGAATCGGACAAGGCCGAATTTGTGCCTAAGTCATTTCTGTACGAATCCGCTTAGGCAAGCTTTGTCTCCACTTAGGCAAGCCTTGCTCCGCTTAGGCAAGCTTTGTCTCCACTTAGGCAAGCCATGCTCCGCTTAGGCAAGCTTTGTCTCCACTTAGGCAAGCTTTGCTCCCCTTAGGCAAGCTTTGTCTCCACTTAGGCAAGCCTTGCTCCGCTTAGGCAAGCTTTGTCTCCACTTAGGCAAGCCTTGTCTCCGCTTAGGCAAGCTTTGTCTCCGCTTAGGCAAGCCTTGAAGGAAGCATCGCTTCGGCATAGCCACTTCGGCAAAGGAGACTTCGGCAAGCCTAGCCACTTCGGCAAAGGAGACTTCGGCAAGCCAAGCTCACTTTGGAAAAGGAGACTTCGGCAAGCCAAGCTCACTTCGGCACAGAGACTTCGGCAAGCCTAGCCACTTCGGCAAGCCTAGCTCACTTCGGCAAAGGAGACTTCGGCAAGCCTAGTCACTTCGGCACGAAGACTTCGGCAAGCCTAGCCACTTCGGCAAAGGAGACTTCGGCAAGTCTAGCTCACTTCGGCAAAGGAGACTTCGGCAAGCCTAGCTCACTTCGGCAAAGGAGACTTCGGCAAGCCTAGCTCACTTCGGCACTGGAGACTTCGGCAAGCCTAGCTCACTTCGGCAAAGGAGACTTCGGCAAGCCTAGCTCACTTCGGCAAAGGAGACTTCGGCGTGGAAGGAGCTTCACTTCGGCAAACGGCTTCGGCAAGCGACTTCGGCAAAACGGCTTCGGCGATGAGCCACATCGGCGAAAGCCCACATCGGCAAGGTAGCTTCACTTCGGCATTCAACTTCGGCATGGAAGGAGCTTCACTTCGGCAAATGGCTTCGGCAAGCGGCTTCGGCACCGAAGGAGCTTCACTTCGGCAAACGGCTTCGGCAAGCGGCTTCGGCACCGAAGGAGTTTCACTTCGGCAAACGGCTTCGGCAAGCGGCTTCGGCACCGAAGGAGCTTCACGTCGGCAAAACGGCTTCTGCGATAAGCCGCATTGGTGAAAGCCCACATCGGCAAGGGAGGGAACTTCGGCCACGATCCACTTCGGCCAAGCTCAACTTCGGCCACGCTCCTCTTCAGCCACGATCCACTTCGGCCACGGTTCACTTTGGCCACGGTCCACTTCGGCCACGATCCACTTCGGCCACAATCCAATTCTGCCACGATCCACTTCGGCCACGATCCACTTCGGCCACGATCCACTTCGGCCACGGTCCACGTCGGCCAAGCTCCACTTCGGCTATGCTCCACTTCGGCCAACGAGCTCGCTTCGGCTATAATACGAATCCACTTAGGCATCATACGAGACTGCTTGGCCGAAGTCAAAATCATACGAGGCTGCTTGGCCGAAGTCAAAACCATACGAAACTGTCTGGCCGAAGTCATACGTAGCTGTCTAGCCGAAGTGATACGAAACTGACGCGGCCGAAGTCATTTTTATACGGAGCTGGAAGACGACGCGGCCGAAGTCATTTCTATACGAAGACAGAAGACGACGCGGCCGAAGTCATTTCTATACAAGGACGACAAGCCCATCTTCGGCCCGCGATGGGACAAAAGCCCACAAAGTCAAACCGACTCGCGAGAATGGAAATCCCGAAGGATTTGGAAGTTTTCCTAATCCCTTTAGGATTTACATGGACGACTAAAACTAGTATATATATCCATGTACATCTCTTGAAAAAGAGGATCCGAAAATTTACTTAGCAAAGAAAACCCTAGACTTTTCTGCTCTCGAACTCTTGTACGCAAATAGCTTTCTTAACAGCTTAATAAAAACCATCTTTGGATCTCTGTTCGTGGTTCATCCGCAGAAATTTCATCCCTCTTAACAAACCTCCGACAAATTCTAATTGTGTTGATTTCGACTCCCACAGGACTGCTCTTTATTGTCATCTTTTAACTCTTTTTTAACACTTTATTAATCGTTCATAATATAAATAGAGGGATAAATCCCAATGGAAATTACAAAGATACCAGTAGGCACCATACACAGCCATTAAAACCATATGAATCCTCCAGAATGGTGATTAAGGAGGATCAGCATAGCTAGTTTTATTCCTCACACAACAACCGAAGAAAACTAAAACACACATTCAAAACTAAGACAACAAAGAACAAGCCCAAAAACAAACCAAAAGCATCTGCTTAGATTTGTAATTAAAAGAATGAGACTCATCCACCATAATTCCCTAAATCCTGGAAGATCCAAGCTAATTGAATTGGACAGAAAAGTCCAACGCAACCAAGTAGAGGTTCCTCCTATTGCGAAGCAAGACTACCTCTCGAACCAAGGGTTCCTAGGCTTCTAGACCGGCAAAATATAACCATGATATAGCATCAAGTTCCCCAAACTTCTTATGGAAATGGCGATATCGATAACACGACTTTTGGACACCTCGATAGAAGCCATTGAACAGAGAAGACCTCGATCAGATCTTATTTGTAGAGACAAGGAGACGAACTATCTCGAACCAGTTAACACCGAACTCATTCAAGAAAGGCAAAAGATCGAAACTGACGAGGGATCTTAACGACCAACACCAGAACTAAGGAACCATAACATCCAAGACACGAACCAAAACCACAAGCAAATCCCAGAGCAAAAACCTTATCACACAAAAAGCCATAACAGAAGAACCGAAGACGAAATCACAACCAAACACAGCAAAAGGCAGAGACCCAATACTGAAATGGCAAGAGAAGAAACCGTAGCCGCCGAAAAGAAGAGAAGTGGTAACCACCGGTGATGATAACCTCCGAGAACACCACACGGTAAGAATCTTAAATTCCGGCGAGAGAGACTCGGCCCTGAAGACAGAGGAGCCACATCGAAATACCCACACATCCGGACACAACCGGACTACTCGTCCCTCGACCAGAACCAGCGCATCCCCAACCCAAACCCGCTACCCATAAAATAGATCTAGAACAACACCGCATCCTCAACCCTAAAGGTTCCATCACCACCGCTCCGGTCGTCTATCCTCAACCATACCTCAGAGACTCGACCACCCTTCTCCGCCTCTTCAAATCAAGACGTGTCCCACCAGAACAAAGCAAAGGAAAATTACAGAAATCGAAAACAAGGCGAGCAGGGACCGGCACCGATGCTAGGAGAGCCGCCGGCTGCTGGTCCAAACCAGGGAGATCGACGGTGAAGAACCGAGGCGGCTATGAAAAATAATTTCTATTATTTAAATTTTGTATGGGTTCCAAAAATCTCAAGACCGGCCCTGCAAAGAGATAACATCTATCTTTTAACTTTTATTTTTATATTTTTATGCGGTGAATATTTTTTTTGTATGTTATAAGAGCTATATTTTTTAATTATAAGGATCATATTTATTGTACAAGACAAGGCCTACCATTACTATGAGTCGGCCCCTGCTTCCACCATAGCCTCCCACCACGAGCTGCCACTACCAGTAAGCGTTTCTTTTATGTAACAATAAGATCAGTTCTCTTTTCTTTAATGTATTTTGATTCAGAATTTATTTCATCATTAGAGTTTAGGGATTAGAGGAAAAAATAATTCAATCATCTCGGATTTATCCTTGTCGCCAAAATCACCGGATCTTCCTGAAAGCATAACCTTGCACAACACTCAAACCTTGATTCAAAACATAGTGAAAACAAGGTGTTGGGTCATAAAATACTAATGCTCTCAAGGTACATGTGTTGGCCCATCAAACAAGCCCAATTCGTGTAACAATAACTCTCAGAGATCACGTGAAGAGACAGAGATAGGGGGGGGGGGGGGAGGCAGTTATGTTGCTAAAACAGAGTATCATGATGCCAAAAGAGCAAGGACGATTTCATTAACAGAGAATTGGACAGGTGGCTAAGCGTGATTGATCGATCTAGTACAAATCCAAACGTTGCTTTTCGGTGTTATAAAGAGTAGCATTGGAGCTTTGTAAACGTTGAGAAAAGTAAGTCAAAAAGTTATTGCCTTTCTCCATCTTTTTCGTTTTGTTCCTTTTGTCCATACTCTCTGTTACTTTCATGGTATTAGAGCTATGGAGGGAATATTAGAACCATATCCTTTTCCTACGAATATCAACGTGTCGAATTTTGTCACCATCAAGTTAATCGATGGAAACTATCTTCTGTGGAAGACCCATATGGAGTTTTTGTTGTCCATTCACAGGATGCTCGGATTTGTCAATGGTCACGAGAAACATCTAAAGGATAAGATCTGTGTCAAGTTTAGGTGTGGTAAGTAACCCTGATTTTGAGTCTTTGTTTCAAACGGATCATTTGGTAAATTCGTAGATATTTGGTACTTTTTTGAAGGGGTTTGGGTTATGTCTATGATTTTGGTTCTGCGCAAGTTGTGTGGGTTTTTCTTTCAGAAAACTTTAACCAGTGTACAATCTCTCATGAGTTTGATTTGATAGCTGCTCTTCAAGTTATTGTGAAAGGAAATCGTGATGTGTCTGAGTATATTAAGGACTTAAAAAATATGTTTGATCTGTTTATTTCTATTGGTAAATCAGTTTTAAAACCTATGCAGATTTTCAGGCTTCTTCAAAGGTTAGGAAAAGAGTATGAGTCATTTACTACATCAATCCAAACTTCGATGCATAAATCTCCTGCTCCTACTTACAATAAAGTTGTGTCTATGTTGAAAGCTTTTGAAGGATGAATTAAATCTTATGTGTCCACGCTTGTTATGCCTCATCTTGCTTTTCATGTTTAAAACTTAGACTATGAACAACTGAACCAGCGTCTTGCTTCTCAAAATAACAATGGATCTCAGTCGTATGGATCTCAAGGTTAGTACGGATATCAGTCTTATGGGCATAGAGGTCGTGGAGTATAATCAAACGGCTTTAGAGGTCCTCGAGGCAGAGGTAATTTCTCATCTCGTGGTAGAGGCTTTGCTCAGCAAGTGAACACTTCTGGTGTAAACTGGAGCAAGCCTGGTACACAACAAAATCAACCCTACACTCGTCCAACTTGTCAAATATGTGGTAGAATGGGTCATGTGGCATTTAACTGCTGGAACAGATTTGATAACTCCTACCAAAACAGTGATGTTCCACATGCCTTAGCTACTATGCACATCTCTGGTCCATCTGGAAGAGAGTGGTATCCTGATTCCGGTGCATCAGCACATATAACAAATAACTCTAACAATCTCCAAGAGGTCACTCCTTAGAATGGTCCTAAAAATGTCATGGTTGAAGATGAGACATACCTTTCTATTACACATGTTGGCTCTACAACACTCCATACTCATGCACGTAGTCTTTCTTTACAAGATGTGGTGGTTTGGGGAATCTAAGTGCTTTGGCATTCTTTTCTTCTCGCCAACAAATACTATACAGTTTTTGTTGACAACTACTCTCGTTATTGCTGGTTCTACCCTATGAGGTTTAAATCTGAGATTTATTCAATCTTTCTTGGCTTTCAAAAGATGGCTGAGAAGCAATTTAATGAGAAAATCAGAGTGATAAAGGTGGTGAGTTTCTCAATAATCAGTTAAGAATCACATGATTGATAAAGGTATAAAACATATCGTGTCTTGGCCTTCTACACATGAACAAAATGGTTTAGAAAAAAGGAAACATAGGCATATTACTAAGCTTGGTCTGGCTATGATGTTTCAAAGCAATACACCTCTTACATATTGGGTTAAAGCATTCTTCACTGCAAATTACCTTATCAACCTATTGCCTTCTACTGTGTTACTGAACAAGAGTCCCACTGAAATTGTTTTGCAGTCTAAACCAATATACACATCTTTGAGAACCTTTGGCTCAGCCTGTTATCCTTACCTTCGGCCTTCCATTGCTCAGAAGTTTGATCCAATATCACTTGCCTGTATTTTCCTTGGCTACAATGCACAATACAAAGGATATTGATGCCTTTAACCACCTATAGGGCGTGTGTACATCTGTCGTCCTGTGATATTTGATGAAAACCTATTTCTTTTCCAAACCATATAAAAGACCTTTACTTCAACCTACTCAACTGCACTTTTGCAGGCTTGGCAAAGAGAAACATCTATCTCCACTGAACAAATTCATTCTAGTGTCTCTCATGTGGCTTCTTCTGTACCTCATGTACTTCCCTCAAGATCCAACTCCAATCCACCTTCTGCTGCAACATCTACTTCTTCTTCTTTAAGCTCATTTTCAGACTTCACATGAGCTTCTCGTCTTTAATCTCCACTGACCAGACAATTACTCTATATGATCTCCATGATACTAGTATGTAACTGTATGAGAAGAGGATTGCACTGGATGTACGACAGGCCTTGATTATGTTCCTATAGGCAACAATAATCCTTCTTCTGTTTTCAGGCTAGATACATCAGTTGTTCCTTCTACTGATCAAATGGTTACACGGTCTCAAGTTGGTAGAATCAAACCTAATCCAAGATACATTATGTTCATGAACAAAGACATTCATAAAATACCAAAATCAGTTCAAGAAACATTGAAACATCCTAGTTGGAGGAAAGCTATGGAAGAAGAAATCCAGAATTGCACTGATACTGATACTTAGGATCTCACCTCTCTAACTGTAGACATGAACATAGTTGGGATCAGGTGGGTGTTTCAAGTCAAACTGAATGCTTATGGTACTTTGAACAAATTGAGAGCACGACTGGTTGCAAAGGGATTTCATCAAGAGGAAGGAGTGGACTTCACAGAAACATTATCCATGTGGTTAAAACATCAACCATCATAATTGTCCTATATGTTGCTACAGCCAAAAAATGACCCTTAACACAACTTGATGTTAAAAACACCTTTCTTCGTGGAAAACTTGATGAACTAGTCTTTATGACCCAACCTCGTGGTTTGAAAGCACAACACATCCATCTCATATCTCCAGTCTCAAAAGATCTCTTTATGGGCTGAAACAAACTCCAAAAGTATGGTTTAACACATTAAGCTCTTTTCTATTGGAACTTGGCTTTACCTATAGCACTGCTGATCCTTCCTTATGTGTCTATCATCACGCAAGCCAAAAAAATGATACTTTTGTTGTAAGTTGATGACATTATTCTTACTGGAAACTGTTCAAACAAGTTAGAGACACTAGTTGATACTCTAAGTGCTCGATTCATGATGAAGGATATGGGAGAGCTATATTACTTTCTTGGTATCCAGATTAAATTTTGACCTACATGTCTCTTCTTACATCAATCAAAGTACACAGAAGAGATTCTCCATACTGTCGGCATGTCATTCTGCAACCCTATGCCAACACCTCTTCCTCTAAAACTTGATTAGGTCCCTAATGGAGAAGATCTATTTTCTGATCCATCTTACTTCATATGATTAGAAGGGAAGTTACAATATCTGACCATCACACATCCAAACATACAATTTTCTATCAATTTCACGTGTCAACGTATGCACGCTCCAACAGTCTCTGATTTTACTCTGCAGAAATGTGTACTACGGTATCTTCGAGGCACAAGTGATCTCAGCTTTCATATCCCCTTGAAAATGACTTGAATTTACAAGCCTTTTGTGATATTGATTGGGCTGATTGCAAAGAAACAAAGAGATCCACCACTGGTTTCTGCACATTGTTGGGTTTTCATCTTGTGTCATGGTATGCTAAAATGAAATCTACTATCTCCAGAAGCTGAATACATAGCTCTAGCCTCGACTGCCGCTGAACTTACTTGGATCTCTCAAATTCTTCATGATTTGGGTATTTTCCAGCCTGCTTCAGCTCTCTTACAGTGTGACAACCTCTCTGCAGTTCATCTATCAGCAAATCCTAAGTTCCACAGTCGTTATAAGCATATTGAAGCAGACTATCATTTCATCAAAGAGAAGGATGCTTTTTGTTTCATTGAGGCTCGTCATGTGCCTGCTTCTCTTCAACTCGCATACATTTTTACCAAGTCTCTTCCGCGTGTACCATTTCTTCTTATGTATTCCAAACTTGGCATTGGTCCTCCACCACTCCCAAGTTTAGGGGGGGTTAAAAGCATAACTTTAACACAACACTCAAACTCTGATTCAAAACAGAGTGAAAACAAGGTCTTAGGTCATAAAAGACTGATTGGCTCTCAAGGCACATGTGTTGGCCCATCAAACAAGCTCAATTCGTGTAACAACAACTCTCAGAGATCACGTGAAGAGAGAAAGGGAGAGAGGCATGTCTGCTAAATCAAAGTATCGTGATGCCAAAAGAGTAAGGACGCTTTCATTAACAAAAAAATCAGACAGGTTGCTAAGCGTGATTGATCGATCTAGCATAAATCCAAATGTTATTTTTCTATGTTATAAAGAGTAGCATTGGAGGGTTGTAAACGTTGAGAAAATTTAATCAAAAAGTTGTTGCCTTTCTCCATCTTCTTCGGTTTTTTCTTTTTGTTCATACTTTCTTTCTCTTGTTCTTGAGTTTTCTCTATTACTTTCACTTCCATCGTCGAGCTCCTATGGTCCGATTTCTTTGAATCGATCCAATGTTCCGATTTTTCTTAAGCTTCTAATCACAATTTATGATTTTGGGCATGTCTAGAGCTTGAGTTTAGGACCAAAAGCTCTCGGTCCTAAAAGACTGATTGGCTCTCAAGGCACATGTGTTGGCCTATCAAACAAGCCCAATTCATGTAACAAAAACTCTCAGAGATCACGTGAAGAGAGAAAGGGAGAAGAGGCATGTCTGCTAAATCAAAGTATCATGATGCCAAAAGAGCAAAGACGCTTTCATTAACAAAAAAACCAGACAGGTTGCTAAGCATAATTGATCGATCTAGCATAAATTCAAATGTTCCTTTTCATTGTTATAAAGAGTAGCATTGGAGGGTTGTAAACGTTGAGAAAAGTTAATCAAAAAGTTGTTGCCTTTCTCCATCTTCTTCGGTTTGTTCTTTCTGTTCATACTTTCTCTCTCTTGTTCTTGAGTTTTCTCTATTACTTTCATTTCCATCGTCGAGTTCCTATGGTCCGATTTCTTTGAATCGATCACATGTTCCGATTTTTCTTAAGCTTCTAATCACAATTTATGATTTTGGGCATGTCTAGAGCTTGAGTTTAGGACCAGAAGCTCTCGGAATCTTCAGCTTGGCTTTGGTCAGCCAGCGGTCAACGTCGGGGTCAATGATGGTTGACATTTTCCAGCAAGCTTCCGGCAATCCGAAACCTCATTTTCGACTTGTTACAACGACCTGAATCCGATTCCGAGCTTAGTTTTATGATTTGGATTTAGGAGGCTTAAGATTTCGTAGTATCAGCCTTCATTTACTTAAATCGATTAGGTTTAGTTGTATTTGTGAATTAACTCGGTTTAATTCTGGTTTAATTCAAAATTAATTATGGTCTAATTTCGGTTTAATTCAGTTTTGATCTTTAATTTTGGTTTACTTTGGCTTGATTTAATTTCAAACTAATTCTGATTTATTACCAGTTCGGTTTTGGTTAATAAGATTTCATTTTTGACTTTGGTTTGACTTCGATTAGGGAATGATTTTGGTTTAAGTTCGGGTTGAACTAATTTTAACTTCGGTATGAATAAATTCTAATTTGAATTCAGTCAAGATGGTTTGGTTTAGGTTGAGTCACCTATTTATATATATATGAAAATAGGTGAGTCATCTCCATAGTGCGCCACGTCATCGTATGAGATATTGACATGTGTTCTTACATTAATTATAAGTATAAAATTAAATAAATTCAAATTTAAACTTATAAACACGTAATAATAAATAATATATTGTCATAAAAACATAAATAGCATAAAAAATATAAATTTAATACAATTAATTAATATAAAGTTTAAACTTAATTTACCTATTAATTTTTTTCTTCTGTGAAATTTATTCTCTAATTTTCTTATATTTATATTCAAATTACTTTTCTATATTCAATAGTTTTGTTATTCATTAGTGTATATAATTAACTATCAAGTTTATATTAGTTATAAATTTGTTTTTGGTATTCTTATAGAAGTAGGAAACATGATTTCGTTACATGATTTGGCGGGAACGGAAACGTGACGGAAATTAGAGAAGCAAAATAGTTGTTCTATATATGTCTCATTTAAAGTTCGGCACATAAACATGATGGGACGGGACGAAACAAATATTCTCAAAAATATAAACAAATGTGATAATCATAAAATTTATATAAATTAATTATTATTTTACATAATATAAAATAATAAATTTGTTACATTTAATGAAAAATAGCAAATAAATATAAAGTTTGTGTGTAATATTTTATTTTTTCTATTATTATGAGATACATATTCAATTTTTTTCGACCACTTCTTGGATGGGTAAAATATAATTACGACACAATTTTTAAATTTCGCAATACAACAAGTCGTTATTAGATTGATTGTCCGGAATTATGATGAGATCTTAAAATATAGGAGATCAGCGAATTTGGGCTCTATAATATCGCCTTTAGAGGCATAAGAGAAGGCTATATTGATGGCTATACAAAGTATATATTTCATCGTTTTTCATCAGTAATTTTTGAAGAGATTGACAAATTCTGATAAATATTATACATGAATCTTTTCGGGATACAAGTATGGAAAGCATATGTCAAGATATTAGTTTTTGGTCAGAAAAATTCAGAGCTTATTAATTTTATCATGTAAGGAGGTGTTAAAATATTGATGCACATACACTTGCAAAAACAAAATGAATGTTTCTTTATACTCGAGTTGTATTTATACTTGCAAAACTATTGATGCACATACATTGGCTAATTCGTATTTTGTTCCGTATATGTAATTTTCCAATTTGCATAATGCAATGACTTGAAGAAAACAAAAATGAGATACATGTTCAATACAACTCGACCTAATTGGGTGTTCAATATGGAGAGGGCTCACCTCTTTTCATATATATGATTACTTATAAAATTTGTTCCGAATGAAATTTTAGGAATTTGGTTTCATATTCTGTTCCCAACGAGAAAAAAAAATTATACTATGGGAATGCATTTCTGTATGTAATAGAAATTCGGGACAAGAATGAGACATAACGCGATGAAACAAGATAGGACGAAAATTTTCTTCAACTCTAATCTTTTTTAAAAACATGTGCATATCAACGGATAATGGCATAGTGCTCTATAAAATCTAGAGAATAAATGTTAGAAGTATGAATAGGATTAAACTTAATTAGAACGTATTTATGTTAAATGTGTAGTTAATGATAATTATTATATGTCTTAATGTTTGGCCGCATTGTGTTAATTGATTGAAAACCTAAAACGCGGCAAGGATTAATGCTAATCCTGAAATGAAATTATGATATATTCCTCTGTTCCATTATATAAGATTTTCTAGTTAAAAGCGCGGAATTTAATAAATATATAAATTTTAGTTTTTTGTTTTTTTATATTAAAAACATCATTTAATATCTAATTAAAAACAAATCAATCAATAACAAAAAATACTGCAGAATATAAATAGTCACAATACATTAAATTTTGCATAGAAACTTGAAAAATCAAATAAAATGGAACAAAAAAATAGCTCTAAAACATCTTATATAATGGAACGGAAGGAATAATATAAATTCGGTATTAAATTGCAACAGTCTAGCATTAATGGAATTATTCTAGCAAATAATTGATATAATAAAAGGATTATCAGGAGTTCACCCTAGTTTTATTCTCTCTCGAGCACACAGATCGAGACCGCCGCAGAAACACAAATCCACCAAAATGGATCTCCACCTCTGTTCTTCTGCCGTCGGCCCTTCTACCTTGAGCGAAACCTCCCTCCCTTGATGCTTATGCCTGCTTTTTTCTTTCCGTCGGTCCAGCTCACTCTGACTAGGATTGTTTTATAAAAGTTTTATCACTATATTGAAGAATCCTCATTAACTCCGATTGAACTACTGCTCATGCCTCTGACGACGAAGAGCAACCTCTCGATGGCCTCCGCTATCACGAAGATGCCAAAACCATTGACGACATTTTCGCCAAAGACAACTCTGGATCCAGCGAATCCTCCTGATCCGCCGAACTGCCGTGATTCTTTGTCTCCACCTCAGATACCGACTGTACTTTGATACGATCAAGTTTGGAAGATGGGCCTAGTTGGTCCATAATCTATAATCTCTATTAATTATGTATTAAGCCTTTTTCAATTGCTATCTGTAATAAAAAAATGCTACCGTAAAAGATATCAAAAACATTTATCAATTAAAAAGTCATCTTCATCATCGTTCTTCTTCTCCTCTCGTCTTCTTCTTCTCTAAATCCTTCTGATTCTTCATTCAATCTGTTATTCTTCTTCTCTCTTCTTCCATTCTCTTCTCATCTCACTTCCGATTCTCTTTGTTAGATTGGTGATCTAACAAATTGGTGTTTTCATTGAGAGATTACGATGGTCCATTTACCCATCGCAGTTGCAGTTGCATATATGAGCTCAGGCTCACCAGAACTCGAGTCTCGAAGTCCTGAACCACCGACACCATCGACGGCGCTGGAGCAGTGAGTTGATCGGATGGAAAAGGACATGTTGTTGATCAAAGAAGCTCTCAGTCATCTTCTGCGAGCTCAGTTTGGAGACAATCGAGAAACAACACCGATGGATTTTTCAACCCCAAACCCAGGCATGCAGATCCAGACTCCGGGAACCTCATTGCTTTTGTCTCAGAGGGATAATATTCTTCCGCTACCCACACTGGAGGTTCCACCGAGACCAACAGACGTGTTCCAGCCAACACCTCCGGCTGAGACCAGACTCGAATCACCTGAGACCAGACTCGAATCACCAAATACGTACAAGGATCTACCAGAAACTGAGACACCTGATCAGGCCTTGGTTTTAGAGCTTCTTTGCACAAGACTATCTCTGTTTTGTGAAGGGATTTTGGTGAAGCGATGGTTCCATAGAGCGCGTTTTAAAACAGGAAGTAAGCATGATCACCTACCTCAAATTCTACAGAGAAGGCTTTGGACCCCGTCACCTGAAAATCGATGGTATAATTTCAATCTGGTGGAGAAAATTTTGGTTGAGGATAACCCACACGCAAGAGCTCAGAGATCTCGATTCAAGCTTTTACAACAGCCACGTTGTGACTATCTGAGGATGAGTACGGGTAAGAGATCAATAACGCTTGATATATTGTCGAGCACTCAAAACGGGACCAATGATTTGTTCATTAGATGCGTGAATGATGCTATGTCTCTCTTGGGTGGAGCTGGTACTAATGGGATGATTGTCTGAGATACTCATTTTGGGTATAACTAGATTTTAGTTTTAATTTATTTTTAAATACATAAACGAGGATATTATAATTAAACCTGTCAAAACTTCCAAAATTACAGATTCAACCAGATAATATCCACCCGATTTCAGCCCCAATTAGATCTAATCTGGGTCGGAATCAGATTGAGTAGAAATTCCTCAAATTAAACTCGATTCTTTCTAAATCAAATCTGAATCTCTATCTTTTTTCCAAGTCTCTCTCGTGATTTCTCATTCTTTCAAAACCATTCAAAGGACAAGTATAACTAGAGAAATTAGGAAGGATTCGAGTCAAAATCAAGAGTTAGGTAAGTTAAAATCGTATTCTCTTTTCGATTTTGTGTAGAAATCCGTTGGGTTTCGATTTGTTGTAGAAATCGTGAACCCTAGAAATTGTTTGAAACCTATATTCTCTAAGCAACTTTGTTGATTTTACCCTAGATATTGTGCAATGGTGAAGACTATGTGGACGTCGGGGCCGAGGAAGTCGAAGCGCTTGAATAAATCGGAGAACGATGCTCCTCCACCGGTAGTAGAAGAAGAAGAAGATACGGCCGAAGTAGAAGTAGGAGATAAGGAAGAAGAAGTAGAAGATGGGAATATCGAGGAAGAGAAAGATGGCAATGGAGAGGAAGAAGATGGCGATGAAGTAGATGAAGAAGGAAGTGTCCATGAGTCGCAATCAACTGGGGCAATGGAATCCGGGGCAATGGTATGTACATCGAATAAATGTTCAATTTGGTATAACTTGGTATAACAATTATGTTTTTATGAGTTTAAAGTAGAAAATAAAACTAGGTAATACTGTCATTATACTGTATTTTGATTGTAGGTTACGGAGATAGGAACAGAACCAATGCAGCCATTGAAGATGTGGTTCCGAAAAAGTGAGTATGGAACGTCAGTGAAATTTGCAACAAAGTGTTATGTCACGAAGGCCGTGGCCAAATTAGAGAGTACACTTGAACCAGATGAGTTGGAATGGTTCCATGAACACCCACAGTTTTGTCACTTCTTTCACATGCCGAAGGACAAAAACCATAAGACAATGGGCATGTGGATGCTCCTACTCCGCATGGCCAATACAAAGAAGTGCAAGGAAGCTTGGTTTGTGGTCAATGGTGTTCCAATTAGGTATTCTCTGAGGGAACATGGATTATTGTCTGGTTTGCACTGCCACGAGTATCCACCAAACTTTACAAAATTTGGAAACTTGAAGTTTGTTGATAAGCATTTCAAAGCAGGAAAAGCAACCTATGCAGCCGTTGAGAAGAAGTTTATGTCAATGAGACATTCTAGACAGATTGAAGATGGCGGTATTGTACTTCCTATCGAACGTAATCATAGGAAATGCAAATGTAGGAGATGGAGCACCTACGGTAGATGAGATATTTATGAGAGCCGTTACTGATCTTGAGTGGTGCAAAACCTTCCCGTGGGGTCGATTGTCCTTTGATGACACTATGAGAGAGATTTTACATATGAATGGCAAATTAAACTGAGTTGTCCAAACATCATGGTGCTTCCCAAGTTTCATCATCCCTTTGGAGGTAATTATGAGTATGATATAATGATTTAGTGTATGCCCTTTGATTATGTGATTATGTTAATATGTGATAATGTGATTATGTTAATATGTCTAGCTTCTAGCCTTTGAGGCAATCCCTGTTTTGATGGAGAAATTCAGAGAAGAGGCTATAGGTGCATCGAGTGACTGCCCTAGGATGTGCAAATCCAAGTTTAAATCAAGTTATATGAGAGGTTTTTCACTTTCTGAAATTAATGATGCACTTGGCAGTACGAAGGTTAGATTTATCATAGGTTAGATATATAATAGGTCTTTTTAATCATTGGTTAGATTTATCATTCGTCTTTTTATCACAGGATATTCAAAGTATCGTGGAACCAACGATTGATGAGGCTTCTCTTATGTTGAGAATCATGGATGACATTAATGAGGAAGGTGATTATTATGATGTTATTATTGACGGTTGGAAGAAGTGTCTAATGGTTGAAAATAAGAAGATATGGTTTGAAGAGCTTTACAACCAAGACGTGGATGGTCGGAAAGAAGATAAAAAGGCTGTGGCTAAGGAGAAACAGAAAGAGAAGGAGAATGTGGCTGAGAAGAATGTAATGGAAGCGGGATTCAAGGAAGTCGGTGAGAAGATGACAAAGCTGGAGACAATGGTGAAGGACAAGCTTGGTGAGATAGAAAGAAGACTCAAGATTGTGGAAGACTCTGTTCCACCGAGGGAAGTCATTGGTGGTGAGAATGAAGTGGCTGAATCGTCAAGGGTGAAGAAGAGGAAAAAGAGTAATTCAAAATATATGACAGAGAAAAAGACGCGTTCCCGCAACAATGCTTGAACTAGAGTCTACTGTGTTCATGTTTCTTTTGTCTTTTTGGTTTGGTAGTGCTGGTAAGACTTGGTAAAATTATGACTTGGTTGTGTCGTTATTTCTTTATGACAATACTTGGATGTGTCGTTATTTTCTTTTGGTTTTTATAAACCCGAACATGAATGAATTGAATGGATGTGTCGTTAGTTATACTCAGTTATACTAGTTATTTATTTTAAATTGGTTCAAATGTACACAGAAAAAATACTTAGTTGTACTCAGTTATACTAGTAGTTCGAAACATGATTCAGTTATACCTAGTAGTTCGAAACAGAGAGTAGAAAATTACAAGTACTTGACCATCGACTCACTTTGGTCTTGATATCATGTAACTCCTCCATTATTGCTTCGTCCCACAATTTCCAAATGTGGCAATCTCCATCCTAATGAACAATCACATTATCAAAACGAGAAACAAGATTCGTGAATTACATAGAATTGATGTAAAATTCAGTTACTTACATCCCTATTACCCTCACAAGTGAAGTATATTTTCCCATAATGCAAACCATGCGTTTCTGTTTCAATGACAGCTGCAGCACCACAGTAACATCGGGTTGGAATGCCAGATTCACGTGGCCAAGGACCCATTCCAAATACATCCACACCAGTTAAAGATCCTGAAAATGTTGAGTCGCCGTAATCATAACTTGAGTCTCTCCCACCCATGTCTCTGTAATCCCTAGATCCCTGAATCGAACAATTGAAATCGATAACCCCTAAATCCGACAGCTTAAATCAAAAATTCCTAGATCCCTGAATCGAACAATTGAAATCGATAACCCCTAAATCCGACAGCTTACCTTGTCGTTAGTAACAAATGCTCTTCGATTTCGACGATTTCACCCCAGCTCAAAACGAAAACCCTAGAAATTTGGTAGAAGAGGGAAATGGGAAATTTCTCTTGTTTATTAGAATTGAGAAAATAATAGTTTTAGTGGGAATCTAAGAGTTTGTGATTAAAGCAGATTTTTTTTTTAAAATTTAAAATTTTGAACCAGTTTTAAAAACGTGGAAAACATGTTTTTAATCGGAATTTTTCACATAGTTGTCCTTGGTTTTTGGGTTGTACAGAAAATCAAACAGTTGTACATTTCGTGGCTTTTACTTTATACTAGTTTTACCATAAATCAGTTAAACTTTTTTAGTTGTACACAGAATATTTCGTAACTGTTGTATTGCCCCAAGTTTTTCGTATAGTAATATGAGTAAAAACCCATTGTAAGCATATTTTGCATCTTAAGGTGGTTATTGTGTATCAAAGTGACCATCAAAGTATAAGGTGTTATGTATGAAATGTGTAAAGATAATAGTTTCAACATTGCCAAACTATTTACAAAGCAAAGTATTAAGTTCTGTCCAAGGACACATGATTCTTAGTTGATTATCAAATATAGTTTTGTAATGTATCTTTTAAATTCATCAACCTAAATATTTTAGTTGATTTTTGTAAACAATTAACAATTAACTGTTTAACATTTATAATTTATGGATTTATTTGTGAATATGTAAATATAAATTTATTTGTCAATATGTAATTATTTGTAAACATCTATAGTTTTTTATAAGCGATAATGTAATGTCAAACCAAAACGAGTTCAAAATAAATCTAAACAAAACGAAAAGGATCCTTAGTTGAACCAGTTTTACGTAGTTATACAAATAGAAAGTCTGAACCTAGTTGTCCGAGGCAGAGTAAATCAAGTTTCACCTCGCCTAGGGATCCCAATCCATTCACTCAAGCTTCTTCCTGGTACGGACTTGTTACTTGTCTTTTTCTTCTTCCAACGATCTTCTCCAGCCGACGGATACCTATTTTCTTGAAATCTTCCCTTCCTTTTCGGATAATCTGGAGGTAATGCACATTTTGCAAGTATAGTACCCGGAATCACCCAATGAGACTGATGCGGGACTGTATAAATCGTTCTGTGATACGCCAACGCCCACGTCTCCAACAAATAAAACTTCGAGCACAAATCATATACATTCATATCAAGTGATCTATTTTCCATCTTCCCGTAGTCAATGACAGCGGCTATGGCATGTACACAAGGATACATGGCTATATCAAAACGTTTGCAACTACAACTTTTATTCCTCAAGTCCACCAAGTAGGTTTTTCCATCCATGCCAATGACACTGAACTCAAGCTCAAAGGAGTTGAACACTTGCACCTTTAATTTTCTCCCTATCTTACAACTAGGGTGCAATTCATTCTCCACAAATGGCACCATTTTGTGGGTGCTCGGTGCACTACCGGATTCCTTCCTATGTTTGTTAAACCACTCGGCAATTTTTCCCACAATCGCATCAATCATAGGTAGTAAAGCGTACATCCTCGCTTTTCTGAAAACATTATTCAAAGATTATGCACTGTTTGTGGTTTCAATGTTGTACCTTCTTCCTTTGAAATAACACCTTGCCCATTTTGTAACGTCTACACTACTATCCAAATACTCGGCTACTTTAGGAAACCTTCTCCTAAAATCACCATACTCCTTATCGAATTCAACCCGTGTATAAATTTCCGCGAGCTCCCTGAATTTTTTTCCAACATATTCTTTATTTTTACTAGGAGCTTTTCCTCTCACATTCTGAGACAAATGATACACACAAAACCCATGCTCAGACTTTGGGTAGACCTCAGCAATTGCCTTTATGAGGCTTGCATTTCTGTCGCCAATGAAAACCAAACCTGAATCATCCGGTACAACAGTCAACAGCGCAGTAAAAAACCATTTCCAACTAGCATCTTTCTCACCATCCACCACCCCAAATGCAATGGGATAATGGTGGTGGTTCGGATCCTGAGCTGTGGCAATCACAAGTACACCACCATACTTGAGA
Organism: Pseudoturritis turrita; assembly: GCA_900406555.1. Lineage (NCBI taxonomy): Eukaryota > Viridiplantae > Streptophyta > Magnoliopsida > Brassicales > Brassicaceae > Pseudoturritis > Pseudoturritis turrita. Next base: position 1,966 of record OVBL01001017.1, on the reverse strand, counting down.
AAAGTTGCATCCACACTTAGAACTTTCCTCATGGCACTAAACCCTTCGATACAATCTCCCAAGGCGATGAATAAGTACTTGAATCTATTTCCTTCATCCAACAGCAATCTTGTTTTCGTACCAATATTCATCTTTTCTAACACGTACAAATAAGAAGGCAACATCTTGTAACTCTCTTCTGGACTACCACGCACAACTGCTGCAGCTAGGGTAAGACAACTTCACTCCAGCTTTTGCCAGAACCAGATCCATCAGAGCTTTAGGAGTCGGGGTTTTCAATGCACTAGGATAATCTGCGTGTATAACATCTGCAACTAATTGTGGATTGCCTTTCCTTTTATTGCTAGTTGTACTCGTCGTTGCCCGAGAGCATGAATGCATCTTCCTGTATACTTTAACCGACCAATTATGTTCCTTTGAATGCTGAGACCGTGACACTCGTATATACCACTTACACCCTTCTACACGACATCTAACCACGTATCTCCAACTATCCGTATTTAATATGTCGAATTCATAACATTCTTTAAGTGAAGCTCTCAACACTAAGTTTTGCACTTGTTTTTTTCTCACAAATTCCTGCCCTAACTCCAGACCCGTACCATCTTCCCATTCCTCTACAAACTATTGTTCTTCTTCATCACACGGAATCTCAATATATTCATCCCTAACAACACCGTAACCAAAATCGTCATCCACATTGCCATCCACATTGTCACGTCCTACATTCTTACCATCTCCAACACCAATATTTTCCATCGAGCCATCATTTTGCTCCGGTTCTTCGTAACGAATAATCGCACCATCGTTTACTCTAGAATTTGAATCCATCTCGCCAATATTCACTCCAAATGAACTCCCTCCCTCTCCTCTTAAAACTTGCTCCTCGCACTGAATTATTTCCACATTCAAAGCACTTCTACATTGTTCTTTATCCATGCTCGATATATAACCATCGACGTCATCATCATCCAAAATATCCAAAACTTTTGGAACGTAAGTCAATTTCACCTTTTTGTAGCTTCATCAATCCCAATCTTCCTGCATATCCTATCCACTAACACCGAATATGTTATCTCCTCCTTAAACGATAAAGCGTACACCTGAGCTTCTTTTGAATTCCATCGACTCCCATCTCCTGTCCCTACGTATTTCCCTCCATATTCAATATGTATGACTGTTTTGTTCATTTTATCCTGAAAATATATTAACTTAACCACATTAGCACATATTTACTTTGCTCGGTAATACTAGCTGTACCTGTTATACCACGTCTCTCAATAACACCAATTGTACTAGTTATCCTATATCTGCAAAATTTGGGAATTCAGATTCGGATACGGTGACTAAGCTCAACATATGCATAATCCTAATGTACATACAATTCAACCACTAAATTACATAATCTATTCCCACCCAATGTGCATACCAAATTCCCAAAATCTATTGAAATTTCCCAATCCGCAAATCAAATTAAATTGAAATCCTCAAATCCACAACGAAATATACATCTAATCCTCTAATTAGACCACCATAACCGATTGCAAGCTCTCAGATAGAAGAACTCACCTCAAATTTCAAGCTTCAAGTTTCAATGTCGACCTCAGTGGCGACCTCAACAACGAGCTCTATGACGAAGGAATCGGAAATGCGGTTCATGCAAAATCGATGGGATGAGCTTCAACCTTTAAGCTTTAACTGGAAATCGGCAATGGAGGTTTGACGGAGGTTCGACGAAGCTGGATTGGGATTTGATTTTCGCTTTCGGATCGACAACGAGATGGGGAGGATTGGGGCGAATTTTACTCTGCTCTGATTGGTCCAATTTTTTCATTTTTCAATTTGTTTTTAGTCCGAAAATGGGTCTCTAAGGGCAAAATGGGTTTTGCCTCTTTCATTAAACAGAGGAGTGCCTCAGATCAGAGAGGAGTGTGGTGGAGAGTAGCATGGTCAGTTTGGAGTATTT
>OVBL01001016.1:100000-115688 GCA_900406555.1 Pseudoturritis turrita | reverse complement strand
TCATAGCGGGGCCGTGCATTTGGCGATTCCCCGGACTCCATTTCTCCATTTCTTTTCCACCGTTTCTGAGCTCATAGCGGGGCGTGCATTTGGCGATTCCCGGGACTCCATTCGTTTTCCACCGTTTCTGAGCTCATAGCGGGGCCGTGCATTTGGCGATTCCCCGGGACTCCATTCTCTTTTCCACCGTTTCTGAGCTCATAGCGGGGCCGTGCATTTGGCGATTCCCCGGGACTCCATTCTCTTTTCCACCGTTTCTGAGCTCATAGCGGGGCCGTGCATTTGGCGATTCCCCGGGACTCCATTCTCTTTTCCACCGTTTCTGAGCTCATAGCGGGGACGTGCATTTGGCGATTCCCCGGGACTCCATTCTGTTTTCCACCGTTTCTGAGCTCATAGCGGGGCCGTGCATTTGGCGATTCCCCGGGACTCCATTCTTTTTCCACCGTTTCTGAGCTCATAGCGGGGCCGTGCATTTGGCGATTCCCCGGGACTCCATTCTGTTTTCCACCGTTTCTGAGCTCATAGCGGGGCCGTGCATTTGGCGATTCCCCGGGACTCCATTCTCTTTTCCACCGTTTCTGAGCTCATAGCGGGGCCGTGCATTTGGCGATTCCCCGGGACTCCATTCTCTTTTCCACCGTTTCTGAGCTCATAGCGGGGCCGTGCATTTGGCGATTCCCCGGGACTCCATTCTCTTTTCCACCGTTTCTGAGCTCATAGCGGGGCCGTGCATTTGGCGATTCCCGGGACTCCATTCTTTTTCCACCGTTTCTGAGCTCATAGCGGGGCCGTGCATTTGGCGATTCCCCGGGACTCCATTCTTTTTCCACCGTTTCTGAGCTCATAGCGGGGCCGTGCATTTGGCGATTCCCCGGGACTCCATTCTGTTTTCCACCGTTTCTGAGCTCATAGCGGGGCCGTGCATTTGGCGATTCCCCGGGACTCCATTCTTTTTCCACCGTTTCTGAGCTCATAGCGGGGCCGTGCATTTGGCGATTCCCCGGGACTCCATTCTCTTTTCCACCGTTTCTGAGCTCATAGCGGGGCCGTGCATTTGGCGATTCCCCGGGACTCCATTCTGTTTTCCACCGTTTCTGAGCTCATAGCGGGGCCGTGCATTTGGCGATTCCCCGGGACTCCATTCTGTTTTCCACCGTTTCTGAGCTCATAGCGGGGCCGTGCATTTGGCGATTCCCCGGGACTCCATTCTGTTTTCCACCGTTTCTGAGCTCATAGCGGGGCCGTGCATTTGGCGATTCCCCGGGACTCCATTCTCTTTTCCACCGTTTCTGAGCTCATAGCGGGGCCGTGCATTTGGCGATTCCCCGGGACTCCATTCTTTTTCCACCGTTTCTGAGCTCATAGCGGGGCCGTGCATTTGGCGATTCCCCGGGACTCCATTCTGTTTTCCACCGTTTCTGAGCTCATAGCGGGGCCGTGCATTTGGCGATTCCCCGGGACTCCATTCTTTTTCCACCGTTTCTGAGCTCATAGCGGGGCCGTGCATTTGGCGATTCCCCGGGACTCCATTCTTTTTCCACCGTTTCTGAGCTCATAGCGGGGCCGTGCATTTGGCGATTCCCCGGGACTCCATTCTTTTTCCACCGTTTCTGAGCTCATAGCGGGGCCGTGCATTTGGCGATTCCCCGGGACTCCATTCTTTTTCCACCGTTTCTGAGCTCATAGCGGGGCCGTGCATTTGGCGATTCCCCGGGACTCCATTCTTTTTCCACCGTTTCTGAGCTCATAGCGGGGCCGTGCATTTGGCGATTCCCCGGGACTCCATTCTTTTTCCACCGTTTCTGAGCTCATAGCGGGGCCGTGCATTTGGCGATTCCCCGGGACTCCATTCTCTTTTCCACCGTTTCTGAGCTCATAGCGGGGACGTGCATTTGGCGATTCCCCGGGACTCCATTCTTTTTCCACCGTTTCTGAGCTCATAGCGGGGCCGTGCATTTGGCGATTCCCCGGGACTCCATTCTTTTTCCACCGTTTCTGAGCTCATAGCGGGCGTGCATTTGGCGATTCCCGGACTCCATTCTTTTCCACCGTTTCTGAGCTCATAGCGGGCGTGCATTTGGCGATTCCCCGGGACTCCATTCTGTTTTCCACCGTTTCTGAGCTCATAGCGGGGCCGTGCATTTGGCGATTCCCCGGGACTCCATTCTGTTTTCCACCGTTTCTGAGCTCATAGCGGGGCCGTGCATTTGGCGATTCCCCGGGACTCCATTCTTTTTCCACCGTTTCTGAGCTCATAGCGGGGCCGTGCATTTGGCGATTCCCCGGGACTCCATTCTCTTTTCCACCGTTTCTGAGCTCATAGCGGGGCGTGCATTTGGCGATTCCCCGGGACTCCATTCTCTTTTCCACCGTTTCTGAGCTCATAGCGGGGCCGTGCATTTGGCGATTCCCCGGGACTCCATTCTCTTTTCCACCGTTTCTGAGCTCATAGCGGGGCCGTGCATTTGGCGATTCCCCGGGACTCCATTCTCTTTTCCACCGTTTCTGAGCTCATAGCGGGGCCGTGCATTTGGCGATTCCCCGGGACTCCATTCTGTTTTCCACCGTTTCTGAGCTCATAGCGGGGCCGTGCATTTGGCGATTCCCCGGGACTCCATTCTGTTTTCCACCGTTTCTGAGCTCATAGCGGGGCCGTGCATTTGGCGATTCCCCGGGACTCCATTCTCTTTTCCACCGTTTCTGAGCTCATAGCGGGGCCGTGCATTTGGCGATTCCCCGGGACTCCATTCTCTTTTCCACCGTTTCTGAGCTCATAGCGGGGCCGTGCATTTGGCGATTCCCCGGGACTCCATTCTGTTTTCCACCGTTTCTGAGCTCATAGCGGGGCCGTGCATTTGGCGATTCCCCGGGACTCCATTCTCTTTTCCACCGTTTCTGAGCTCATAGCGGGGCCGTGCATTTGGCGATTCCCCGGGACTCCATTCTTTTTCCACCGTTTCTGAGCTCATAGCGGGGCCGTGCATTTGGCGATTCCCCGGGACTCCATTCTCTTTTCCACCGTTTCTGAGCTCATAGCGGGGCCGTGCATTTGGCGATTCCCCGGGACTCCATTCTGTTTTCCACCGTTTCTGAGCTCATAGCGGGGCCGTGCATTTGGCGATTCCCCGGGACTCCATTCTTTTTCCACCGTTTCTGAGCTCATAGCGGGGCCGTGCATTTGGCGATTCCCCGGGACTCCATTCTTTTTCCACCGTTTCTGAGCTCATAGCGGGGCCGTGCATTTGGCGATTCCCCGGGACTCCATTCTTTTTCCACCGTTTCTGAGCTCATAGCGGGGCGTGCATTTGGCGATTCCCCGGGACTCCATTCTTTTTCCACCGTTTCTGAGCTCATAGCGGGGCCGTGCATTTGGCGATTCCCCGGGACTCCATTCTCTTTTCCACCGTTTCTGAGCTCATAGCGGGGCCGTGCATTTGGCGATTCCCCGGGACTCCATTCTCTTTTCCACCGTTTCTGAGCTCATAGCGGGGCCGTGCATTTGGCGATTCCCCGGGACTCCATTCTGTTTTCCACCGTTTCTGAGCTCATAGCGGGGCGTGCATTTGGCGATTCCCCGGGACTCCATTCTTTTTCCACCGTTTCTGAGCTCATAGCGGGGCCGTGCATTTGGCGATTCCCCGGGACTCCATTCTCTTTTCCACCGTTTCTGAGCTCATAGCGGGGCCGTGCATTTGGCGATTCCCCGGGACTCCATTCTGTTTTCCACCGTTTCTGAGCTCATAGCGGGGCCGTGCATTTGGCGATTCCCCGGGACTCCATTCTTTTTCCACCGTTTCTGAGCTCATAGCGGGGCCGTGCATTTGGCGATTCCCCGGGACTCCATTCTCTTTTCCACCGTTTCTGAGCTCATAGCGGGGCCGTGCATTTGGCGATTCCCCGGGACTCCATTCTCTTTTCCACCGTTTCTGAGCTCATAGCGGGGCCGTGCATTTGGCGATTCCCCGGGACTCCATTCTCTTTTCCACCGTTTCTGAGCTCATAGCGGGGCCGTGCATTTGGCGATTCCCCGGGACTCCATTCTCTTTTCCACCGTTTCTGAGCTCATAGCGGGGCCGTGCATTTGGCGATTCCCCGGGACTCCATTCTCTTTTCCACCGTTTCTGAGCTCATAGCGGGGCCGTGCATTTGGCGATTCCCCGGGACTCCATTCTCTTTTCCACCGTTTCTGAGCTCATAGCGGGGCCGTGCATTTGGCGATTCCCCGGGACTCCATTCTCTTTTCCACCGTTTCTGAGCTCATAGCGGGGCCGTGCATTTGGCGATTCCCCGGGACTCCATTCTGTTTTCCACCGTTTCTGAGCTCATAGCGGGGCCGTGCATTTGGCGATTCCCCGGGACTCCATTCTCTTTTCCACCGTTTCTGAGCTCATAGCGGGGCCGTGCATTTGGCGATTCCCCGGGACTCCATTCTCTTTTCCACCGTTTCTGAGCTCATAGCGGGGCCGTGCATTTGGCGATTCCCCGGGACTCCATTCTCTTTTCCACCGTTTCTGAGCTCATAGCGGGGCCGTGCATTTGGCGATTCCCCGGGACTCCATTCTCTTTTCCACCGTTTCTGAGCTCATAGCGGGGCCGTGCATTTGGCGATTCCCCGGGACTCCATTCTCTTTTCCACCGTTTCTGAGCTCATAGCGGGGCCGTGCATTTGGCGATTCCCCGGGACTCCATTCTTTTTCCACCGTTTCTGAGCTCATAGCGGGGCCGTGCATTTGGCGATTCCCCGGGACTCCATTCTCTTTTCCACCGTTTCTGAGCTCATAGCGGGGCCGTGCATTTGGCGATTCCCCGGGACTCCATTCTCTTTTCCACCGTTTCTGAGCTCATAGCGGGGCCGTGCATTTGGCGATTCCCCGGGACTCCATTCTCTTTTCCACCGTTTCTGAGCTCATAGCGGGGCCGTGCATTTGGCGATTCCCCGGGACTCCATTCTGTTTTCCACCGTTTCTGAGCTCATAGCGGGGCGTGCATTTGGCGATTCCCCGGGACTCCATTCTCTTTTCCACCGTTTCTGAGCTCATAGCGGGGCCGTGCATTTGGCGATTCCCCGGGACTCCATTCTCTTTTCCACCGTTTCTGAGCTCATAGCGGGGCGTGCATTTGGCGATTCCCCGGGACTCCATTCTCTTTTCCACCGTTTCTGAGCTCATAGCGGGGCCGTGCATTTGGCGATTCCCCGGGACTCCATTCTCTTTTCCACCGTTTCTGAGCTCATAGCGGGGCGTGCATTTGGCGATTCCCCGGGACTCCATTCTCTTTTCCACCGTTTCTGAGCTCATAGCGGGGCCGTGCATTTGGCGATTCCCCGGGACTCCATTCTTTTTCCACCGTTTCTGAGCTCATAGCGGGGCGTGCATTTGGCGATTCCCCGGGACTCCATTCTCTTTTCCACCGTTTCTGAGCTCATAGCGGGGCCGTGCATTTGGCGATTCCCCGGGACTCCATTCTGTTTTCCACCGTTTCTGAGCTCATAGCGGGGCCGTGCATTTGGCGATTCCCCGGGACTCCATTCTCTTTTCCACCGTTTCTGAGCTCATAGCGGGGCCGTGCATTTGGCGATTCCCCGGGACTCCATTCTCTTTTCCACCGTTTCTGAGCTCATAGCGGGGCCGTGCATTTGGCGATTCCCCGGGACTCCATTCTCTTTTCCACCGTTTCTGAGCTCATAGCGGGGACGTGCATTTGGCGATTCCCCGGGACTCCATTCTCTTTTCCACCGTTTCTGAGCTCATAGCGGGGCCGTGCATTTGGCGATTCCCCGGGACTCCATTCTCTTTTCCACCGTTTCTGAGCTCATAGCGGGGCCGTGCATTTGGCGATTCCCCGGGACTCCATTCTTTTTCCACCGTTTCTGAGCTCATAGCGGGGCCGTGCATTTGGCGATTCCCCGGGACTCCATTCTCTTTTCCACCGTTTCTGAGCTCATAGCGGGGCCGTGCATTTGGCGATTCCCCGGGACTCCATTCTCTTTTCCACCGTTTCTGAGCTCATAGCGGGGCCGTGCATTTGGCGATTCCCCGGGACTCCATTCTCTTTTCCACCGTTTCTGAGCTCATAGCGGGGCCGTGCATTTGGCGATTCCCCGGGACTCCATTCTTTTTCCACCGTTTCTGAGCTCATAGCGGGGCCGTGCATTTGGCGATTCCCCGGGACTCCATTCTCTTTTCCACCGTTTCTGAGCTCATAGCGGGGCCGTGCATTTGGCGATTCCCCGGGACTCCATTCTCTTTTCCACCGTTTCTGAGCTCATAGCGGGGCCGTGCATTTGGCGATTCCCCGGGACTCCATTCTCTTTTCCACCGTTTCTGAGCTCATAGCGGGGCGTGCATTTGGCGATTCCCCGGGACTCCATTCTCTTTTCCACCGTTTCTGAGCTCATAGCGGGGCCGTGCATTTGGCGATTCCCCGGGACTCCATTCTCTTTTCCACCGTTTCTGAGCTCATAGCGGGGCCGTGCATTTGGCGATTCCCCGGGACTCCATTCTGTTTTCCACCGTTTCTGAGCTCATAGCGGGGCCGTGCATTTGGCGATTCCCCGGGACTCCATTCTTTTTCCACCGTTTCTGAGCTCATAGCGGGGCCGTGCATTTGGCGATTCCCCGGGACTCCATTCTCTTTTCCACCGTTTCTGAGCTCATAGCGGGGCCGTGCATTTGGCGATTCCCCGGGACTCCATTCTCTTTTCCACCGTTTCTGAGCTCATAGCGGGGCCGTGCATTTGGCGATTCCCCGGGACTCCATTCTCTTTTCCACCGTTTCTGAGCTCATAGCGGGGACGTGCATTTGGCGATTCCCCGGGACTCCATTCTTTTTCCACCGTTTCTGAGCTCATAGCGGGGCCGTGCATTTGGCGATTCCCCGGGACTCCATTCTCTTTTCCACCGTTTCTGAGCTCATAGCGGGGCGTGCATTTGGCGATTCCCCGGGACTCCATTCTCTTTTCCACCGTTTCTGAGCTCATAGCGGGGCCGTGCATTTGGCGATTCCCCGGGACTCCATTCTTTTTCCACCGTTTCTGAGCTCATAGCGGGGCCGTGCATTTGGCGATTCCCCGGGACTCCATTCTTTTTCCACCGTTTCTGAGCTCATAGCGGGGCCGTGCATTTGGCGATTCCCCGGGACTCCATTCTTTTTCCACCGTTTCTGAGCTCATAGCGGGGCCGTGCATTTGGCGATTCCCCGGGACTCCATTCTTTTTCCACCGTTTCTGAGCTCATAGCGGGGCCGTGCATTTGGCGATTCCCCGGGACTCCATTCTCTTTTCCACCGTTTCTGAGCTCATAGCGGGGCGTGCATTTGGCGATTCCCCGGGACTCCATTCTCTTTTCCACCGTTTCTGAGCTCATAGCGGGGCCGTGCATTTGGCGATTCCCCGGGACTCCATTCTCTTTTCCACCGTTTCTGAGCTCATAGCGGGGCCGTGCATTTGGCGATTCCCCGGGACTCCATTCTCTTTTCCACCGTTTCTGAGCTCATAGCGGGGTGCATTGCGATTCCCGGACCATTCTTTTCCACCGTTTCTGAGCTCATAGCGGGCGTGCATTTGGCGATTCCCCGGGACTCCATTCTCTTTTCCACCGTTTCTGAGCTCATAGCGGGGCCGTGCATTTGGCGATTCCCCGGGACTCCATTCTCTTTTCCACCGTTTCTGAGCTCATAGCGGGGCCGTGCATTTGGCGATTCCCCGGGACTCCATTCTCTTTTCCACCGTTTCTGAGCTCATAGCGGGGCCGTGCATTTGGCGATTCCCCGGGACTCCATTCTCTTTTCCACCGTTTCTGAGCTCATAGCGGGGCCGTGCATTTGGCGATTCCCCGGGACTCCATTCTCTTTTCCACCGTTTCTGAGCTCATAGCGGGGACGTGCATTTGGCGATTCCCCGGGACTCCATTCTCTTTTCCACCGTTTCTGAGCTCATAGCGGGGCCGTGCATTTGGCGATTCCCCGGGACTCCATTCTTTTTCCACCGTTTCTGAGCTCATAGCGGGGCCGTGCATTTGGCGATTCCCCGGGACTCCATTCTCTTTTCCACCGTTTCTGAGCTCATAGCGGGGCGTGCATTTGGCGATTCCCCGGGACTCCATTCTCTTTTCCACCGTTTCTGAGCTCATAGCGGGGCCGTGCATTTGGCGATTCCCCGGGACTCCATTCTGTTTTCCACCGTTTCTGAGCTCATAGCGGGGCCGTGCATTTGGCGATTCCCCGGGACTCCATTCTCTTTTCCACCGTTTCTGAGCTCATAGCGGGGCGTGCATTTGGCGATTCCCCGGGACTCCATTCTCTTTTCCACCGTTTCTGAGCTCATAGCGGGGCCGTGCATTTGGCGATTCCCCGGGACTCCATTCTTTTTCCACCGTTTCTGAGCTCATAGCGGGGCCGTGCATTTGGCGATTCCCCGGGACTCCATTCTCTTTTCCACCGTTTCTGAGCTCATAGCGGGCGTGCATTTGGCGATTCCCGGATCATTTTTTTTTTTTATGGGCGTGCATTTGGCGATTCCCGGGACTCCATTCTCTTTTCCACCGTTTCTGAGCTCATAGCGGGGCCGTGCATTTGGCGATTCCCCGGGACTCCATTCTTTTTCCACCGTTTCTGAGCTCATAGCGGGGCGTGCATTTGGCGATTCCCCGGGACTCCATTCTGTTTTCCACCGTTTCTGAGCTCATAGCGGGGCCGTGCATTTGGCGATTCCCCGGGACTCCATTCTCTTTTCCACCGTTTCTGAGCTCATAGCGGGGCCGTGCATTTGGCGATTCCCCGGGACTCCATTCTCTTTTCCACCGTTTCTGAGCTCATAGCGGGGCCGTGCATTTGGCGATTCCCCGGGACTCCATTCTCTTTTCCACCGTTTCTGAGCTCATAGCGGGGCGTGCATTTGGCGATTCCCCGGGACTCCATTCTCTTTTCCACCGTTTCTGAGCTCATAGCGGGGCCGTGCATTTGGCGATTCCCCGGGACTCCATTCTCTTTTCCACCGTTTCTGAGCTCATAGCGGGGCCGTGCATTTGGCGATTCCCCGGGACTCCATTCTCTTTTCCACCGTTTCTGAGCTCATAGCGGGGCCGTGCATTTGGCGATTCCCCGGGACTCCATTCTGTTTTCCACCGTTTCTGAGCTCATAGCGGGGCCGTGCATTTGGCGATTCCCCGGGACTCCATTCTCTTTTCCACCGTTTCTGAGCTCATAGCGGGGCCGTGCATTTGGCGATTCCCCGGGACTCCATTCTCTTTTCCACCGTTTCTGAGCTCATAGCGGGGACGTGCATTTGGCGATTCCCCGGGACTCCATTCTCTTTTCCACCGTTTCTGAGCTCATAGCGGGGCCGTGCATTTGGCGATTCCCCGGGACTCCATTCTCTTTTCCACCGTTTCTGAGCTCATAGCGGGGCGTGCATTTGGCGATTCCCCGGGACTCCATTCTCTTTTCCACCGTTTCTGAGCTCATAGCGGGGCGTGCATTTGGCGATTCCCCGGGACTCCATTCTCTTTTCCACCGTTTCTGAGCTCATAGCGGGGCGTGCATTTGGCGATTCCCCGGGACTCCATTCTCTTTTCCACCGTTTCTGAGCTCATAGCGGGGCCGTGCATTTGGCGATTCCCCGGGACTCCATTCTCTTTTCCACCGTTTCTGAGCTCATAGCGGGGCGTGCATTTGGCGATTCCCCGGACTCATTCTTTTTCCACCGTTTCTGAGCTCATAGCGGGGCGTGCATTTGGCGATTCCCCGGGACTCCATTCTCTTTTCCACCGTTTCTGAGCTCATAGCGGGGCCGTGCATTTGGCGATTCCCCGGGACTCCATTCTCTTTTCCACCGTTTCTGAGCTCATAGCGGGGCCGTGCATTTGGCGATTCCCCGGGACTCCATTCTCTTTTCCACCGTTTCTGAGCTCATAGCGGGGACGTGCATTTGGCGATTCCCCGGGACTCCATTCTCTTTTCCACCGTTTCTGAGCTCATAGCGGGGCCGTGCATTTGGCGATTCCCCGGGACTCCATTCTCTTTTCCACCGTTTCTGAGCTCATAGCGGGGCGTGCATTTGGCGATTCCCCGGGACTCCATTCTCTTTTCCACCGTTTCTGAGCTCATAGCGGGGCGTGCATTTGGCGATTCCCCGGGACTCCATTCTTTTTCCACCGTTTCTGAGCTCATAGCGGGCCGTGCATTTGGCGATTCCCCGGGACTCCATTCTCTTTTCCACCGTTTCTGAGCTCATAGCGGGGCCGTGCATTTGGCGATTCCCCGGGACTCCATTCTTTTTCCACCGTTTCTGAGCTCATAGCGGGGCGTGCATTTGGCGATTCCCCGGGACTCCATTCTCTTTTCCACCGTTTCTGAGCTCATAGCGGGGCGTGCATTTGGCGATTCCCCGGGACTCCATTCTCTTTTCCACCGTTTCTGAGCTCATAGCGGGGCCGTGCATTTGGCGATTCCCCGGGACTCCATTCTCTTTTCCACCGTTTCTGAGCTCATAGCGGGGCCGTGCATTTGGCGATTCCCCGGGACTCCATTCTCTTTTCCACCGTTTCTGAGCTCATAGCGGGCCGTGCATTTGGCGATTCCCCGGGACTCCATTCTGTTTTCCACCGTTTCTGAGCTCATAGCGGGGCCGTGCATTTGGCGATTCCCCGGGACTCCATTCTTTTTCCACCGTTTCTGAGCTCATAGCGGGGCCGTGCATTTGGCGATTCCCCGGGACTCCATTCTGTTTTCCACCGTTTCTGAGCTCATAGCGGGGCCGTGCATTTGGCGATTCCCCGGGACTCCATTCTGTTTTCCACCGTTTCTGAGCTCATAGCGGGGCCGTGCATTTGGCGATTCCCCGGGACTCCATTCTGTTTTCCACCGTTTCTGAGCTCATAGCGGGGCCGTGCATTTGGCGATTCCCCGGGACTCCATTCTCTTTTCCACCGTTTCTGAGCTCATAGCGGGAACGTGCATTTGGCGATTCCCCGGGACTCCATTCTTTTTTCCACCGTTTCGGAGCTCATAGCAGGGCCGTGCATTTGGCGATTCCCCCGGGACTCCATTTTCTATTCCACCGTTTCTTAGCTCATGTTTTTCGATATTCGGGACAATTTTCCCAGGTATAGTATGGACAAAACACAAGCGAATGATGTGTATTCCTCTTTATCTTTTGTGGGATTATGAAAAAAATAGATAAACAATATAAGAGGAAAAGGTAATATGAAGAAAGAGGCCAAACGAGTTACCTCTTGGAATTCTTTTATGGCATAAACATGTGCAATTAACATCTTTGAGGCCAAAAAACTCCACCAGCAACAGGCAGCAATTAACTCTTTAGCTCCTCCTTCATTAACCTATTCTCCTGCATGTAGAGCTATCAATTGGATAAATGTCCATGGGCTTGGTCCAGTCCGCGTTATTGTTGGACGGATATGGACATATAATTTTAAGCCCACTATAAAACTATCCATATGGGTGAAGACCATATGTGTCCGCGGACAATATGGGTTTGGACCGCAAAGTAGCGGACGGCCCAACTATTCATAAGCTAAGAAAAAAAAAATTAGTAATCACTTATCTGTTGCTGCTATCAGTTTTCTCCTTCGCTTAGGGTTTCAATCTCTCTTCCTCGTCATCACTTATCTGTTGTCGCTATCTTCTCCGCCAAAACTTTTCCTCTTACGCGACTCTATCTTCTCCGCCACCGGTTTCTCTGCCTCTCTCTTCATCTCGTTCTTTCTTCTTCTCCAATTGCTTCACACTGACGACCCGACCCAAAAACTGTTCTTTGGTGTTGATTCGACCCAGAATCCGACCAAGCCGACGAGAAAGCAACTGTCTTGTAATGCCCTGTTTGGTCTCGGTGTGCCTGAGCTTTCAGTAATTCCTGGCGTCGCTGCGTTGCTTTCGGATCTAAGAAGCTTCCTGAGATTGGCAAGGGTATTGGAAAGACCGTCAAGAGCTTTCAACAGGTTTGTATTTGAAATTACTTGGTTTCTGTTTGAATTTATATAAATAGATTGAAAAAGTTCTGATTTTTTCAGTTTAGCTTCTATATAATTTGATGGGTCTTCACTTGAATCAAAGACTGTGATTTCTTTGCATCTTGGTTTTGTTGAAATCAAAGTTAAAACCGATGGATTTCTGTTTGCTTCTAAAGTTTTGAAATTGTAATCCAATTTGATTCTGATTCTTCATATTGGTTTGCCCGTTTGTTTGTGAAATGGGTTTATTGTTGCTTACAGATTTCTTGAGTTTTAAAGTTTTCTATTTTGATGATTATGCTTTATTGGCATTAGTAAGTATGAGTCATGACAGCTATATGTTGATGCTATGACTTCAAATCCTGGAAAAAGTTTAGTGTTGCTTAGTTGGATATGATGTTATAGAACTCAGTTTGTCTTTGGTGTTTGGAGCTTTCTGGTGACACTTATAACATCAGGGTGAATGGGTGATTGAGAAAGTAAAGAAATGGAATCATGTTTATTAGGGACCATTAATCAAACTTTGTTCTTGGGAGCAGGTCCTTGTTTTTGAATTATGCAAAGTTTGGTATCAAGAATGTAGTGTAAAACTATTTATTTTCTTTATGTATGCTTCTGATTGGTTGGCTTCTGATTCTGTTTCTGTATCCAATTTGAATGATTTGGGTTTTCAAAGTCTCTGTCTTTTGTTTATCTCGCGCTGTTTATATCAGGAATCTTAACAACCCCGTTGATATAGTTAGATTTGGGGGAATCGATGATATAGTTGGATTTGATTTTATAGATGTCAAATAAAACTGATCTGTTTGTTTAATCTCCACTTATTTACTGTGTAACAGTCTGTGTTTGTGTTAATATTTCAGCAAAATGGATGATGATGATGATTATACACAAAATTTGAATGATGAAAACTACATGAGCAATGAAGATATGGATCTTTTGATGGATCATCATGAAGACATTGAAGAGGATCCTCTCGAGAGTGCTGAGATTGAGAAGAATAAGAAAGGTACGAAAAAACGATTATATTCTACTTGCTGGAAAAAATTTAAGATAGTTGGTGATAAAAGAGTTGATGGAAAGTATCATGTTAGATGTAATCACTGTAAGAAGGATTATTTCTTGGATCTGCATAGAAATGGAACAAACACTATGCGCCGTCATTCTAAAGTCTGTCGAAATACCCCCGGAAGTACCCCTAGAAGTAGTAGGAAAATGGATATGCTTGTTTTTCGGGATATGATTGCAGCTGCTATAGTAGAGCATAATCTGCCGTATTCTTTTGTTGAATATAAGAGGATCAGAATGGCTTTTACTTATGCGAATCCTGATATTCAGTTTTGGAGTAGAAATACGGCAGCAACAGATTGTTTAAAAATCTTTGAGAAGGAGAAAAACAAGCTGAAAAAAGCCTTGAGTGAAATTCCAAACAGAGTTTGTTTAACAACAGATCTTTGGCGGGCTATCACAATTGAAGGGTATATTTGTTTGACAGCTCATTATGTGGATATAGATTGGACTTTGAAGGCAAAGATAGTGTCTTTTTGTGCTTTTCGACCTCCTCATTCTGGCATAGCTATAGCCATGAAACTTAATGAATTGTTGAAAGAATGGGGATTAGAGAAAAAGGTTTTTTTCTCTTACTGTAGACAATGCTTCTGCTAATGACAACATGCAAGTCATTCTAAAGAGGCAGATACAAAAGGATTTAGTGTGCAATGGAGAGTTCTTCCACATAAGATGTTCAACACACATCTTAAATCTGATTGTTCAAGATGGATTGGCTGTGATTGGTGAAGCGCTACAAAAAATCAGGGATAGTGTCAAGTTTATTAAGGGATCCGAGACTAGAGAGCAAATGTTTGAAAGCTGTATGAAAACTCTTGGAATTCAGGTTAAAGGTGGTCTGATTTTAGATGTATCAACTCGCTGGAATTCAACTTATTTGATGCTCTCGAGAGCTATCAAGTTTAAAAGTGTGTTACGTAATCTCGCAGAGGTAGAAAGGAGTTATACGTGTTTTCCATCTGAGTTAGAGTGGGAAAGAGGAGAATTGATATGTGAGTTTTTGAGACCATTTGATGAAATGACAAAACTGATTTCTGGTTCATCTTATCCTACTGCAAATTTGTACTTTATGCAAGTTTGGAAGATTGAAAGTTGGTTGAGAGCTCATGAGGATTCTGAAGATGGGACTATTGTGAAGATGGTGAATGTTATGAAGCTTAAGTTTGACAAATATTGGGAAGAGTATAGTGATATTCTTGCAGTTGCTGCGGTTTTTGATCCAAGATTGAAGTTTACTTTTCTAGAATATTGTTTCGACACTTTGGATTCATCTACTTGTCAATCCAAGTTGGCTCATGTGCGTAAGAAGATATATAAGCTTTTTAAAGCTTACCAAAAAAACCAAAGGAATACCTCTGCCACTTCACATGTCGAACCGTTGGAAGAAGATATTCCAGCAGGTTACAGTGTAAGTTTTCTTATCTTCATGCTATTTGACTTTTAGGACCAGAGCAGAAGCACTAGTTCTGAAATTGTTTTGATTAGAAAATAGTAGCATTGTTAGTTTGTTACTCATGTTATTCTGCACTGTTTTGATTATGAAACAATAGCCTTTTGATGCGTCATCTTCATCGTCATCTTCATTGCCTCCTTACACATGCTAATCATTTAGTTCTCTTTACTTATTCTCAGGGGTTTTATGCATTTTTTTCACAAAAGTCTATTGGTTGTGGAAAATCATCTTTGGACAAATATTTGGATGAGCCATCGTTAGATATGGTTGCCTTTAAAAGCTTGGATGTTTTGGCATATTGGAAAGATAACTCAAAGCGTTTTAAGGAGTTGTCGAGTATGGCTTGTGATATTCTTAGTATTCCGATCACCACAGTGGCGTCTGAATCATCATTTAGCATAGGTAGTCGTGTTCTTAACAAGTATAGGAGTTGCCACCTACCTTCAAATGTCCAAGCATAAATTTGTGCAAGAAATTGGTTACGTGGCTTTCAAGAAATTGGTAACTACTATACACTTTATTTGCATTATCATTGTGAATTTGTGATGATATCTATTATAACTAGTTGATTGTTTATTTGGTTCATTTGGTTTTGTATTTTATCAGATGATGAATTCGATTTTATTGTGGTGGAGGATAAAGAACAGGATCGAGAAGAAGTTTAAAGCAAATGAAGATAAGAAGAAAGTCATGGAAACATTTAAAACATATTTTGTGTGGTTTGTTGACTTTTAGAGGCAATGTACCTCATCTTGTTTAGAGATTTTGTTGACAGGCTATTTGGTCATGATTTAAACAGTTAATCGTTTCTCATGGTTTAACCAATAATTGGTTACTTTTTCTAATTATCCAGGTAAATCCAATTTAGACGATCTTTTTGATGAGTTAGACACAAGCAAACTAAATACTCATCTTAAGGAGCTTATCCCTGGCCTCACTGCTAAAGTATTCCGTACATACAATGCATCCATGACATTGGATGTAATGGTATGATCAAAAGCCTTGAGCCTCTCGGTTTTCATAAAATATACATATATCATTTGTGGACATGGACGGTCCATGGACAAACCCATATTTGTCCGCTGTCCATATGGACAAACCCATATTTGTCCACTGTCCATGTGGGCTGACCAAACTGTAGCCCACAAAAAACCTTGTCCGCGCGGACAAGCCCATATGGTCACGGACTGGCCCAATT
>OVBL01001016.1:0-95000 GCA_900406555.1 Pseudoturritis turrita | reverse complement strand
CTTGAAGAAGCCCAGAACACCCCATTCACGACTCGAATCACTAAGGCAAGGGTTTCTGATCCGGGGAAGATGAAGATACCAGTTTACGAAGGTAAAACTGATCCAAAGGAGTACTTGACCGCCTTCGCAATAGCAATGGGACGAGCAAACTTCAGAGAAGGAGAAGAAGACGCTGGACAATGTCTCTTGTTCGTTGAGTACCTTAAAGGCCCAGCTCTCCAATGGTTCTCCAGGCTGGGAAGAAATTCGATCAACAATTTCAATCAGCTGTCGTCGGCATTCCTTAAACATTATGCTATATTCATGGAACGCCGAACGTCCGATGCGGATCTCTGGACCATGGGGCAAGGACAGAACGAGACATTGCGAACCTTCATCGGACGGTTCAAGTAAGTACTGTCGAAGGTAGAAGGAATAAGTGACGAAGCCGCACTGCAAGCGTTAAAGAAAGCCCTGTGGTTCGACTCCGATTTTCAGAAGTTGATTGCGCTGAACGCACCAACCACGATCCAAGATGCATTGCACCGAGCGACGGACTTTGCCTCCAACGAAGAATAAGTGAAGATCCTAGCCCAGAAGCACGGAAAGGCGAAGTCCACAAACCACCTTCCCTCTGCTCCGAACCCACCGAACAACAGAAAGGGCAACCAAGGCCCTGGATATGTCCAGCACGAAGGAGGTTTCAAAGGAGCCCATAATTACCAAGTTGACTCATCAGGATACGGTCAAGAACGAGGTTAGGGCCGAGGAAGAAGTACATGGAGCAGCACGTGGACCAGGGGCCAAGGAACTTACGATGAAACGGCTTATTGCGAACATCACCATATCTTTCGACACTCAACTGCAAATTGCCGCATCCTAGGTTTGAAACTCGCTGCCAAATTGGCGGCTGGCAAGCTCAAAGGTGATATTAGCCTCAAGGACTTCGAAATGGATACCAACGCAAACCGCCCCGAACAGGCAAACGAAGATCTTCCTAAGCGAGGGAGGCAAGACGACGAAGCGCCACAATCTGGCCCGAGAAGACGGATCAACATGATAATGGGTGGATCTCACTATTGCTCGGATACCGTCTCATCGATTAAAGCTTTTCAACGACGAGCCGATGTCAGCGTTAACTGGTCCGCACCCTCCAAGTTTCCGGACGACGTAATCTCATTCGAAGAAAGGGAAATAGCCAGAATCGACAAACCACACGATGACCCTCTCGTGATCGAGTTGATCATCAGTGGCTATGATGTAGCCCGGGTGCTGGTGGATACGGGCAGCACAGTGGACATAATCTTCAAAGAAACTCTCAAAAGAATGGACATCAATCCGTCCGACATAGTGAATACCTCTATACCATTGACTGGATTTTCCGGAGAAACGACGATGACAATCAGGACGATCAAGCTGGCTGTAGAAGCTGGGGGTGTCATTAAGCTCGTCGAGTTCTCGGTAGCCGATCACCCAGCAATCTATAATGTCATCATCGGCACACCTTGGTTAAATTCAATGCGTGCCGTAGCCTCGACCTACCATCTCTGCGTCAAATTCCCAACATCGAACGGAGTCAAAACGATTTTGGGAAGTCAGAAGCAGTTCCGCGTATGCTTCCTAGCCGCACACAAGCTTAGGAATCCTGTCACCGATCCAATAGCCAGGTCAGAACGCAAGGAGATGAAGACAGATAGGGAGCCAGTAAAAGAGCTCTCCAAGCTCTTGTAGCAATTACAGATTGCGGAGGATCGCGAAGAAGAACCACCTGAACAGCCCTGCGACCCCGTAATATCAGTTTGTATCGACGACGAACACCCGGAACGATGCGTAGAGATTGGATTCGGCCTCGACAAAAAAATCAAGGACGAACTGGTTTCATTCTTAAAAGAAAACGTGGACACTTTCGCGTGGACAGCAGAGGATATGCCCAAATTGATATCGGCGTAACCAGTCATGAATTGAACATCGACCCAACCTTCAAACCAATCAAGCAAAAACGGATAAAGTTAGGTCCTGACAGAGCGGAAGTAGTGAACGACGAAGTCGAAAGACTCTTACGAGTTGGGTCGATAATGGAAGTCAAGTACCCGGATTGGCTGGCGAACCCTGTTGTAGTAAAAAAGAATAACGGAAAATGGCGGGTGTGCGTTGATTTCGCCGACTTAAACAAGGCATGCCCGAAAGACAGCTTTCCACTACCACACATTGACCGACTGGTCGAAACAACGGCCGGTAACAAGCTCTTATCTTTCATGGACGCATTCTCTGGATACAATCAGATTCTAATGAATCCCGACGATCGTGAGAAGACAGCCTTCATTACGGATCGTGGAATCTATTGCTACAAGGTGATGCCTTTCGGCCTCAAGAACACCGGAGCCACATATCAGCACTTAGTAAACAAGATGTTTGCTAATCAACTCGGAAGAACGATGGAGGTTTACATAGACGACATGCTAGTGAAATCGCTAGAGGCAACGGATCACGTGCTACATTTGGAAGAATGTTTCCGACAGCTCAACTCGCACAACATGAAGCTCAACCCGAAAAAGTGTAGATTCGCGGTCACGTCCGGCGAGTTTCTTGGTTACTTAGTTACTCATCGAGGAATCGAAGCGAATCCAAAGCAGATCGATGCCCTCATCCAGATAGCTTCCCCAAAATCAAAACGTGAAGTACAGAGACTGACTGGCAGGGTGGCTACACTCAACAGATTTGTTTCGCGGTCCACCGATAAGTGCTTACCGTTCTACGACACTTTACGAGGAAACAAGAAATTCGAATGGACAGAGAAGTGCGAAGAGGCTTTCCAGCAGTTGAAGAAATATCTCGCCATTCCCCCGGTGCTCGCAAAACCAGTTGAGGGAGAGCCGCTCTTCCTATACACCGCAATCTCGACCTCGGCAGTAAGCGGAGTACTCATTCGCGATGAACGGGGCGAGCAGAAACCAATTTTTTACGTCAGTAAGACCCGCAGATGGAGAAGTTGGCTCTATCGGTGGTCATGTCTGCCAGGAAACTAAGGCCGTACTTCCAATCACACTCCATTGTGGTCCTTAGTCCTTTACCCCTACGATCGATTTTGCACAGCCCAAGTCAATCCGGGCGATTGGCCAAGTGGGCTATCGAGCTCAGCGAGTACGACATCGAATATCGCGGACGAAGCTGCGTAAAATCACAAGTGCTTGCCGATTTTTTAATCGAACTTCCGGAGGAGAGCCTCGTCGAAGGAAACCCGAATTCGACTTGGCAACTTCACGTTGACGGCTCATCATCCAAAAATGGTTCAGGGGTTGGGATACGTCTAACGTCCCCAATGGGCGAGATACTTGAACAATCCTTCCGCCTAGGTTTTCACGCCTCCAACAACAAAGCAGAATACGAAGCCCTCATTGCCGGAATAAAGCTTGCGCAAGGACTCAAGATTGATTGCATTCACGCGTTTTGCGATTCACAGTTAGTCGCAAACCTGTTCAGCGGGGAATACACAGCTAAAGATGATCGTATGGAGGCGTATCTGAAAGTCTTCAAAGACTTGACTGCACAGTTTAAAGAGTTCACACTCATGCGTATTCCACGAGGAGAAAACACTTCGGCTGATGCACTGGCCGCCCTCGCATCCACTTCTGATCCAGCCTTGAAACAAGTTATTCCGGTGGAATTCATCGAACGCTCGAGCATCACTCTTCCAGAAACAATGAGTGTGGTTACGCGGTCTCAAGCCGCCAGGACTGCAAGGGAGAAAGCCTGTGCACCGGACAATGCTGAAGATGACGCTGATGAACCAAAAGCAGTAATCAACGGCTCCATGGTCCAGGACGAGACATATGCGGCAGACGAAGGACACAACTCTCGGATGGAAATAGATGCAGTCGACAAGGACGAAGATCCTGCGAACGCTGCAGAAGAAGCAACGTCTATGGACGAGGACTTTACTACCCTCCCTTCCAACGTCGACCCCTGTCACGAAACTAGAGTCGTCGAGATGAATGGAGCATGTACGGACATACAGTACGGCTGCGACAAAGGGTGGCTTGAAGACATCCGTGGATACATCTGCGATGGTGTCTTACCTTCAGACAAATGGGCAGCTCGAAAGCTTCGGGCGCAAGCAGCGCGCTACATCTTGCTCGACGGTAATGTTCTCAAATGGCGATTCTCGGGGCCATTACTCGCCTACGTCGAAGGAAAGGAGGCAAGGGCAATCATGGATTAGGTCCATGGCGGCTCCTATGGTAACCATTCGGGAGGACGGGCCTTGGCAATAAAAATCAAACGACACGGCTATTACTGGCCAAGCATGATACAAAGATTGCGAGAAATACTCGTCCAGGTACGAGAAGTGTTAACGTCACGCACCAATGATTCATCAGCCAACCGAGATGCTTTCTTCAATATCATCGCCCTATCCATTCATGCGATGGTCCATGGACTTCGTTGGACCTTTGCATCCGTCAAAGTAAAAACGATTCTTACTGGTCCTGACAGACTATTTTTCAAAGTGGGTGGAGGCAGATTCGTATGCCAGCATCAAGGATGCACAAGTCGAAAGTTTTGTATGGAGGAACATCATATGCCGCCATGGAGTCCCATACGAGATCGTCACCGATAATGGATCACAATTCATTTCCACAAGGTTCGAAGCTTTCTACGAGAAGTGGAAGATTCGGCTAAGCAAATCCACCCCATGATATCCACAAGGCAACGGCCAGGCTGAAGCAATAAACAAAATGGTTCTCGATGGTCTCAAGAAACGCCTCGACCAGAAGAAAGGCCGATGGGCCGACGAACTGGAAGGTGTATTGTGGTCTCATAGAACGACACCGCGACGAGCAACCAATAAAACTCCGTTCGCTCTCGTCTATGGGACAGAATGCGTCATTCCACCAGAGATAAATTTTCCTGGAGTCCGCCGAAGACTACTCCCAGAACAAGAAGGACTCAATCACTTGTTGATGCTTGATGAGTTGGACTTGATCGACGAAAGACGGGATCAAGACTTGATCCGAATTCAGAATTACTAGAACGCAGCGGCAAAATACTACAACTCTCACGTACGAAATCAACCGTTCTACGAAGGAGACCTGGTCCTCCGGAAAGTTTTCCAGAATACTGCAGAGCGGAATGCCGGCAAACTCGGAGCAAACTGGGAAGGATCTTAGTGTACGAACTCGCCAACATGTCTGACGTTCCAACACCAAGATCGTGGATACTTAGGATACTTCACATGAACTATGGAGCGGCTTGATCCCTGCAAAAGGGTACGTAGGCAGCTCGTCTTCGGATGGGTTCAGCTGCCCCCCTCCTGAAAAAAAGGGGGGGAGTGGGTACGTATACTCGTATACTCCCACCTTTGTAATAGACTCCGCGTCTACTTAATGCAAGCTTCTCGAAGCAATTTTCGTCATATCACACCCTCCACGGGTCACTAAAGCCTTAACGGAAACATGCATCACATACGCACCTTTCACGAATCACTTAAAGTCCTAACTAAAACAGGCACCTCTCTTCACCCTCGTTGCTGCTGGCCACAACAACGAACTACTACATCCTTTACGGATCTAACTACTACATCCTAGCGGATTAAAAAGCGCGCGCTATATAAATAACCGTGTGCATTGTCGGAGCGGATATGCTTATGGTAGCATACCCGTAAACCGAAATATTCATCTTAAAACCCAACAACTAAATCGGTGGTCCTAACAGTACTACATGTCCAATGTCGGAGCGGATATTCTTACGGTAGCGTATCCATAAACCAAAATGTTCATCCTAAACCCAACAACAAATCGTTGGTCACAATAGTACTACGTGTCCATTGTCGGAGCGGATATGCTTACGGTAGCATATCCGTAAACTGAAATGTTCATCCGAAAACCCAACAAACAAATCGTTGGTCAACACACCTGTGCTCATAATCGAAGCAAGTATGCTTACACTAACGTAATCATTCCAAACGAAACAAACGAATCATCGGTGTTAACACTAACACAAACTGTAACAAAACAGATCAGTCCTCCTTGGATAAAAAAGCATTCAAGCAACAAGTTTCAACAACAAAACAACCTAAAAAAAATCTTCAAGACAAGGAGAGAGAAGGGAGGAGAGAAGTTACCTTGAGATTTTTGAGAAGTGAAGAAGTGAAGAGGAAGTGAGGAGAAGGGGGAGCATATATAGGCTCATAAAGCAAAAGATGATGTCATCATACATTGGAAGCTGTGCCAGAACACAGTTGAGTGAAGAAATTTCTACCGGAAAAAAGATTATCAGTCTGAAGACAGAGAACCTGGCAGATATAAAAAAAAAACGGACTGAGTGTCACATCGGCTCAGTTCGTACCAATTGACGCAGCACATTGATCCCAGCTTGGACTTCCTCTACCTCGGCACTATCATCACTGAGACTACCGAGCTGGGGGGGCTAACTGTTTTGGTCAAAACCCACCCAGTTGTGATCAATAGGAAAATGGCTAAGTATGAAAATACGAAGAATCGGACAAGGCCGAAATTATGCCTAAGTCATTTTTGTACGAGTCCACTTAAGCACAATAGAGGCCAGCTAGCCAAAGCAGCTCCATTTTCGGCCAAGGAAGCTTCGCTTCGGCAAGAAGACTTTGGCAAAGAAGGGAGAGATGTAGGCAAGCCTTGTCTCCGCTTAGGCAAGACTTGTCTCCACTTAGGCAAGCCTAGTCTTCACTTAGGCAAGCTTTGGTTCACTTCGGCAGGAAGACTTCGGCAAAGAAGGGAGAGACGTCGGCAAAGCTTTGGCTCACTTAGGCAAGCTTTGGTTCACTTCGTCAGGAAGACTTCGGCAAAGAAGGAAGAGACTTCGGCAAAGCCTTGGCCCACTTAGGCAAGCCTTATCTCCACTTAGGCAAGCCTTGTCTCCACTTAGGCAAGCCTTGTCTCCACTTAGGCAAGCCTTGTCTCCACTTAGGCAAGCCTTTTCTCCACTTAGGCAAGCCTTGACTCCACTTAGGCAAGCCTTGTCTCCACTTCGGCAAGGAGACATCGGCCAGCATAGCCCACATCGGCAACAAGGCCATTTCGGCCATACGGCCACTTCGGCCAACATAGAGACGTCGGCCAAGTTTTCCACTTCGGCGCAGCTCACTTCGGCAACGAAGCTTCACATCAGCACAAGAAGCCAAGTTTTCCACTTCGGCGCAGCTCACTTCGGCAACAAAGCTTCACATCGGCAACGAAGCTTCACATCGGCACAAGAAGCTCCACTTAGGCAAGTGGAGACTTCGGCCACACGGCCACTTCGGCCAAGCATGGCCACTTCGGCCAGGAGACATCGGCACAGCCCTGGCTTCGGCAGGGAGAGCTCCACTTCGGCCACGACCCACGGTCTTCGGCCACGACCCACGGTCTTCGGCCATGACCCACGCTCTTCGGCAAAACAACCCGCGGTCTTCAGCCAACTTCGGTGACGGTCACTTCGGCCAACGAGCCCCACTTCGGCCAAAAGACATTTCTATACGAAACTGTCTGGCCGAAGTCAAAACTATACGAAATTTTTCGGCTGAAGTCAAAACCATACGAAACTGTTCGGCCGAAGTCAAAACCATACGAAACTGTCTGGCCGAAGTCAAAACTATACGAAACTATTCGGCCGAAGTCAAAGCCATACGAAACTGTTCGGCCGAAGTCAAAACCATACGAAACTGTCAGGCCGAAGTCGAAACCATACGAAACTGTCTTGCCGAAGTCGAAACCATACGAAACTTTCTGGCCGAAGTCAAAACCATACGAAACTATCTGGCCGTGGGTAAATCTATACGGGACTTCGGCCAAGCATGGCCACTTCGGCCAACATGGCCACATCGGCATGAAGACATCGGCCGTAGAGGCCACTTCGGCCAAGCCAGGCCACATCGGCAATGCTTCACTTCGGCTAAGCCGGGCCACATCGGCAATAACCCACTTCGGCCAAGCCAGGCCACATCGGCAAACCTTCGCTTCGGCCATGATACGAAACTGCCTGGCCAAAGTGATACGAAACTGTCTGGCCGAAGTCATTTCTATACGAAGACAGAAGACGACGCGGCCGAAGTCATTTCTATACGAAGAAAGAAGACGACGTGGCCGAAGTCATTTCTATAAGAAGCTAGAAGACGATGCGGCCAAAGTCATTTTTATACGAAGCTGGAAGACGACACGGCCGAAGTCATTTCTATACGAGGACGACAAGCCATCTTCGGCCCGCGATGGGTCAAAGGCCCACGAAGCCAAGCCGACTTGCTAAAACGGAAATCCCAAAGGGTTAGGAAGTTTTCCTAATCCCTTTGGGATTGACCTGGCCAACTCGAACGACTATATATATCTATGTACATCCCTTGAAAAAGGGATCCGCAATTTACTTCAAAAAACCCTAGACTTTTTGCTCTCAAACTCTTGTACGAAAGCTTTTCGACACAGCTTAATAAAAACCATCTTTGGATCTCTCCATTCGTGGTTCATCCGCAGAAATTTCATCCCCCTTAACAAACCTCCGACAAATTCTAATTGTGTTGATTTTGACTCCCACACCCTCCTACTCATCGAAGCTGGCTCTCGCCCCGATGGTCGGGTATAGGTCGTGCGCTTCAGCGCCATCCATTTTCGGGGCTAGTTGATTCGGCAGGTGAGTTGTTATACACTCCTTAGCGGATTTTGACTTCCATGACCACCGTCATGCTGTCTTAATCGACCAACACCCTTTGTGGGTTGTAGGTTAGCACGCATTTGGGCACTGTAACCCAGCTTCCGGTTCATCCTGCATCGCCAGTTCTGCTTACCAAAAATGGCCCACTTGGAGCTCTCGATTTCGTGGGATGGCTCAACAAAACAGCCACCCCGTCCTACCTATTTAAAGTTTGAGAATAGGTTTAGGGTATTTTACCCCAGATGCCTCTAATCATTGGCTTTACCCGATAGAACTCGCATCCGAGCTCCAGCTATTAAAAGGGAAACTTCGGAGGGAACCAGCTACTAAATGGTTCGATAAGTCTTTCGCTCCTATACCCAAGTCAGATGAATGATTTGCATGTTAGTATTGGTACGGGCCTCCACCAGAGTTTCCTCTGGCTTCTCCCTGCTCAGGCATAGTTCACCATCTTTTGGGTCCCGACAGGCATGCTCACACTCAAACCCTTCTCAGATGATCAAGGTCGGTCGGTAGTGCACCCTTTAGGGATCCCGTCAATCAGCTTCCTCGCACCTTACGGGTTTACTCACCCGTTGAATCGAACACATGTCAAACTCCTTGGTATGTGTTTTAAGACGGGTCGAATGGGGAGCCCACAGGTCGGCGCCCAGAGCACGCAGATGCCGAGGCACGCCATTAAGGTGTGTGCTGCGGACCACGATTAAGGCAGCAATGTCTCCCCGAGCGTATCAAAAGCCGGGGCTTAGCCCACAACCTAAATCCACGTAGGTCCATGCCCGAATCGATCAGCGGATCGGATTACTCCATTCTGCATCCGACTGAGATGCATCACCGGCCCCCATCCACTTCCCTCTCGATAATTTCAAGCACTCTTTGACTCTCTTTTCAAAGTTCTTTTCATCTTTACCTCGTGGTACTTGTTCGCTATCGGTCTTTCGCCCATATTTAGCCTTGGGCAGAATTTATCGCCCGATTGGGGCTGCATTCCCAAACAACCCGACTCGTAGACAGCGACTCATGGTGTGGTAGGGTCCGGGCAAGAAGGGGCTCTCACCCTCTCCGGTGCCCCTTTCCAGGGAACTTGGGCCCGGTCCATCGCTGAGGATGCTTCTCCAGACTATAATTCGAATGCCAAAGACGTCCAATTTTCAAGCTGGGCTCTTCCCGGTTCGCTCGCAGTTTCTTATGGAAACCTTGTTAGTTTCTTCTCCTCTGCTTATTGATATAATTAAACTCAGCGGGTGATCCCGCCTGACCTGGGTCGCATTGAGGACTTTGGATCATCGAAGGCATTCGGACAGGTTCGGCCGACGATATAACAAGGCTTGATTTTACCATCGCATGACGAGATGCTCCCGGCGTCCTTATCTCGGATTTTGGCCAACCGCATGCGTTAACACACAGGAGACCAACTTCCATCCTGTATCCGCAAAGGATTGGTGGGACAATGATTTGTGACACCCAGGCAGATGTGCCCTCGGCCAGAAGGCTTGGGGCGCAAGTTGCGTTCAAAGACTCGATAGTTCACGGGATTCTGAAATTCACACCAAGTATTGTATTTTGCTACGTTCTTCATCAAAGCGAGAGCCAAGATATCCGTTGCCGAGTGTCAGTTTAGACTTTATATTGCAGCACAGCTTCCGCGCACACACCATCGCCGGGGAGGCGAAGGCAGGCTGTTAAATTGCATGTTCCTTGACACTTTTCGTGTCGGGGTTTGTGATATCCTGAAGCTACGTGCATGACCCAACCAAGATATAAAATCTTGATGGAGACAATACGTGGAACAACGGAATCGGCCGGCGCAGGAAAAATTAAGAAACCGGCCCGCCGAGAGTGATGATCATTTGTTCGCGGGTCATTCTATTTTGGACAGGTTTCGACAATGATCCTTCTGCAGGTTTACCTACGGAAACCTTGTTACGACTTCTCCTTCCTCTAAATGATAAGGTTTAGTTGACTTCTCGTGATGTCGAAGACGGCAAACCACCCGCATCGCCGTGATCCGAACACTTCACCGGATCATTCAATCGTAGGAGCAACGGGTGATGTGTACAAAGGGCAGGGACATAGTCAACGCGAGCTGGTGACTCGCGCTTACTAGGAATTCCTCGTTGAAGACCAACAATTGCAATGATCTATCCCCATCACGATGAAGTTTCAAAGATTACCCGGGCCTGTCGGCAAAAGTTTAAACTCGTTGAATACATCAGTGTAGCGCGTGTGCAGCCCAGAACATCTAAGGGCATCACAGACCTGTTATTGCCTCAAACTTCCTTGGCCTAAACGGCCATAGTCCCTCTAAGAAGCCGGCCATGAAGGGATCCCTCCATGTAGCTAGTTAGCAGGCTGAGGTCTCATTCGTTAACCGAATTAACCAGACCAATGGCTCCACCAACTAACAACGGCCATGCACCACCACCCATAGAATCAAGACAGAGCTCTTAGTCTGTCAATCCTTACTATGTCTAGACCTGGTAAGTTTCCCCGTGTTGGGTCAAATTAAGCCGCAGGCTCCACTCCTGGTGGTGCGCTTCCGTCAATTCCTTTATTTTTCAGCCTTGCAACCATACTCCCCCCGGAACCCAAAAGCTTTGATTTTTCATAAGGTGCCAGCAAAGTCCTAATAGCAACATCCCCTGATCCCTGGTCGGCATCATTTATGGTTGAGACTACGACGGTATATGATCGTCTTCGAGCCCCCAACTTTTGTTCTTGATTAACGAAAACATCCTTGGCAAATGCTTTCGCAGTTGATCGTCTTTCAAAAATCCAAGAATTTCTCCTCTGACTATGAAATACGAATGCCCCCGACTGTAACACCCCCGATCATCGATTGACCGAAAATGTCACATATGCGTACTTAGACATTCGATCCGTGGTTTCCAGAACCTATCCAGAGACCCTAGACCAAACGACCAAGCACACATTTCCTACCGAACAAAACTCAAGGCTTTTCAAACTGAGTTATGTCAAGTAGTTAGTTCGTCCGGACTAGGACTAGCATCACATGAAACCCAAGTTTAACGAACACATTTTTATACATCATAATACTTAGGTTCTCAAACGTGATACAAGAACATATGTATACATGCCGGCAGTAAGTCTAGTACTCAAAACATTATCATACATATTAAACATTAGTTCTTTACAAAAAGGCAACATAAACTACCGCTGGTTTCCTAGCGTTCCTTGTGTACACCCGTATGGTTTACCCGCTAATGGTCACTTGCAAAACAAGCAGAGTCGTAAGCAACTAATTTGCTTAGTGAGTCAGGGCTCCCCTAACATGCATATAATTTCCCAATCCAAACCCAAAATAACAATCACACGCAACATACATAACATGAGTATTAAAAGAAATGTTTTATGCAATAACTTCAAACTTTTATCAAGGCCTTGCGCGTTGACTACTTCCCTTCACCTCACACAAAAAGTCATCACTCAGCCCGTAGCCACAAAGGCTAAACGACTGATGATGCCTCATCATTCCAATGGCCTTATGCTAATAAGGAAGTCGCACCGGAAATCTGCATCGTCATGCAGTACACGGCCCTAGGCTGCAATCCCGTCTCTCCGTATCTTCGTGTACTTAAACTAGTACTCTTATTGGACTAGTTAAGCCACGGTATTTAGGGAAATGTCACTCCGCGCCCATCATAGTTTTTATAAAGTTTACTAAACAATTAAGTTCAAGTAAACTTAAAGCATGCAGCATAACTTCAGACTTAGGTATAGCATACCATTGATAGTCTTAAATTCATCTCATAATTTTCAACCTTAAACATAATACCATAATTTCAGACTTAGGTATAGCATACCATTGATACTCTTAAATTCATCTCATAATTTAAACACACAATTTTAGTTTTAATGTATTGCACAAGTTAGGGCTTTAAAGCAAAATCTAACAAGTGTAATAATTTAAACGTCAAGGAACCTCGTATGATTAATAATTAAACGCATAAACACTTCACAAAAATGCATCACTTATGAACACAAAGCAATCATCAAGCATCAATGCAATCATGCACACTCATACTTGATTTGCAGTAAAACAACACGCATACACCAAGACTCACCTTTGGTTTGATGGCAGTCATGGTTTAACTTGGAAATCTCTATCCACGTTTCTGATTAATCTTGGAATTAGGATCTGTTGGAACAGATCACCCTAGTTACCATAGGAAAATACACAATTCTAAGGTGAACTAGCTATCCAAGAGATCACGCGTCTTACCTAGACCGAATAGGATCACTTTGGAATTTTATACTTATTTCTTCATGATCCAGCCGAAACTTTCACCTAAGTTTCATGGTGGTTCCAAGATTTGGATTAATAAACTAAGGTCAGATTCATGCTCAGAACGCGAAAACATGTCGGACTGCAATGTTTGGGTTCAATAGGCTTACCCTAAATTTTTCCCCGAGCAGTTCGGTAACGGTTCACGACGGACTGGATGGTCGGACTGTCTGGGCTGTAGTTCGGGGTATCCCCAACCCCCAAATCAAGAACTAAGGTTGGATTCAAGATCAAAAGGCAAAATCGAGTTGGGTAGGTGAGTTTGGGTCGAACAGCTTACCCACAAAACTTTCCCGACTGACCACGGTTCACGGCTAACGGTCACGGTTCACGGACAGATTTGGGCAGAGCTTTGCTAAGGTTTTTTGATACGAAAATGGGAGCAGCTGGGTCATTTTTAGAGGAAAATTTTCGTCCAGCTGCTTGTGATGACTCATAGCCCACGGTCGCGACACCTCGTGCTTACCGATTTGTCGTGCTTACTGATTTGTCGTGCTTAAATGATTTGTCGTGCTTACTTATTATGCAAGACCAGGCGAGTGGATGACACACGACCACACACAGCTGACACACGCCCACAGACACACGCCCAAGCAAGCACACAGGTAGGTGAGTCACCCAGCAGCTTACCCATGGTTATCGGCAAAACTGCCCGATTCGGTCCGTTTCGACCATTGAGCTAATCTCTTGATCCAAACTGATTTTTCTTCGTCCAATATATATTTCTAAGTCTTTTTTATCCTTCCCATAATCCTCTAAATGGGTTGGAAGCAATCTGGTCCTATCCCGATCAGATCGTATAAAGCTTACCGAGTTTTTGCCTCACGTACCGCGTGACCCAAATTCCATTCTCTTCGTACCAACTTGATAATCTCTCTATCCAAATTTACTTCCTTATCTTTATTTTCCTTTTACTTAACGTGTCTAACCTGATTTGGCGCTCTGGTCCCAATCTCGACCTTTTTTGACCCACGATATGCCCCGTATCGTCGATATGGTCAACTAACTCGAACCACAATTAAATTCCTCTGATCCAACTGAGATTTTCTTTGACCAAATGTCCTTTTAAGGTCTCTTATAACTTTCCCAATTCCACTTGGCTTGATTTGGAACTTTGGATCCAACCTATCTTGGCCTAGCCGTATCAACCGTCCTTACGAGTGAAAATTGAAATTCACTCGTCCCAACTTTCTTTTGTTTCGACCTAAAGGCTTATCTTGACATTCTCTTAATAATTCCAAGTGAATTTCCCTTGGTCAAATCTAGCCCTCGTCAGGGTCATTACATTCTCCCCCCCTTAATAGAATTCGTCCCGAATTCATAAGGGTTCTCAGGTCCACAGAGAGTTTTGGATAAGTCGTTTGTAAATTTCGCTTACAACAACCCAATGTTCCTTTTTTTTTCCATAATGTCTGATCTTGAAGAATGTATCAGTTCTTCAACTTCCTAACTTATTGTTTCTCTTATTTGTGCAGGTTCTTTCGGATTGGTTAAATTGGTTAGGAGAGTTCTATTCATTGGGGTTCTATCATATTCGGATCACGGAAAATATTTTCGTTACATGAACACAGCATACTAACTCAAGTGCTATATCCAAATGATAGGTCACTCCTACTACTTCACTTATAACACGATATGGTCCACATACCGTGTGGCAAACTTTTCTATCCTTCCCAAACCTCTCTTTCCCTTTCCAGGCAATGCAATTACTTTCAACTATACCCCATTTCTGACATCCAAATCATTCTTCTTTTTCTTCTTCTTCCATATTCTTCATATTGCTATTGACAGTTTTGTTCCCTCTTCATATTCTTTTATACTTGAATGGTAGTTATTATTATACGATAATTCTACCAAGGGTAAGTACTATTCCTTGTACTTAATATATCCAGCTCACATGACCGAAGTGATTTTCTGACAATCATTCTGTACTTCGCTTTTGTCCATCGGTCTGAAGATGGAAAGTTATACTTATATGGAGATTGGTTTCCAATGCTTATGGAGAGGTTCACAAAACTATGCTTTGAACCTTAATTCTTTCCTTATATATACTTGATTACGACTTCAACCTTATTCGTAAAGTTGTCACCCTTGTCTTACTAACTTCAATTGGCTTTTATGGTGATAATTGTTTCACTATTCTTTTGCTGATGGCTTCCGTGTTGGTCACATGTCTTACTACCACAGTAACTCTTTATTCTCCACTAATCTGATCTTATCATATAAACTGATCTTCTACCATCGACCCGTGGTCGTAGTCCGAACTGATCCATTTAACCCAACTCAAAAATCCTCAAAACAAAAGTAGTTCTTCTTGAACCAACTAATCTTTTCTTTATCGGAAATTTCCAAGGATCCAAACCCATCATAACATTCTTGTCTCATTTGAACTTAATCGTCCTCTAACATCAACCAAACTGTCTGTACCGCTATGTCCATCAGGTTGTTCTGTCTTGACCCCAAATTTCTCTTTTGGCATCTTATAACAAGAATATCTTGGCCGTCCATTCCAAGCTTCATAGGGAAACATACCAAATCCTTCATGGTAGCTATTGTTGTTTGAAATGCTACAACGGCAAGTAGCCTTCCTAACTCCCTGGCCAAACTAACACACACTTTCGAAGTAATTCTCCCAAGTTCTTATAATTCACCGCTGTTAATCCATCAGTCCAGGGATGGAATAATTTACTTATATGAAGGCTGGTTCCCAATTCTTCTTGCAAGGCCCGCCGAAATTAATCTTTGAACCTTGGTTCGCGGTCAAATACTTCATGTAATTTCTCCATGTGCTTTAGGTGTAGTTCAACTATTACTCCGACTTTGTCAACAAGTTTTAATGGGTAGGAAATGATCTTTCAGGGTCAATGGGTCTACAATTACCCATATTGCATTGCTACCTTATTCTGGTGCTTTTGGTAATCTGGTTACAATTCCATGACCACTGCTTCCCATTTCCATTCTGGGATTAGTGAGTTCTGTAATAATCCCTCCGATATATGATGCTCAGCTCTAATCTATTGACAAATCTAGCATCGTGTCACCCAGTACGCAACTAATCTCTTTTTTCCCGGCTAACAGTTGTACCGATGATCATCATGGTACATTTTAGTACCTCCTGGATGGGAACTAAGTAAGGAATGATGTGTCATGTCTTCTTAGCTGTCTCAATGCATATACAATGACCTTTTTGCCTTGCATTATCATACATCTTAAATCCTCTCGGGATGTTCAATCAGTTAGACATGCGATCTTCCTCTTCGTTTTATTCAAACGCTACACCTTTCATAGCATTATTTGGGGGAAAGCCACTCATGTACCATCTTAATCTTTTCCTGACCTGGAGAGACTCCATATTCAAATACTTCGTGTCTTCGCAACTAATTTTCCCTCTTCTGGAAATGATATTTTCTAAACTTAGCAAAAATTGTTTTTTTTTTTTTTTTGCTCCTTAAGTGCTTCTAAACTTTCCTCACATATCTTTCATGATTCTCGACCTTCGTCTCTTCGTGAGTATATCATCGATAAAAATGATTACCACCTCGCCCAGGTATTCCCAAAGAACTTCATCCATTAATCTTGTGAATGTTGTTGGTGCCTTGGTAGGTCCAAACATCATGACTATAAAGCCGTGATGACAATACCGCGTCCTAACGGCAATCTCCAGATGTCGTACTTGCCTACCCATTCCCACCAACTTTGCTTATCGATCGCATAAGCATTGATGGTGTAATGGTAAAACATATGGTATAACCGCCAAACCCAACTGGTTATCCTCACTATGCTTGACAATAAATCTCACTTCATTTGTCTCGGGAATACAAGTTTGATGGCAACTTATTGCTATATCCCTCGTAGAGAACTAACTTGCACCTTTAGGTGGATCCAATCATTTTTCAATCCTTGATACCATATACTTGTTCCTGATTTTGGTTCTATTGATCCCTTGATACACTATCCCCTATCATTTGCTTCTTTCCTTCCCTTTCTAACGGTTTAAAGTTGTCCAATGGTACTAAATCTCGTCCGCTACATTCTTCCTTTAACACATCCTAGAAGTAGTCTTCATCATATCTTGCTCTGAGATAGAGATTCATTAATGTTACATGAACATGGTAATTCTTGTACTCAACTGCAAGCTTCCATTATTCTTCTCTACAGAGTACTGGAGCTTCTCACGGTGATGAACTTGGTCGAATGAATTTCTTTTTCAACAAATCTTCTCACTGTTCCTCTGACTCAATTAAAGGAACTGGATCATCTGGGTTGGTGCCTTGGTTATCAGAGATGCACTTGATTCAAGGAAAATGGTAAATGATTACTTCAGAGAGGATGTAGTCCTTTAACAGTTTGAACCAATCCCCATACTTCTTTATAACTAAAATATCTTCAAGCTTCTATTTATCCCTAGTCCTTCTCCCACAATGGTTAATACCAAGTAGACTACCCTTTCTCTTAACCCATCATAATCTTCAATGCTAAACCAAATGCAGTCCCGATCTTGAGTGAATTCTTGAATGCATCTTCACTGATCATCCATATTCCTCCCGTGTAATCATTCCTCTGTATTCTTCACTTTCCTAACCAACTTTTCCTTCTTCATTTCGGGTCCGACTGATCTTGGATTCGTAAACTGATCTCACAATTACTGATGAAGACTTGTTACTCTGAACTTGTACAATTCCTCACGTCTTCATAACTCAAATGTTCAGAATCTTCATACTCATCCATAATCAAATGGCTTCGCGCTGACCTACGGTTATAACAAGAGATCGGCTAAGAAGAATTTTGTATCAATCCACACTATAACTCCCAGCAGTAACTTGTGGCTTGAAAGTTTTGGTTTATGGGTGTTCTAGTGGGCACACAGACACGCCTTTACAATCGTAAAGGTTCCCTCACAACTCGCTATGACCCCAGGAGACACAAAACTATGTGTTACTCCAAAGTCAAACAAAACATGTGTGGGAACACCACTTAACACGTAATGTTACAAAACAAGCATTCAACTTTTCATTTGTAACTTCATACTCATCATGTAATCAATCATCAAGTAAACATAATTATCATTTCAATCAATCACATCATGAGTTAAAACCCTTACGTACCTGTAATCGAAACTTTGATGGATTTAAAAAGGTTCACTTACTTACATCAAAGGATTAGTCGAGTTCCGAGGATGCTTATCACCAAGTCTAAGCTTTATCACCAACCGTCTCCTTGATTCCCGAATTGTTTGTGAAGGATCTCGAGGAGTCAAAGAAGTACGCAGACAACTAATCGTGTAATGACCATTCCTTCCACAGAAATAACAAGTAACATAGTTCGGAACAAATCCGGGTTGACTCATGCTTGAACAAGCCCATGGATAATGTCCAACTCGACCGGAATGATAACACTCCAGGGTCATGTCTATTGGAGTTGTATGTATGCACCGAGTTCTTCATCCTCCATGCGTAATAATCAGCCGCAGTGGCATTGCTGCATCGAAAAATAAGGTAAGTACTTAACCCACCCTATTCTAAAGTACAGGAACTATCCAGCTTATCCTAATTGCCTTTTGCGATCCATTTGACTCGATAAATCATTTGAAAATCAAGTCCCATTTGAGCATCGTAAAAACCATGCTCTGATACCACCTATGTAACATCCCCGATCATCGATTGACCGAAAATGTCACATATGCATACTTAGACATTCGATCCGAGGTTTCCAGAACTTATCCAGAGACCCTAGACCAAACGACCAAGCACACATTTCCTACCGAACAAAACTCAAGGCTTTTCAACCTGAGTTATGTCAAGTAGTTAGTTCGTCCGGACTAGGACTAGCATCACATGAAACCCAAGTTTAACGAACACATTGTTATACATCATAATACTTAGGTTCTCAAACGTGATACAAGAACATATGTATACATGCCGGCAGTGAGTCTAGTACTCAAAACATTATCATACATATTAAACATTAGTTCTTTACAAAAGGCAACATAAACTACCGTTGGTTTCCTAGCGTTCCTTGTGTACACCCGTATGGTTTACCCGCTAATGGTCACTTGCAAAACAAGCAGAGTCGTAAGCAACTAATTTGCTTAGTGAGTCAGGGCTCCCCTAACATGCATATAATTTCCCAATCCAAACCCAAAATAACAATCACACGCAACATACATAACATGAGTATTAAAAGAAATGTTTTATGCAATAACTTCAAATTTTTATCAAGGCCTTGCGCGTTGACTACTTCCCTTCACCTCACACTAGAAGTCATCACTCAGCCCGTAGCCACAAAGGTTAAACGACTGATGATGCCTCATCATTCCAATGGCCTTATGCTAATAAGCAAGTCGCACCGGAAATCTGCATCGTCATGCAGTACACTGCCCTAGGCTGCAATCCCGTCTCTCCGTGTCTTCGTGTACTTAAACTAGTACTCTTTTTGGACTAGTTAAGCCACGGTATTTAGGGAAATGTCACTCCGCGCCCATCATAGTTTTTATAAAGTTTACTAAACAATTAAGTTCAAGTAAACTTAAAGCATGCAGCATAATTTCAGACTTAGGTATAGCATACCATTGATAGTCTTAAATTCATGTCATAATTTTCAACCTTAAACATAATACCATAATTTCAGACTTAGGTATAGCATACCATTGATAGTCTTAAATTCATCTCATAATTTAAACACACAATTTTGGTTTTAATGTATTGCACAAGTTAGGGCTTTAAAGCAAAATCTAACAAGTGTAATAATTTAAACGTCAAAAAACCTCGTATGATTAATAATCAAACGCATAAACACTTCACAAAAATGCATCACTTATGAACACAAAGCAATCATCAAGCCAATGCAATCATGCACACTCATACTTGATTTGCAGTAAAACAACACGCATACACCAAGACTCACCTTTGGTTAGATGGCAGGTCATGGTTTAACTTGGAAATCTCTATCCACGTTTCTGATTAATCTTGGAATTAGGATCTGTTGGAACAGATCACCCTAGTTACCATAGGAAAATACACAATTCTAAGGTGAACTAGCTATCCAAGAGATCACGCGTCTTACCTAGACCGAATAGGATCACTTTGGAATTTTATACTTATTTCTTCATGATCCAGCCGAAACTTTCACCTAAATTTCGTGGTGGTTCCAAGCTTTGGATTAAGAAACTAAGGTCAGATTCATGCTCAGAACGCGAAAACATGTTGGACTGGAAAGTTTGGGTTCAATAGGCTTACCCTAAATTTTTCCCCGAGCAGTTCGGTAACGGTTCACGACGGACTGGATGGTCGGACTGTCTGGGCTGTAGTTCGGGGTATCCCCAACCACCAAATCAAGAACTAAGGTTGGATTCAAGATCAGAAGGCAAAATCGAGTTGGGTAGGTGAGTTTGGGTCGAACAGCTTACCCACAAAACTTTCCCGACGGACCACGGTTCACGGCTCACGGTCACGGTTCACGGACAGATTTGGGCAGAGCTTTGCTAAGGTTTTTGGATACGAAAATGGGAGAAGCTGGGTCATTTTTATAGGAAAATTTTCGTCCAGCTGCTTGTGATGACTCATAGCCCACGGTCGCGACACCTCGTGCTTACCGATTTGTCGTGCTTACTGATTTGTCGTGCTTAAATGATTTGTCGTGCTTACTTATTATGCAAGACCAGGCGTGTGGATGACACACGACCACACACAGCTGACACACGTCCACAGACACACGCCCAAGCAAGCACACAGGTAGGTGAGTCACCCAGCAGCTTACCCATGGTTATCGGCAAAACTGCCCGATTCGGTCCGTTTCGACCATTGAGCTAATCTCTTGATCCAAACTGATTTTTCTTCGTCCAATATATATTTCTAAGTCCTTTTTATCCTTCCCATAATCCTCTAAATGGGTTGGAAGCAATCTGGTCCTATCCCGATCAGATCGTATAAAGCTTACCGAGTTTTTGCCTCACGTACCGCGTGACCCAAATTCCATTCTCTTCGTACCAACTTGATAATCTCTCTATCCAAATTTACTTCCTTATCTTTATTTTCCTTTTACTTAACGTGTCTAACCTGAGTTGGCTCTCTGGTCCCAATCTCGACCCTTTTTGACCCACGATATGCCCCGTATCGTCGATATGGTCAACTAACTCGAACCACAATTGAATTCCTCTGATCCAACTGAGATTTTCTTTGACCAAATGTCCTTTTAAGGTCTCTTATAACTTTCCCAATTCCACTTGGCGTGATTTGGAACTTTGGATCCAACCTATCTTGGCCTAGCCGTATCAACCGTCCTTACGAGTGAAAATTGAAATTCACTCGTCCCAACTTTCTTTTGTTTCGACCTAAAGGCTTATCTTGACCTTCTCTTAATAATTCCAAGTGAATTTCCCTTGGTCAAATCCAGCCCTCGTCAGGGTCATTACACCGACTGTCCCTATTAATCATTACTCCGATCCCGAAAGCCAACACAATAGGATAAAAATCCTATGATGTTATCCCATGCTTATGTATCCAGAGCGTAGGCTTGCTTTGAGAACTCTAATTTCTTCAAAGTAACAGCGCTAGATGCACGACCCAGCCAGTTAAGGCCAGGAGCGTATCACCGACCAAAGGGACAAGCTGACCAGTGCACACCGTGAGGCGGACCGGCTGACCCATCCCAAGGTTCAACTACGAGCTTTTTAACTGCAACAACTTAAATATAGGCTATTGGAGCTGGAATTACCTTGGCTGCTGGCTCCAGACTTTCCCACCACTGGATCCTCGTTAAGGGATTTAGATTGTACTCATGCCAATTACCAGACTCATAGAGCCCGATATTGTTATTTATTGTCACTACCTCCCTGTGTCAAGATTTGGTAACTTGCGCGCCTGCTGCCTTCCTTGGATGTGGTAGCCGTTTCTCAGGCTCCCTCTCCGGAATCGAACCATAATTCTCCATCACCCGTTACCACCATGGTAGGCCACTATCCTACCATCGAAAGTTGATAGGGCATAAATTTGAATGATGCATCGCCATCACAAAGGCCATGCGATCCATCGAGTTATCATGAATCATCAGAGAAACGGGCAGAGCCCGCGTCGACCTTTTATCTAATAAATGCACCCCTTCCAGAAGTCGGGGTTTGTTGCACGTATTAGCTCTAGAACTACTACGGTTATCCGAGTAGTATTTACCATCAAACAAACTATAACTCATTTAATGAGCCATTCGCAGTTTCACAGTCTGAATTCGTTCATACTTACACATGCATGGCTTAATCTTTGAGACAAGCATATGACTACTGCCAGGATCAACCAGGTAGCATTCGTTAATAACGGGAATGCCCTTACTAATTCTCTCAAACACTAAGTAAGAAAGAACAGATGAGGTCTTACCGTCATCTTTTGCCCGAGAGACAAATGTGCTTTGGTGGGACTGAATCACCTCGAGTCACCGTCCATAACCTTTCCGCATCCGAGTGTACAGCCGACAGCTTATTCACCTACGCAAACAAGGCATTAGATTCCGAGTTGCATGGGTAACAAATGCTGACTTTTTGTGTTCATGATATCCCCAACAAAGGAGACGCTGCAAACAACGTTGGAAGCCAAACTCAACAATTCCCTCTAGATAGGTACGCATCACAAGCCCTTGAACCAGTCGATGAGCATACACTACTCGTGAAGCAACTGAGAAGGATAGGTGGTATGTAGTTTGATGCGCGAGCACGGAGCCTACAAACACTAGCTATCCAATCACCACTCATACTCCGAACGTTCAATTAGCCTGATAACATCAATTTTTCTAATGGCTCTTCTGATATAATCAGAGAGCAGATAGAAGAAATACGAAACCAAGCCAAAGCCGCACAAGCGCGAATAATTCTAGGAACGCGAATGATTCTAGGGATGCGAATGATTCTAGGGACGATTGTTGCCTTGGGAACAATCAAAAACCAACGTCTACCGCCCGTCTACCCTGTAACTTCGAGAGGACGACTTAACAAGTTAAATACGCCACTTAGCCATGCATGTACGGGTCGACGTGGTATCTTTCAAACCTAAAGAAGGCGGTATTTGTTGAATAAACCGCACTTTTTCCCATCGGTGAAGACGGTTGACGCCATAACAGGGCATGGTAAAGAGACCGGTAATTCTTCCTTGGAAAAGCAAAGAAATCACCATTGTAATCAATTTCCAGATGACTCGTCCAAGTTTCTCAAAATGCTTTGAGATAAAAATGCGACCCGGAGACGCAACCAAAGCTTGTGTTGGTTTCTTAAAAGAATCCTAACAAAGCTTTTATGTCTAGGCCATTGCTGACTCCTCTACAAACTGATCAATCACGGACATTGGTGAGCCACCCGTCATTTACAACCGCTGACAATCCTTCCTTTGGAACACAAAGAAATCACCATTGGAATCAATTTTCAGATGACTCGTCCAAGTTTCTCAAAATGCTTTGGAGATAAAAACGCGACCCGGTGATGCCACCAAAGCTTGTGTCGGTTTCTTAAAAGAATCCTAGCAAAGCTTTGATGTCTAGGCCATCGCTGACTCCTCCACACACTGATCAATCATGGACATTGATGATCCACTCGTCATTTACAATCTCTGACGATTTCCCGTGTCCCTTGAGTGAAAATATGTATATGGGTGACACCATCCGATCGATGCGCAAGGCATCATGCAGTCGTATCGGACTCCGGTAGGATGACTGTGGGATACACGCCATTCCATCACTGTAGCCTAGGCAGATCCAGTCTTCACATAAAAGACGTGACCATCTGTCACACCCCCAATCATTGCTGACCAAGAATGCCACAATAGATACCCGTAGACAGACCGATGAAGATTACTAGAACAAATCTAGTTTCCACAATCAATCCACCCAAGGTATCTTTACCTCTTGACCACGGCCTAAGGCTTTGCAACCCGTTCCATGATCTCGAGTTGTGTTAGTCCGGACAAGACTAATATCAAATCAACACCCACAATTTCATAAAACATACTTTTATTTATTTGCAACAACTTTACAAGGTTTATGTTTGGCCAAGGCCTAGAGCCCAAAAGAGTCGTAAAAACATATCACAAACATAGCTTTACAAAAGACATAAAAAAAACCTACTTCCGGTGGTCCTATCGTTCCGCACACCCGCTAATGGTTCCCTCTATAGGCTTACCTGCAAAACAAAATGGAGTCATGAGTACTAAGTACACAGTGAGCCCTACCTCCCCCTAACATACAATAATCAATTCCCAACCCAAACCCAAAATAAGAATCAACAAGCAATCACACAATAATCAGAGAATGCACATGCGAAAAAGATAACTCAAACACAACACATCTAGAGGCCTTCTTACTGCAGTCCCGTTTTCTGCAATCTCTTAAACAACAAAAACCTTATTCCACGAATTGACAACTTCCTTCCATAGTCCCTTTTACCTTACTCGGCTCTAACCACAAAGGCTATAAGGTCAGCAATCCAACATGTAATACCACGGCCAAAGGCTGCAATCATGTCCCTCCGTGGATTACAATCGCCAGAGTCACGGCCAAAGGCTACAATCCCGTCTCTCAGTGACCCCAGATCTAGGAAGTGTCAACCACTCTCTACTATTGTTAGGATGTTGCATGATCTTCTTCATCACAGTAAAACCTAACATTACCCACAACATAAAAAATTATCTTAGACCTACATGTATCTTTACAGATCACATGCAAATCAAGCTTTCTCTTGAAACCCTGTATCAACAAAGGTTAGTGGCAAGTGCATATACAGTCATCCCATGACTCATGCAACACTCAATCACACAACCAAACATCATACACAAACAATCAAAGAGAACACTTAACCAAATTCCTAAAGTTCTAGCATGAATCTCAACCGCTATAAAGCATAACAACAACAAACAACGTGTATTCATCTCATCAACACACGACAAGCATCACCAAGACTCACCTTTGTTTTCTGAATGGTTACGGCTTGGATTCAAACTTAGGGTTTAAATCGGACCTAGGTTCCTTGACTGGTCCACGAACTATTGAAGCTTCCTTCCCTTAAAACGGACAGAGTTTAGGCTTAATTCTCGACCATTCCAACCATCAAAACCAGAAAGAAGGTTGGATTCAAGATCAGAAGACAAAACTAAGTCCAATAGGTAAGTTTGGATCTAAACGCCTTACCTCAAAATTTTCCCGACACTACCCGATGGTTCACGACAATGGTCAGCGGACTAGATCACAATCTCGGTTCTATTTGGCCAGAGGTTACGGTTTCTATATGGATTATGGGAGCTGCTTGGGCGTATATATAAGCTTAAGCAAGCAGGTAGATAGGCAGCTGGGTCAGCAAGGGCGTGTGTCACGTGGTGGTAGCGGACTGTCCAGGCGCCGACACGTGTCCCTGACCAAGCAGAAGCTGCTGAAGCATGTCAAGCTGGTGAAGCAGACAGGCAGGCAGGTGAATCACCAAGCAGCTGCATCAGCACAGCAAGCTAGCTAGCACCCTGCTTAGTCACCGAGCAACTTGCACTAATTTGTCGTGCTTCCGGCCACCTCGTGCTTTCGGACCATCATGCTTGATTTTTACCCGATTAATTCTTTGATTATTTTGGTCACGCGACATGGTCATTACATTCTCCTCCCTTTGAAAGAATTCGTCCCGAATTCCCAAGGTTGAATGCTTTCACTACTTATCTCTCTTGTGCGTTCGGAAAGATCGGTTTAGGAAGGTTTTTCCTAAATAACTACGACACCTATCCATTAACTCTCGGTTCCTTGGATTAGGTCTTAAGCTCTAGCTAGACTTAATCAACTTCAAATTCCAATTACCCCTCAATTCCAAAAATGCATAATAACACAAAAATGCATGCACATGCAATCACACAAACACTCAATCACAGATAAAAGTTAGAACCCATACTTATCCAGTGATAGGATCTTTTGAGGATCCTGATGATTTAGCCAGCGGCGACCCTATCTGATAAACTCTTCCTGTTATATATGGCCTCTTTGCCAAAGATTCTTCCTTATCTTGGGTCGGTGGGGGATGAACAACAGTCATCGTAACTTGCATCGGGTGGGTGGTTGGACACATATTCGCATAATGACCCTTTTCTACACAAATAAAGCATATCACATTGGCAATAGCATAAGGTAGATTTTGTCCAACCTTAGGACATTCTCGAAAGTAGTGACCTCTCTCACCACAGGAGTAACATACATAACCAGAGTATGAGGTTGCTCCAGTGCGACCTCCACGATTTACTCGATCTCTCCCTCGTCCACTTGACTGGACCTGACTTGTCGAGTTATTCTGTTTCTGACCTTGATCAGCTAGTGAATCGTTGCTCCCACTACCTTGTCCTCGGGATACAACATCATGTCCATAGAAAACATATCTTCGAAGCCTTGTAAATTCTGTCTCATAATCCCACACATTTCTTCCTCCTTGTTTCAAATCCAGAAACTCAAGTTCCAATCTATCTCGAGCTTCAGGTGGAAAGTACTTCCTTTCAAATTTTCTCCGAAACTCTGACCATGTTGTCACTTGATAGCGATGTTGTCCCTCCACTCTAATACACAGCAATATCTCTCTTGTATCCCTCTAAACATCTGATTGTTGCAAAGTTCTTCTCCAAGTTTTGCAACCATGTGTCTGCCTTAAACGTATCTGCTTCTCCCTTGAAACTATAAGTTTTGAGAGATTGCATCATCAAAACACTCTTAAGATAATCAGGTGGAGTTGATGCAACATGATGTGCCCTTAATGTTGCTTGATTTTGTTGTTGCTGCATATGGGATAACATGTCTCAGAGCATAGACAAAGTTGGATCGGCTCTATGATTCTCTGGTTGTCTGGCTTGTTCCAGTCCTTGAATAACATTATGCGGTGGATACAACTCACGATAACTATGTACTGAATTGCTCGGCCTCTGAAAATAAGATCTTGGATGGTTTGGACCAGTACCGTGTCCTCTTCCCGGTAATGGATTCCTATCCATACATGGCACTTCTCTAGAATACGGCAAACTCTCATCCAACACTTCCTGAACAAAATTATCATGTGGTCCTGAATCCC
Organism: Pseudoturritis turrita; assembly: GCA_900406555.1. NCBI lineage: Eukaryota > Viridiplantae > Streptophyta > Magnoliopsida > Brassicales > Brassicaceae > Pseudoturritis > Pseudoturritis turrita. The sequence continues at coordinate 68,010 of OVBL01001016.1, read as the reverse complement.
TTGATGATTCTGAATACCCATAAGGGCTTCTCGTGTCCGGCCTTCCATACACTGATGAAGCACCCCACGACTTAGTTTCAGTTAACCTTTGGTATGACATCTGCACCAAATGATCGGGTTAGTCCTAATCCATAAACCCAAAAGCACGGAACGTAACCGGATTCCTAGATGTCTTTTACGACTCATTTTGACTCGATAAAACCATTGAAAACATAAGTGTTGCTGCATGATCAAAACCATGCTCTAATACCACCTTTTGTAACACCCCCGATCATTGCTGACCGAGAATGCCACAATAGATACCCGTAGACAGACCGATGAAGGTTACTAGAACGAATCTAGTTTCCCCAATCAATCCACCCAAGGTATCTTTACCTCTTGACCACGGCCTAAGGCTTTGGAACCCGTTCCATGATCTCGAGTTGTATTAGTCCGGACAAGACTAATATCAAATCAACACCCACAATTTCATAAAACATACTTTTATTTATTTGCAACAACTTTACAAGGTTTATGTTTTGCCAAGGCCTAGAGCCCAAAAAGTCGTAAAAACATATCACAAACATAGCTTTACAAAAAACATCAAAAAAACCTAATTCCGGTGGTCCTATCGTTCCGCAAACCCACTAGTGGTTCCCTCTAAAGGCTTACCTGCAAAACAAAATGGAGTCATGAGTTCTAAGTACCCAGTGAGCCCTAGCTCCCCCTAACATACAATAATCAATCCCCAACCCAAACCCAAAATAACAATCAACAAGCAATCACACAATAATCAGAGAATCCACATGCGGAAAAGATAACTCAAACACAACACATCCAGTGGCCTTCTTACTGCAGTCTCCTTTTCTGCAATCTGTTAAACAACAAAAACATTATTCCGCGAATTGACAACTTCCTTCCATAGTCCCTTTTACCTTACTCGGCCCTAACCACAAAGGCTATAAGGTCAGCAATCCGACATGTAATACCACGGCTAAAGGCTGCATTCCCGTCCCTCCGTGGATTACAATCGCCAGAGTTACGCCCAAAGGCTGCAATCACGTCTCTTCGTGACCCCTGATCTAAGAAGTTTCAACTGCTCTCTACTATTGTTAGGATGTTACATTATCCTCTTGATCACAGTAAAACCTAACATTACCCACAACATAAAAATTTACCTTAGACCCGAATGTATCTCTACAGATCACATGCGAATCAAGCTTCCTCTTGAAACCATGTATCAACAAAGGTTAGTGGCAAGTGCATATACAATCATCCCATGACTCATGCAGCACTCAATCACACAACCAAACCTCATGCACAAACAATCAAAGAGAACACTTAACCAAATTCCTAAAGTTCTAGCATGAACCTCAACCGCTATAAAGCATAACAACAACAAACAACGTGTGTTCATCTCATCAACACACGACAAGCATCCCCAAGAATCACCTTTGCTTACTGAATGGTTACGGCTTGGATTCAAACTTAGGGTTTAAACCGGACCTAGGTTCCTTGACTGGTCCACAAACTATTGAAGCTTCCTTCCCTTAAAACGGACAGAGTTTAGGCTTAATTCTCGACCATTCCAACCATCAAAACCAGAAAGAAGGTTAGATTCAAGATCAGAAGACAAAACTAAGTCCAACAGGTAAGTTTGGATCTAAACGCCTTACCCGAAAATTTTCCCGAAACTACCCGATGGTTCACGACAACGGTCTGCGGACTAGATCACGATCTCGGTTCTATTTGGCCAGAGGTTACGGTTTCTATATGGATTATGGGAGCTGCTTGAGCGTATATATAAGCATAAGCAAGCAGGTAGACAGGCATCTGGGTCAGCAAGGACGTGTGTCACGTGGTGGCAGCGGACTGTCCAGGCGCCGACACGTGTCCCTGACCAAGCAGAAGCTGCTGAAGCAGGTCAAGCTGGTGAGGCAGGCAGGCAGGCGAGTCACCAAGCAGCTGCATCACCACAGCAAGCTAGCTAGCACCCTGCTTAGTCACCGAGCAGCTTGCACTGATTTGTCGTGCTTCCGGCCACCTCGTGCTTCCGGACCATCATGCTTGATTTTTTCCCTATTAATTCCTTGATTATTCCGGTCACGCGACAAGGTCATTACATTCTCCTACCCTTGAAAGAATTCGTCCCGAATTCCCAAGGTTGAATGCTTTCACTACTTATCTCCCTTGTGCCTTCGGAAATATCGGTTTAGGAAGATTTTTCCTAAGTAACTACGACACCTATCCATTAACTCTCAGTTCCTTGGATTAGGTCTTAAGCTCTAGCTAGACTCAATCAACTTCAAATACCCATTACCCAGCAATTCCACAAATGCATAATAACACAAAAATGCATGTACATGCAATCACACAAACACTCAATCACAGATAAAAGTTAGAACCCATACTTATCCAGTGATAGGATCTTTTGAGGATCCTGATGATTTAGCCAGCGGCGATCCTAACTGAGAAACTCTTCCTATTATATGGCCTCTTTGCCGGAGATTCTTCCTTTTCTTGGGTCGGTGGGGGATGAACAACAATCATCGCAGCTTGCATCGGGTGGGTGGTTGAACACATATTCGCATAATGACCCTTTTCTCCACAAATAAAGCATACCACATTGGCAAGAGCATAAGGTAGATTTTGTCCAACCTTAGGATATTCTCGAAAGCAGTGACCTGTCTCACCACAGGAGTAACATACATAACCAGAGTATGAGGTTGCTCCAGTGCGACTTCCACGATTTCCTCGACCTCTCCTCGTCCACTTGACTGGACCTGACTTATCGAGTTATTCTGTTTCTGACCTTGATCAGCTCGTAAATCGTTGCTCCCACTACCTTGTCCTTGGGATACAACTTTCTTTTCCGTAGATAAACTCTCCTCCATATTCACCGTCCTTTCAATCAACTCCTTCAAGCTTGTATGTCTAACAGCCTGAAGTATACCACGGATCTCTGGACGTAGTCCTCTGAGAAAGTTTCTAACCATGATAGGTTCATCATCATGTTCATAGAAAACATATCTTCGAAGCCTTGTAAATTCTGTCTCATAATCCCGCACACTACTTCCTCCTTGTTTCAAATCCAGAAACTCAGGTTTCAATCTATCTCGAGCTTCAGGTGGAAAGTACTTCCTTTCAAATTCTCTCTGAAACTCGGACCATGTTGTCACTTGATAGCGATGTTGTCTCTCCACTCCAATCCACCAATTTACTACTTCTTCCTCTAAGTAATACACAGTTATATCCCTCTTGTATCCCTCTAAACATCTTATTGCTGCAAAGTTCTTCTCCAAGTTTTGCAACCATGCATCTGCCTTAAACGTATCTGCTTCTCCCTTGAAACTATAAGTTTTGAGAGATTGCATCATCAAAACACTCTTAAGATCATCAGGTGGAGTTGATGTACCATGATGTGCCCTTGATGTTGTTTGGTTCTGTTGTTGCTGCATATGGGATAACATGTATCAGAGCATAACAAAGTTGGATCGGCTCTATGATTCTCTGGTTTTCTGGCTTGTTCCAGTCCTTGAATAACATTATGCAATGGATACGACTCACGATAACTATGTAATGAATTGCTCGGCTTCTGAGAATAAGATCTTGGATGGTTTGGACCAGTACCGTGTCCTCTTCCCGGTAATGGATTCCTATCCATACATGGCACTTCTCTAGAATACGTGGACTAGATCACAATCTCGGTTCTATTTGGCCAGAGGTTACGGTTTCTATTTGGATTATGGGAGCTGCTTGGGCGTATATATAAGCATAAGCAAGCAGGTAGACAGGCAGCTGGGTCAGCAAGGACGTGTGCCACGTCGTGGCAACGGACTGTCCAGGCGCCGACACGTGTCCCTGACCAAGCAGAAGCTGCTGAAGCAGGTCAAGCTGGTGAGGCAGGCAGGCAGGCGAGTAACCAAGCAGCTGTATCACCACAGCAAGCTAGCTAGCACCCTGCTTAGTCACCGAGCAGCTTGCACTGATTTGTCGTGCTTCCGGCCACCTCGTGCTTCCGGTCCATCATGCTTGATTTTTTCCCGATTAATTCCTTGATTATTCCGGTCACGCGACAAGGTCATTACATTCTCCTACCCTTGAAAGAATTCGTCCCGAATTCCCAAGGTTGAATGCTTTCACTACTTATCTCCCTTATGCCTTCGGAAAGATCGATTTAGGAAGGTTTTTCCTAAGTAACTACGACACCTATCCATTAACTCTCGGTTCCTTGGATTGGCTCTTAAGCTCTAGCTAGACTCAATCAACTTCAAATACCAATTACCCCGCAATTCCACAAATGCATAATAACACAAAAATGTATGCACATGCAATCACACAAACACTCAATCACAGATAAAAGTTAGAACCCATATTTATCTGTGATAGGATCTTTTGAGGATCCTGATGATTTAGCCAGCGGCAATCCTAACTGATAAACTCTTCCTATTATATGGCCTCTTTGCCGGAGATTCTTCCTTTTCTTGGGTCGGTGGGGGATGAACAACAGTCATTGCAGCTTGCATCGGGTGGGTGGTTGGACACATATTCGCATAATGACCCTTTTCTCCACAAATAAAGCATACCACATTGGCAAGAGCATAAGGTAGATTTTGTCCAACCTTAGGACATTCTCGAAAGCAGTGACCTGTCTCACCACAGGAGTAACATACATAACGAGAGTATGAGGTTGCTCCAGTGCGACCTCCACGATTTCCGCGACCTTTCCTCGTCCACTTGACTGGACCTGACTTATCGAGTTATTCTGTTTCTGACCTCGATCAGCTCGTAAATCGTTGCTCCCACTACCTTGTCCTTGGGATACAACTTTCTTTTCCGTAGATAAACTCTCCTCTATATTCACCGCCCTTTCAATCAACTCCGTCAAGCTTGTATGTCCAACAGCCTGAAGTATACCACGGATCTCTGGACGTAGTCCTCTGAGAAAGTTTCTAACCATGGTAGGTTCATCATCATGTTCATAGAAAACATATCTTTGAAGCCTTGTAAATTCTGTCTCATAATCCAGCACACTTCTTTCTCCTTGTTTCAAATCCAGAAACTCAGGTTTCAATCTATCTCGAGCTTCAGGTGGAAAGTACTTCCTTTCAAATTCTCTCCGAAACTCGGACCATGTTGTCACTTGATAGTGATGTTGTCTATCCACTCCAATCCACCAATTTGCTGCATCTTCCTGTAAGTAATACACTGTTATATCCCTCTTGTATCCCTCTAAACATCTTATTGCTGCAAAGTTCTTCTCCAAGTTTTGCAACCATGCGTCTGCCTTAAACGTATCTGCTTCTTTCTTGAAACTATAAGTTTTGAGAGATTGCATCATCAAAACACTCTTAAGATCATCAGGTGGAGTTGATGTACCATGATGTGCCCTTGATGTTGCTTGGTTCTGTTGTTGCTGCATATGGGATAACATGTCTCAGAGCATAGACAAAGTTGGATCGGCTCTATGATTCTCTGGTTGTCTGGCTTGTTCCAGTCCTTGAATAACATTATGCGGTGGATACGACTCACGCTAACTATACACTGAATTGCTCGGCCTCTGAGAATAAGATCTTGGATGGTTTGGACCAGTACCATGCCCTCTTCCCGGTAATGAATTCCTATCCATACATGGCACTCGGCAAACTCTCATCCGACACTTCCTGAACAAAATTCTCATGTGGTCCTGAATCCCTTGATGATTCTGAATACCCATAAGGGCTTCTCGTGTTCGGCCAATACCCTGATGAAGCACCCCACGACTGATTTTCAATTAACCTTTGGTATGACACCTGCACCAAATGATCGGGTTAGTCCTAATCCATAAACCCAAAAGCACGGAACGTAACCGGATTCCTATATGTCTTTTGCAACTCATTTTGACTCGATAAAACCATTGAAAACACAAGTGTTGCTGCATGATCAAAACCATGATCTGATACCACCTTTTGTAACACCCCCCGATCATTGCTGACCAAGAATGCCATAATAGATACCCGTAGACAGACCGATGAAGGTTACTAGAACGAATCTAGTTTCCCCAATCAATCCACCCAAGGTATATTTACCTCTTGACCACGGCCTAAGGCTTTGCAACCCGTTCCATAATCTCGAGTTGAGTTAGTCCGGACAAGACTAATATCAAATCAACACCCACAATTTCATAAAACATACTTTTATTTATTTGCAACAACTTTACAAGGTTTATATTTGGCCAAGGCCTAGAGCCCAAAAGAGTCGTAAAAACATATTACAAACATAGCTTTACAAAAGACATCAAAAATAAACTACTTCCGGTGGTCCTATCATTCTGCACACCCGCTAATGGTTCCCTCTATAGGCTTACCTGCAAAACAAAATGGAGTCATGAGTACTAAGTACCGAGTGAGCCCTAGCTCCCCCTAACATACAATAATTAATTCCCAACCCAAACCCAAAATAACAATCAACAAGCAATCACACAATAATCAGAGAATGCACATGCGGAAAAGATAACTCAAACACAACACATCCAGAGGTCTTCTTACTGCAGTCCCCTTTTCTACAATCTGTTAAACAACAGAAAGCTTATTCTGCGAATTGACAACTTCCTTCCATAGTCCCTTTTACCTTACTTGGCCCTAACCACAAAGGCTATAAGGTTAGCAATCCCACATGTAATACCACGGCCAAAGGCTGCAATCCCGACCCTCCGTGGAGTACAATCTCCAGAGTCATGGCTAAAGGCTGCAATCCCGTCTCTCCGTGACCCCCGATCTAGGAAGTGTCAACCGCTCTCTACTATTGTTAGGATGTTACATGATCCTCTTGATCACAGTAAAACCTAACATTACCCACAACATAAAAATTTACCTTAGACTTGCAAGTATCTCTACAGATCACATGCGAATCAAGCTTCCTCTTGAAATCCTGTATCAACAAAGGTTAGTGGCAAGTGCATACACAATCATCCCATGACTCATGCAGCACTCAATTACACAACCAAACATCATGCAAAAACAATTAAAGAGAACACTTAACCAAATTCCTAAAGTTCTAGCATGAACCTCAACCGCTATAAAGCATAACAACAACAAACAACGTGTGTTCGACTCATCAACACACGACAAGCATCACCAACACTGACCTTTGCTTTTTGAATGGTTACGGCTTGGATTCAAACTTAGGGTTTAAACCGGACCTATGTTCCTTGATTGGTCCACGAACTATTGAAGCTTCCTTCCCTTAAAAGGGACAGAGTTTAAGCTTAATTCTCGACTATTCCAACCATCAAAACTAAGTCCAACAGGTAAGTTTGGATCTAAATGCCTTACCCGAAAATTTTCCCGACACTACCCGATGGTTTACGGCAACGGTCTACGGACTGGATCACGATCTCGGTTCTATTTGGCTAGAGGTTTGCTATGGTTTCTATATGGATTATGGGAGCTGATTGGGCGTATATATAAGCTTAAGCAAGCAGGTAGACAGGCAGCTGGGTCAGCAAGGGCGTGTGTCACGTGGTGGCAGCGGACTGTCCAGGCGTCGACACGTGTCCCTGACCAAGCAAAAGCTGCTTAAGCAGGTCAAACTGGTGAAGCAGGCAGGCAGGCAGGTGAGTCACCAAGCAGCTGCATCACCACAGCAGGATAGCTAACACCCTGCTTAGTCACCGAGCAGATTGCACTGATTTGTCGTGCTTCCGGCCACCTTGTGCTTCCGGACCATCATGCTTGATTTTTTCCTGATTAATTCCTTGATTATTCCGGTCACGCGACATGGTCATTACACCATCCCACCTAGACAAGAGTGTATCAATGTCTATGGGTGACACCATCCGATCAATGCGCAAGGCATCGTTCACTCGTATTGGACTTTGACAGGATGACAGTAGGATACACGCCTTCCCATCATTGTAGCCTAGGCAGATCTAGTCTTCCCATAAAAGACGTGACCATCCCACCTAGGCAAGAGTGAATAAATGTCCGTGGGTGTCACCTTTTGATCAATGCGGAAGGCATCGTTCACTCGTATTGAAATCCGACAGGATGACATTGGGATACACGCCTTCCCATCGTTGTAGCCTAGGCAGATCCAGTCTTCCCATAAAAGATGTGACCATCCCACCTAGGCAAGACTGAATAAATGTATATGGGTGACTGTAACACCCCCGATCATTGCTGACCAAAAATGCCACAATAGATACCCGTAGACAGACCGATGAAGGTTACTAGAACGAATCTAGTTTCCCCAATCAATCCACCCAACGTATCTTTTCCTCTTGACCATGGCCTAAGGCTTTGCAACCCGTTCCATGATCTCAAGTTGTGTTAGTCCGGACAAGACTAATATCAAACCAACACCCACAATTTCATAAAAACATACTTTTATTTATTTGCAACAATTTTACATGGTTAAGTTTTGCCAAGGCCTAGAGCCCAAAAGAGTCATAAAAACATATCACAAACATAGCTTTACAAAAGACATCAAAAAACCTACTTCCGGTGGTCCTATCGTTCCGTACACCCGCTAGTGGTTCCCCATATAGGCTTACCTACAAAACAAAATGGAGTCATGAGTACTAAGTACCCAGTGAGCCCTAGCTCCCCCTAACATACAATAATCAATTCCCAACCCAAACCCAAAATAACAATCAACAAGCAATCACACAATAATCAGAGAATGCACATGCGGAAAAGATAACTCAAACACAACACATCCAGAGGCCTTCTTACTGCAGTCCTCTTTTTCCTGCAATCTTGTTAAACAACAAAAACCCTATACGGCGAATTGACAACTTCCTTCTATTGTCCCTTTTACCTTACCCGGCCCTAACCACAAAGGCTATAAGCTCAGCAATCTGACATGTAATACCACGGCCATAGGCTGCAATCCCGTCCCTCCGTGGATTACAATCGGTAGAGTCACGGCCAAAGGCTACAATCCCGTCTCTCCGTGACCCCCGATCTAGGAAGTGTCAACCGCTCTCTAGTATTATTAGGATGTTACATGATCCTCTTGATCACCGTAAAACCTAACAATACAAACAACACCAAAAAAGAATTTACCTTAGACCCGTATGTATCTCTACAGATCACATGCGAACCAAGCTTCCTCTTGAAACCTTATCAACAAAGGTTAGTGGCAAGTGCATACACAAATCATCCCATGACTCATGCAGCACTCAATCACACAACCAAGCATCATGCACAAAGAATTAAGGAAAACACTTGCCCAATCTCCTAAAATTCTAGCATGAACCTCAACAGCTATAAAGCAAAACAATAAACAAACAACGTGTGTTCAACTCATCAACACACGGCAAGCATCACCAAGACTCACCTTTGCTTTCTGAATGGTTACGGCTTGGATTCAAACTTAGGGTTTAAATCGGACCTAGGTTCCTTGACTGGTCCACGAACTATTGAAGCTTCCTTCCCTTAAAACGGACAGAGTTTAGGCCGAAAATTTTGCCGACACTACCCGATGGTTCACGACAACGGTCTGCGGACTGGATCACGATCGCGGACTATGGTTCGAATTTTCTAGGGTAATTTTATCAGAGGTTTGGTACGGTTTCTATACGAAAAATACTTCTGGGTCGTATATATAAGCCTAAGCAAGCAGGTAGGTAGGCAACTGGGTCAGCAGGTGTGTGTGTCACGTGGTGGCAGCGGACTGTCCAAGCGCCGACACGTGTCCCTGACCAAGCAGAAGCTGCTGAAGCAGGCAGATAGGCAGGGAGCTGAGTCACCAAGCAGCTGCATCACCAGAGCAGGCTAGCTAGCACCCTGCTTAGTCACCGAGCAGCTTGCACTGATTTGTCGTGCTTCCGGCCACCTCGTGCTTCTGGCCAGCTCGTGCTTCCGGACTAACATGCTTGATTTTTGCCCGATTAATTCCTCGATTATTCCAGTCACGCGACCGGGTCATTACAGTGACACCGTCCGATCAAAGAGCAAGGCATCGTTCACTTGTATCGGACTCGATGGGAAGAATCACCTTCCCATTGTTGCCTAAGCTGTCAGACATCATCCCTCGGGTCAAACCATGCACTACCAAATCCCACTCATCAATTCCACCCGCAACCCACCCAGCTTGGTTATCCCTCAGTCCCATATGGTCATTATCCCACTCGATCATCCCATCCGGTCGTACAGGCACACCACCCCCTATATAGCCTTAGTGCCATTTTCGGATCAGCAACCAGTATATATTGGGTGTGTCTGAGGAGTCACTGGGATCTAAAACAAAAAATACAAGGAATTTCATTCTGGTTTTTTTTATGCTTCATAATGATAGTAAAACCTATTTTCTGGTAAAATTTCAGAATTTTTGAAGCACTTTTACTATTTCTTTTTGATTTTACAAGATTTGGATGATCATGGACAAACCGGAGCACCATATGAACTTTTGATTAAAACTTGACATCCTACACTCGTTATTGATATATTTTTTGAGGTTACAGTCACGAAACATCATCTCCAGTACGGAGATTTTCGAGATATAGGTCGAGACTTAAGTTTATTGCCGAAAAAACAACCCGTGGGCGATAAAAGCCTACCCGTGGGTCTGGAAAATTTTAACCCCTGGGTTGGATCAAACTTGACAGCCTTATTGATATATTTGTGAGGTTTCAGTCACGAAACATCACCTCCAGTACGGAGTCTTCGAAATATAGGTCAAGATTTATGTTTCTGGTCGATAAAATCCAACCCGTGGTTCAATAAAATCCTACCCGTGGGTCGAGAAAATTCCAACCCGTTGGTCATAAAATCCATATCCGTTGGTCGATAAAATCAAACCCGTGGGTCGATAAAATCCTTATCCGTGGGTCCATAAAATCCAACCCGAGGGTCGATAAAATCGAACCCGTGGGTCGATAAAATCCTACCCGTGCGTCGAAAAAATTCCAACCCGTGAGTCATAAAATCTATATCCGTGGGTCGATAAAATCCAACCCGTGGTTCTATAAAATCCTTATCCGTGGGTCGATAAGATCCAACCGGTGGGTCGATAAATGCTTTTACGTGGGTCGATAAAATCCAACCATGGGTCGATAAAATCTGTATCCGTGGGTCAATAAAACCCAACCCGTGAGTCGATAAAATCCATATCCGTGGGTCGATAAATGCCAATCCGTGGGTCGATAAAATCCAACCCGTGGGCTGATAAAATCCATACCGATGGGTCGATAATATCCAACATGTGGGTCTATAAAATCCATATCCTTGGGTCAATAAAATCTTTATCCGTTGGTCGATAAATGCCAACCCGTGGGTCGATAAAATCCATATCTGTGGGTCGATAAAATCCATATCTGTGGGTCGATACATTCCAACCCGTGGGTGCATAAATTTCAATCCGTGGGTCAATAATATCCAAATAGTGGGTCGATAAAATCCTTATCCGTGGGTCCATACAATCTATCCCGTGGATCGATAAAATCCTTATCCGTGGGTGGATAAATTCCAACCCGTGGGTCGATAAAATTCAACCCGTGGGTCGATAAATTCCATATCCCTGGGTCGATAAAAGCCAACCCTTGGGTCGATAAAATCCATATCCGTGCGTCGAGAAAATCCAACTCGTGGGTCGATAAAATCCATATCCGTGGGTCGATAAAATCCAACCCGTGAGTCGATAAAATCCTTATCCATGAGTCGATAAAATCAAAACCGTGGGTTGATAAAATCCATATCCGTGGATCGATAAAATCCATATCCCTGGGTCGATAAAATCCATATCCGTTGGTCGATAAAATCTGACGGGTTCGATAAAATCCATATCCGTGGGTCCAGAAAATCCAACCCGTGGGTCGATAACATCCATATCCGTGGGTCGATAAAATCTAACCCGTGAGTCGATAAATTCTTATCCGTGAGTCGATAAAATTCAAACCGTGGGTTGATAAAATCCATATCCGTGGGTCGATAAAATCAAACCCGTGGGTTGATAAAATCCATATCCGTGGATCGATAAAATCCAACCCCTGGGTTGATAAAATCCTTATCCGTGGGTCGATAAATGCCAACCCGTAGGTCGATAAATTCCAACCCGTGAGTCGATAAAATCCATATCCGTGGATCGATAAAATCCATATCCGTGGGTCCATAAAACCCAACCCGTGGGTCGATAAATGCCAATCCGTGGGTCGATAAAATCCATATCCGTTGGTTGATAAAATCCAACCCGTCGGTCTATAAAATCCTTATCCATGGGTCGATAAATCCACACTGTGGGTCATAAAATACCAATTTGTGGGTCGATAAAACCACAGTCGTGGGTCAGTAATTTCCCCAGTGGGTCGATTAATTAGTTCAATCTAACCCATTTGGGAGGGCTTTAGCCGAGGATTTTCATCCCCGGTACGATCTTTGGGTTGAGTGTTGCTACCCACCGTGGAGAAAAATCGTTCATGGCAGCCGATGGATCGAGTTTTTATCGCCCAACTTGGGTTCATGGCACCTTTAATTATTTGGGTATGTTATGTGGCTCGACCAGATTTCGTATTATCTGGGGTTATGAATGAACTTGGTGGTGATTGGAATTTTCACCAAGTCTTGGAATTTTCACCAAGTGTTAAACTTGAACCTCGAGCTAGATTTTGTAAATACTTGGGTTTTTGTGAAATGTTTTGTTTTTTGTTATGATCGCGGCTCACGGGAGATACAATGGTTTGAAATGGGGAGGGTCGAATCTTAGCGACAAAGGGCTGAATCTCAGTGGATCGTGGCAGCAAGGCCACTCTGCCACTTACAATACCCCGCCGCATATTTAAGTCATCTGCAAAGGATTCTACCCGCCGCTCGGTGGTAATTATAATTCAAAGCAGTCTGAATGGCGCTTCTGCCGAACAGACTTAGCCAACGACACGTGCCTTTGGGAGCCGAAGCTCCAACTGCAGGTCGACAATCGGGCAGCCTGGATTCTGACTTAAAGGCATTCAGTCATAATCCAGCACACGGTAGCTTCGCGCCACTGGTACAATGACCAATTGTGCGAATCAATGGTTCCTCTCGTACTAGGTTCAATTACTATCACAACGCGGGCATCAGTAGGGTAAAACTAACCTGTCTCACGACGGTCTAAACCCAGCTCATGTTCCCTATTGGTGGGTGAACAATCCAACACTTGGTGAATTCTGCTTCAAAATGATTGTAAGAGCCGACATCGAAAGATCAAAAAGCAACGTCGCTATGAACGCTTGGCTGCCACAATACAGTTATCTCTGTCGAAACTTTTCTGACACCCCTAGCTTCAAATTTCGAAGTTCTAAAGGATCGATAGGCCACGCTTTCACTGTTCGTATTCGTACTGAAAATCAGAATCAAATGAGATTTCTGTTTTCATTGAGCTCATATTAAGACACATGTGTTATCTTTTAACAGATGTGCTGCCCCAGCCAAAACTCCCCACCTAACAATGTCCTCGACCCGGATCGGCCCACCGAAGCGAGCCTTGGGTCCAAAAAGAGGGGTTTGTACCCCACCTGATTCACGGAGTAAGTAAAATAACGTTAAAAGTAGTGTATTTCACTTGCGCTGAAGCTTCCGCTTATCCTACACCTCTCAAGTCATTTCACAAAGTCGAACTAGAGTCAAGCTAACAGGGTCTTCTTTCCCCGCTGATTCTGACAAGCCCGTTCCCTTGGCTGTGGTTTTGCTAGATAGTAGAAAGGGACAGTGTGAATCTCGTAAATCCATTCATGTGCGTCACTGATTAGATGACGAGGCATTTGGCTACCTTAAGAGAGTCATAGTTACTCCCGCCATTTACCCGCGCTTGGTTGAATTTCTTCACTTTGACATTCAGAGCACTAGGCAGAAATCACATTGCGTTAGCATCCGCAGGAACCATCGCAATGCTTTGTTTTAATTAAACAGTCGGATTCCCCTTGTCCGTACTAGTTCTGAGCTGACTGTTCGATGCTCGAGGAAGGCCCCGAGAGAACCTTTCCCTGTCCATCCCACGCCTGGCACGTGGCGACCCGCTCTCGTCGTGGAAGCAGCTCGAGCAGTCCGCCGACAGCCGATGGGTTTGAAACTGGGACCCCCGAGGCCATCCCTCAGAGCATCCTTTTTCTCGAAGTTACAGATCCATTTAGCCGACTTCTCTTGCCTACATTGGTCCATCGACAAGAGGCTGTTTACTTTGGAGACCTGATGCGATTATGAGTACGACCGGGCGTGAGCAGCACTCGATCCTCCGGATCAAGGGCCGCCGAGGGCACACCAGACACCACGTGACATGCAGTGCTCTTCCAGCCGTTGGACCCTACCTCCGGCTGTGCCATTTCCATGGTGGACAGGCTATTAAACAGAAAATATAACTCTTCCCGAGGCCCCCGCCGACGTCTCCAGACTCCCTAACATTGCCATCAACCGCCACGTCTCGGTTCCAGAATTTTAACCGGATCCCCTTTCGAAGTTCACGCATAAGCGCTATCAGAAGGGTTTCCCCCGACTCTTAGGATCGACTAACCCATGTGGAAGTGTCGTTCACATGGAACCTTTCCCCTCTTCGGCCTTCATAGTTCTCATTTGAATATTTGCTACTACCACCGAGATATGCACCGGCGATCGCTCCGCCTGGGCTCGCGCCCTAGGTTTTGCAGCGACTGCCGTGCCCTCCTACTCATCAAAGCCTAGCTCTTGCCCCGACGGCCGGGTATAGGTCGCGCACTTCAGCGCCATCCATTTTTGGGGCTAGTTGATTCGGCAGGTGAGTTGTTACACACTCCTTAGCGGATTTCGACTTCCATGACCACCGTCCTGTTGACTTAATCGACCAACACCCTTTATGGGTTCTACGTTAGCACGTAGTTAGGCACCGTAACCCCGGTTCTGGTTCATCCCGCATCGCCAGTTCTGCTTACCAAAAATGGCCCACTTGGAGCTTTCGATTCCGTGGGACGGCTCAACAAAGCAGCCACCCCGTTCTACCTATTTAAAGTTTGAGAATAGGTCTAGGGCATTGCGCCCCAGATGCCTATAATCATTTGCTTTACCCGATAGAACTCGCATCCAAGCTCCAGCTATCTTGAGAGAAACTTCGGAGGGAACCATCTACTAAATGGTTCGATTAATTTTTCGCCCCTATATCCTAGTCAAACAAATGATTTGCACGTCAGTATCGCTGCGGGCTTCCACCAGAGTTTCCTCTGGCTTCGCCCCGCTCAGGCATAATTCACCATCTTTCGGGTCCCGACAGGCATGCTCACACTCGAAGCCTTCTCAGATGATCAAGTTTGGTCGGCGGTGTACTCATTAGGGATCCTGCCAATCAGCTTCCTTGCACCTTACGGGTTTACTCACCCATTCACTAGCACACATGTTAGACTCTTGGTCCGTGTTTCAAGACGGGTCGAATGGGGAGCCCACAGGGTGACGTCCAGAGCATGCAGATGCCAAGGCACGCCGTTAAGGCGCGTGCTGCAGATCACGAGTAAGGTAGCGACGTCTCCGCGAGCGTATCAAAAGCCTGGTCTTAGGCCACCACCTTAATCCGCGTAGGTCCATCCCCCCCCCCCCCGAATTGATCAGCCGACCGGATTACTCAGTTTTGCATCTGACCGAGATGCATCGCCGGCCCCATCCACCTGATTAGGGCTGTATTCCCAAACAACCCGACTTTTAGACAGCGCCTCGTGGTGCGACACGGTCTGGGCACGACGGTGCTCTCACCCTCTCCGGTGCCGCTTTCCAGGGAACTTAGGCATGGTCCGTCACTAAGGACGCTTCTCTAGATTACAATTCGAACGCCGAAGACGTTCGATTTTCAAGCTAGGCTCTTCCCAGTTCGCTCCCTGTTACTAAGGGAATCCATGTTAATTTCTTCTCCTCCGCTTATTGATATGCTTAAACTCAGCGGGTGATCTCGCCTGACTTGGGGTCGCGTTGAGGACTTTGGTTTATCAAGGGCATTCGGACAAGAGCGACCCACGATATAACGAGGCTTGATTTCACCACCGGAAGCAAGCAAGAACACACGGGAGACCAGCTTTCGTCCCGTATCCGCAAAGGATTGGTGGGACGATGATTTGTGACACCCAGGCAGACGTGCCCTCGGCCAGAAGGCTTGGGGCGCAACTTACGTTCAAAGACTCGATGGTTCACGGGATTCTGCAATTCACACCAAGTATCGCATTTTGCTACGCACTACATCGATGCGAGAGCCTAGATATCCATTGCTGAGAGTCATTTTAGACTTTATATTGTAGCACAGCTTCCGCACACACCGTCGCCGGGGAGGCGAAGGCAGGCTGTTAAATTGCATGTTCCTTGACACTTTTCGTGCCGGGGTTTTGTGATATCCGGAAGCTACGCGAATGACCCAACCAAGATATAAAATTTTAATGGAGACAATACGCAGAACCACATAATCGGCCGGCGCGGGATCAGCTAAGAAACTGGCTCGCCAAGAGTGATGATCATTTGTTCGTGGGTCGTTCTGTTTTGGACAGGTCTCGACAATGATTCTTCCGCAGGTTCACCTATGAAAACCTTGTTATAACTTCTCCTTCCTCTAAATGATAAGGTTTAGTGGACTTCTAGCGACATCGCAGATGATGAACCACCAACGTGCCGCGATCCGAACACTTCACCGAATCATTCAATCGGTAGGAGCGACGGGGGTTGTGTACAAAGGACAGGGATGTAGTCAACGCGAGCTGATGACTCGCGCTTACTAGGAATTCCTCATTGAAGACCAATAATTGCAATGATATATCCCATAACGATGAAATTTCAAAGATTACCCGGGCATGTCGGCCAGGGTGTAAACTCGTCGAATACATCAGTGTAGCGCGCGTGCGGCCCAGAATATCTAAGGGCATAACAGACATTTTATTGCCTCAAACTTCCTTGGCCTAAATGGCCATAGTCCCTCTAAGAAGCCGACCATGAAGGGATGCCTCCACGTAGCTAATTAGCAGGCTGAGGTCTCGTTCGTTAACAGAATTAACCAGACAAATTGCTCCACTAACTAAGAACGGCCATGCACCACCACCCATAGAATCAAGAAAGAGCTCTCAGTCTGTCAATCCTTACTATGTCTGGAACTGGTAAGTTTCCTCGTGTTGAGTCAAATTAAGCCGTAGGCTCCACTCCTGGTGGTGCCCTTCCGTCAATACCTTTAAGTTTAAGCCTTGCGACCACACTCCCCCCGGAACCCAAAAACTTTGATTTCTCATAAGGTGCCAGCAGAGTCCTAATAGCACCATTCGATGGTCCCTGGTCGGCAATATTTATGGTTGAGACTAGGACGGTATCTGATCGTCTTCGAGCCCCCAACTTTCGTTCTTGATTAATGAAAACATCCTTGGCAAATGCTTTTGCAGTTGTTCGTTTTTCATAAATCAAAGAATTTCACCTTTGACTATGAAATACGAATGCCCCCGACTGTAACACCCACGATCAGCGTCCCATATCGCCAACCGTGGATATCACAACCCAGCATCCTCGGACGGTTGGTCCTAAGTCTCTAGAACAAATCCTGAGCCTCGAGTCCAACTATCCTAGGATACTTTCCCAGTTACCAAGACCCAAGGCTTGCTAACCCGGATCTAGATAAATGGTTGGTTCGCCCGAACTAGACTTATATCATTAAGTTCCTGCAAAGAAAATTTCACAAACCCTATTTATTTATTTTACATTGTTAAAGATGCGGAAACCATAAGTTTCAAACACGTTTATCTTAAAATGGATCCATACGTGAAAACCGAACACACTGGAAAGAAATATCTTACAAGCACACCGAAATCTACTTCTGGCTTCCTAACGTCCAAATTCCCTCTACAAGCCCCCGACTATGGCTTCCTGAAAAACAAAAGTGGAATCATGAGTAATCTAGTATTACCCGGTGAGGCCAGGCCGACTAAAGAAAACATTAGTCCAATCCATCCCAATCCCAAAATAACAATCATCAATCAAATATTCAATCATCAAACAATCACTCAAATCATACGCAATCAAGACAAGGCAAGCACACACAAGTAATCAATCAATTGATTACTACTACCAAGTCTATATTCAATGCAATTCATTTTCTCATTCATCTAGGCCTTGCGGTCCATCACCGTTCTCGATACCCCTTACGTGGAATGGCCGGCCACAAAGGCCCGCACACCAAATCCTGGTTCCTCTTAAACCCTCGATGCATCGTCATGCATATTCCATGGTTCTCTGGGCGCTACCCAGAGTCACGTCGATGGTTCGCGCAGGTTATCCCATAGCCTCCCAGCCGTTAACCGCGACTTTCCCCCAAGAACGTCTACCGCCTCACATTCATTAAGTTATTATCATGCATGCCTCTAACAAGAACATGCAAATAACTTCTATCACCACAACACAACCAAGTATTAATCACATCTCTGACTAGGCTCTACCAGCTTTAGTCGTGATCCTATACAAGGTATAACACGCATTCACACATAACAAGTATTAATCACACCCAGGCTAGGTTACACCACACCATAGCCGTGATCCTATACAAGTTATTCACGCATTCACAATTTCAAGCTTTAACTTAGTAAAATAACCAATTTACTAAGAACTTCACACAAGCTTGACACAATCACAAATCAACCATGCAATCAACAGCATTCACAATTCAAGCTTACTTAGTAAAATAACCAATTTACTAAGAACCTCACACAAGCTTGACACAATCACAAATTAACCATGCAATCAACAGCATTCACAATTCAACACACATGCATGGGAAAATCATCCAGAATCAAATCCGTTTACCCTAGTTCCATCAAAGATATCTAGGCTACGAATCACAATAACCCACGTGTGATCTACTCATCACCACACGTTACCCTAAACTCACAATCAAGACATGCACTAGTCCTTAGGTAAATCTCCCCCTATTTACCCGAACAATTTCCCACATGCATTATCTATTCACTACTTAACCTTTTGCCCGTACACATGCTTCAATCAACCCGTTCATTCACCAATGTGAAGAATGCATGCGACACTCATAGAAACCAGTTTACCCTAGTCCATTAAAAATTGTCTAAGTGATTCACATAAATAATCACGTGTGATCTACTCATCACCACACGTCACCCGGACTCACCGACTTGGCTTATGACACAGATTCCTTTCGATCCAGCAACCTAAACTGGAAATACACCTACCTTAGATAATATTCTTAGATAGAATTTACTAAGGATTTGGGTCTATCAACCTTTACCAACCGCGAGCTAGTCTTTACGGACAATCACCTTTGATTTTGACAGAGCCTCCCCTTAGTCTTTCCTAGAAAACCTTTCTAAACACTCGGGTCACTAAAGTTAACTTACCAACTTTCCCCATCATTCACCCGAATTCACCCATCATAAGCGTTCGAGTGAAATTAGGCAGTATGGACTAGGGCAGCGTTTTGGTACGGTTGGGTTAAGTTTTGGGTAGGTTTTCTCGACTAAAACTTCAGGGCTTCGCCGGTTATGGTTCTGGTGCAGAAAACACGACCCATGGGTCGATATTTATAGAATCTTCGACCACCATGCACGCTGCCGAGTGTCCCAGATGGGTGTCGCATTACCTACCAGCTGCCGAGCAGTATGTGTCGTATGTGTCAAATCGGCGGTACGTGTGTAACCCATGTCGACCATGTTCCCCATGCACTCGACATCCCAGCGTGATTTCCAGAAGTTGCTCCCTAACCACCGAACATTTGGTAAGCAACTTTGACTTGGAGTTTCTCGACCCTGGGTGGTGGGGTTATGACCTGCGATCATGACTGCTCGACCAAATTTGATATCCGATCGACCCGCGTATTATTTTTGTCGACCCAGTTTACTGTTTCTTGACCAAAAACACTATTCCTCGACCCTACTGCTAACACTTGGCCCCAATACCTGATTTGATCAGAATAATTCACCCGTGGGGTCCATAATAGGCGAGTAATGATTTTCCATAACTTGATGGGTCCCATCATTAAGTGGCTTATCTGTTCACAGGCCTAGATCATAATGGGGTAGTACTTGCAATTACTATCACCGTGGGTTCCACCCCTTGACCCAAAAATTATCCCTGGTGGGACATCGCCTACTTCCTTTACTTAAGAGTATCCATCCTACTTGGAAATCTCCCTTGCCTTACCTCCTTTCTCTTACCCTTCATATCGCATTGCTTTATTTGGGTGATACTTAATCTTGTCTAACTTGCTCTTCATTCGATCCAATTTACGTTAAACGTTAGCAACTATCGTCTTTTGAACTTCCC
The DNA here is from genome assembly GCA_900406555.1 of Pseudoturritis turrita. Lineage (NCBI taxonomy): Eukaryota > Viridiplantae > Streptophyta > Magnoliopsida > Brassicales > Brassicaceae > Pseudoturritis > Pseudoturritis turrita. The sequence continues at coordinate 47,812 of OVBL01001016.1, read as the reverse complement.
TGGCTATTCCAACGCAGCTTCCTTTATTTACTCATTTTAATTTTTGGGCCCAATTTCTATCTTTAGTCAGGGTTACTACACGCTTCTCTCCTTAAAAGAATTCGTCCCGAATTCTAAATAGTGGCATCCTTTCCTTCCCATCCTTCCTAAGGTACCAGAAATACTAACCTTAGTATTCCCTTAAAATTTTCCTGGCTTCCAACATTTTCCACTCACTTCTTCCTTCTTCTACACCCCTATGCAGATCTTGGCATTACCTATTTCATGAATCTTCTTTTCCAAAGTTCTTATTACCGCAAGTTTTCCGTAACGCATCCTTCCCCAGCTTCGGAATCCAACGAATAAGGTTTTTCCTAATTGCTAGGGTTGCACGGGGTAATTTAGGTTTCTTTTTTACCCAAAGGTTTCTTTAGAATTTGCCACCTAGGCAATCCTTATCCTACCCTTCTTGGATTCTCCATTCCAACTCACAACCGTCCTACCAGTCCTAACTTAATCCTAATACTATAGATTACTTCAGGAATCGGGGTATTTTCTATAGCATGTATGCAGTTTCATATTTACTCATGCAACATTCAATTTTACGAAGGCACAAGCATTTATCAATGTCAAGTGAGTTAGAATCCGACATACCTTTGATGGAGCCATTTTCAGGCAAGGGGGTTTCAAGGGTAATCGATCCTAGAACTGCTAGAAGAGCTACGGTTACCACGGGCCGCAGAGCGAGCTGTGGGAGCTGGAGGTGGAGGCGTGTAGTCGGAGGGGCAGGAGGTGGCGTAGTGTCCTCGTAGTCCACAAGTGAAGCATATAATCGAGGAGTGTGGAGTCGGATAGGTGTAAATACTCAGGCTAGCACGTGTGTAGTGTCCGGTCCGGTCGTATAGCTCACACTAAGGGGTCACATAAGCTGGGTAATGCACACGCTTCCTGGCCTGGGCACGCACACGGATTCCTCTTCTTGGAGTTTGTCCTCCACTCTGGCCATACTCAGTAGATACTTCTTGTTCTGCCGAGAGTCTTCCGGCTGCGGCCAATCTTTCCAAACCTGATCTTTCTCCGGTCCCGACGGTTCCTCCAGGTATCGCCTCCAATGGCATTCTGATCATCGGACTCTCCTCTCGTTGTTCTCCCAACCTGGTCATCAGAACTTTTCATGCGTACATCTCGACCAAGGAATCCACCGACATTTCCCGGGCGTATGGTTGCTCGTAGTACTCACATAGTCGTGTCCAGTTGGTCCGTGTGGTTTCTTCCTGCAGAATGGGACTCCCGCCTTGCATGCTTGTCGGTGACCAGTAGTAGGAGTTTACTTCATCTTCATCGAGTGGTGGTTGGTTGTCTTGATAGGTTTGCCTCGTTTGGTCTGAAGATATGCTAATGACAACAGGTGATGGTGGCTCCAGAATCTTAACTCTGGAAGGGTCATCGGATATCTCAATCACTTCCACTTCCTGGAAACCTTCAGTCCCTTCATCCTCAGACGGATCTGTCTCAATACTGGGCTCAGAGTCTGGCTCAACAGCTCCCTCAAGTAGTTCGGACTCCTCCGATGATGATGACCCATCCGAATCACATGTGCCAGAGTACGTAGTCTACCTCGGCAAAGTGGACCTCTCTGCCTCTCCCACAAACCAACCCCCACGGTCCCCTACTCCTCAGCCTCCGGATCGACATCCTGCTCATGCGTTCACAATTTCAGGTAAATCTTAATGCCACCCATCTAGTCCTATATTCGGACGCACCAGAATTCCTAAGGTGTGTTGCGACTCATTTACTCGATAAAATGTTTGAAAACACAGGTCCTTTGAGCATGATCAGAACCATGCTCTGATACCACCTTAACTAGATTGTAACACCCCCGATCAGCGTCCCATACTGCCAACCGTGGATATCACAACCCAGCATCCTCGGACGGTCGGTCCTAAGTCTCTAGAACAAATCCCGAGCCTCGAGTCCAACTATCCTAGGATACTTTCCCATTTACCAAGACCCAAGGCTTGCCAACACGGATCTGGATAAATGGTTTGTTCTCCCGGACTAGACTTATATCATTAAGTTCCCGCAAAGAAAATTTCACAAACCCTTTTTATTTAATTTACATTGTTAAAGATGCGGAAACCATAGTTTCAAACACGTTTATCTTACAATGGATCCATACGTGAAAACCAAACACACTGGAAAGAAATATCTTACAAGCACACCGAAATCTACTTCTGGCTTCCTAACGTCCAAATTCCCCCTACAAGCCCCCGACTATGGCTTCCTACAAAACAAAAGTGGAATCATGAGTAATCTAGTATTACCCAGTGAGGCCAGGCCGACTAAAGCAAACATTAGTCCAATCCAACCCAATCCCAAAATAACAATCATCAATCAAACATTCAATCATCAAACAATCACTCAAATAACACGCAATCAAGAAAAGGCGAGCACACACAAGTAATCAATCAATTGATTACTACTACCAAGTCTATATGCAATTCAATTCATTTTCTCATTCATCAAGGCCTTGCGGTCCGTCGCCGTTCTCGGTACCCTTTACGTGGAATGGCCGGCCACAAAGGCCCGCACACCAAACCTTGGTTCCTCTTGAACCCTCGATGCATCGTCATGCATATTCCATGGTTCTCTGGGCGCTACCCAGAGTCACGTCCATGGTTCGTGCAGGTTATCCCATAGCCTCCTAGCCGTTGACCGCGACTTTCCCCCAAGAACGTCTACCGCCTCACATTCATTAAGTTATTATCATGCATGCCTCTAACAAGAACATGCAAATAACTTCTATTACCACAACACAACCAAGTATTAATCACATCTCTGACTAGGCTCTACCAGCCTTAGTCGTGATCATATACGAGGTATAACACGCATGCACACATAACAAGTATTAATCACACCCAGGCTAGGTTACACCACACCATAGCCGTGATCCTATATAAGTTATTCACCCATTCACAATTTCAAGCTTTAACTTAGTAAAATAACCAATTTACTAAGAATTTCACACAAGTTTGACACAATCACAAATCAACCATGCAATCAACAGCATTCACAATTCAAGCTTACTTAGTAAAATAACCAATTTACTAAGAACCTCACACAAGCTTGATACAATCACAAATTAACCATGCAATCAACAACATTCACAATTCAACACACATGCATGGGAAAATAATCCAGAATCAAATCCGTTTACCCTAGTTCCATCAAAGATATCTAGGCTACGAATCACAATAACCCACATGTAATCTACTCATCGCCACACGTTACCTTAAACTCACAATCCAGACATGCACTAGTCCTTAGGTAAATCTCCCCCTATTTACCCGAACAATTTCCCACATGCATTATCTATTCACTACTTAACCTTTCGCCCGTACAAATGCTTCAATCAACCCGTTCATTCACCAACGTGAAGAATGCATGCGACACTCATAGAAACCAGTTTACGCTAGTCGATTAAAAATCGTCTAAGTGATTCACATAAATAATCACGTGTGATCTAGTCATCACCACACGTCACCCGGACTCACCGACTTGGCTTATGACACGGCTTCCTTTCGATCCAGCAACTTGAACTGGAAATACACCTACCTTAGATAACATTCTTAGATAGAATTTACTAAGGTTTTGGGTCTAGTAACCCTTACCAACCGCGAGCTAGTCTTTACGGACAATCCCCTTTGATTTGGGTAGACCCTCCCCTTAGTCTTTCCTCAAAAACCTTTCTAAATACTCGGGTCACTCACGCTAACCCCTAATAGCTTACCAACTTTCCCCATCATTCACCCGAATTTATCCATCATAAGCGTTCGAGTGAAATTAGGTAGTATGGACTGGGGCAGCGTTTTGGTACGGTTGGGTTAAGTTTTGGGTAGGTTTTCTCGACTAAAACTTCAGGGCTTCGCCGGTTATGGTTCTGGTGTATAAAACACGACCCATGGGTCGATATTTATAGAATCTTCGACCACCATGCACGCTGCCGAGTGTCCCAGACGGGTGTCGCATTACCTGCCAAGTTCCGAGCCGGTACCATGCACGGCGACACATGATCCCCGTATGTGTCGAACCGGTGGTACGGGTGTAACCCGTGTCGATCATGTTCCCCATGCACCAGACATCCCAGCGTGATTTCCGAAAGGTTCTCCCTAACCACCGGACATTCGGTAAGCAACTTTGACTTGGAGTTTCTCGACCCAGGGTGGTGGGTTTATGACCTGCGATCATGACTGCTCGACCAAATTTGATATCCGATCGACCTGCGTATTATTTTTATCGACCCAGTTTGCTGTTTCTTGACCAAAAACACTATTCCTCGACCCTACTGCTAACAGTTGGCCCCAATACCTGATTTGATCAGAATAATTCACCTGTGGGGTCCATAGTAGGCGAGTAATGATTTTCCATAACTTAATGGGTCCCATCATTAAGTGGCTTATCTGTTCACGGGCCTACCCTATAACTTAATGGGGTACTACCTGCAATTACTATCACCGTGGGTTCCACCCCTTGACCCAAAAATTATCCCTGGTGGGATATCGCCTACTTCCTTTACTTAAGAGTATCCGTCCTACTTGGAAATCTCCCTTGGCCTTACCTCCTTTCTCTTACCCTTCTTATCGCATTGCTTTATTTGGGCGATACTTAATCTTGTCTAACTTGCTCTTCATTCGATCCAATTTACGTTAAACGTGAGCAACTATCTTCTTTTGAACTTCCCTGGCTATTCCAACGCAGCTTCCTTTATTTACTCATTTTAATTTTTGGGCCCAATTTCTATCTTTAGTCAGGGTCACTACACCGACTGTTCCTGTTAATCATTACTCTGACCCCGAAGGCCGACCGAATGGACAAGCCGACAGGTGCACACCGTGAGGTGGACCGGCCGACCCATCCCAAGGTTCAACTACGAGCTTTTTAACTGCAACAACTTAAATATACGCTATTGGATCTGGAAATATCGCAGCTGTTGGCACCAAACTTGCCCTCTAATGGATCCTCGTTAAGGGATTTCGATTGTACTCATTCCAATTACCAGACTCATAGAGCCCGATATTGTTATTTATTGTCACTACCTCCCCCTGTCAAGATTGGGTAATTTGCGCGCCTGCTGCCTTCCTTGGATGTGGTAGCCATTTCTCAGGCTCCCTCTCCGGAATCGAACCCTAATTCTCCGTCACCCATTTCCACCATGGTAGGCCACTATTCTACCATCGAAAGTTGATAGGGCAGAATTTTGAATGATGCATCGCTAGCATAAAGGCCCTGCGATCCGTCGAGTTATCATGAATCATCAGAGCAATGAGCAGAGCCCGCATTGACCTTTTATTTAATCAATGCACCCCTTCCAAAAGTCGGGGTTTGTTGCACGTATTAGCTCAAGAATTACTACGGTTATCCGAGTAGCAATTACCATCAAACAAACTATAACTGCTTTAATGAGCCATTTGCAGTTTCACAGTATAAATTCGTTTATACTTACACATGCATGGCTTAATCTTTGAGACAAGCATATGACTGCTGGCAGGATTAACCAGATAGCATTCGCTAATCACGGCAATGCCCTGACTAATTCTCTCAAACACTAAGTAAGAAAGAACAGACGAGGTCTTACCGTCATCTTTTGCCCGAGGGAGTCCAAACATTTCTGCTGATTCCCGAGGTATATGACGTCACTGTTTGCCTATATAACTTGTGATGCTTCCCATTTTCTTTCACTACTTCATTTCTTCGAAAACTTCTTCAAACAGGTAACCCCTCTCTTCTTTCTCTCTCTAATTTTTGCTTAAGTTAATTTATGCTTGTGCCTCTGTTATTTCTTCCTTGCCGCCGAGCCGTTCGAGTTTCCCCATCCGTCTCCAATCAGCTCTGCCGCTATCCTTGAATTTTTCGGTGGTTTGTATGAAGATTTGGGTCTAGTTTTAAATTTATTTTGAAGATCTTGGCTTGTTCTTCGATTCCTAAAAAGTCTCGATCCATTCTGATAAGCTGTTTGATAATCCCAATCTATTTTCTGAATCTTCGAAAACCTAGATCTTTTCCTCCAAGCTTCTGGGGATCCCGAACTGTTTGTCTACCTTCCAAAGACCCCTATCTGTTATCAAACAAAGGATGTCTCAGTTATCCGCATCTGCGTCACCCGATCCATATGCCAGATTGTTTGTCAGTCCAGATCAGTCTTCATTTCCCGAACCTTCATTTTCTGCCGATCCAGTCCTTGCTCAAAATTGCAGCCGAGCAGATTCATCTGGCATAAACCTTCCAGAGGATTTGGATGACTCAAATGGTTCGGGGGGTAGGACCTTCTGTCATAGGTAGGAAGATGGTGCTCTCCGAATCCCCGAGAGCCGACAGTAATGTCGGGACTCTTGTGGAATTTGAAATTCCCCACCTTCACGATTCTCCGTTTGACGAGACGGTGAACCCTTTCACGGACATCGTGGATTATGAGCCGGCAAAAATTAAACCGGAGGATTAGTTCTACGATCCGGTTGTGGCAAGACGAGAGTTAGAGCATTTGATCGGAACCATCCAACGAGCCCCATGGAAGAGGAAATCTAAAAAGCGACCCGATCCACTTGCCTCAACTCTCTCTACCTTAGATTCGCTGGAAGCCCTTAGGCAGCGATTTAATATCTCGGAAGAAATCGAATTCGTTCTTCCCTCCTCGACAGAGCGAGCCAGTAAACCTCCTCCCAATCACATTACTCTTTATGAGAGTTTCTTCTATCGCTGCTTCTTATGGTTCCCGATCCCTGAAGCGAATATGCGGTTTTTATGGATGCACAATCTGGCTATTTCCCAAATTAACGTTAAGGGAATTAGACATCTGGTTGGTATTCTTGTCCGAAGCTACGAATGTGATGTCGAGGTTGGAGTCGAACATTTGAGAAGTCTTCTCGAATTCAGACGTCGCAACAAAAGAGAGCTGAAATACTATATATCGGGTAAAGCCAAGAGGAATGTCATAAAAGGATTTCTGAGCAAGGACGACAACTGGGAGAATTACTTCTTCTTCGTCCCCATCACCGAAGTGTCAGTGGGATCAAGATGTCTTAGCTTAGTTAAGACAAGCTGGGAAGAACTTGGTAGCCGACCCGTGGCTTGTTTTAGGCTACGGCTCGATTTTCCTTTTTATTTTTTTTGTTGTAGGTTACTTATATTGTTTCCTTCTTTTGCAGCACACCATTTTCAACTTTTGTTGCCACCCGATCTGTCTGCGAGTCATGAAGCGCTTTCAGCTCAAAAGTGTTGTTGGACAAGAGATTTCAACCTCCAACGAGTGGAGAGAGCCCGGGCAAATTTTGAAGGTCAATCCATCGATCCATCATCTTCCTCTAACTCGGACGATACCATGGGAAGACCTACATTCAGAGACAAAGCCACAGCCAATCTTAATTTAGCCCGGGCAAATTTTGAAGGTCAATACATTGATGCTCCTCTTGTCCCCAAGCCGATCTCTTCTAGCCATCCCCCCGAACCAAATCTTAATTTAGCTCCCGAAGGGGTTATGTTAGGGATTTGTCCCATAGAGTCGTAGCTGGTGCTGCACAAAGATAAAGGCAAGGGCAAAGCCAAGGAGAAAAAGGGAGCAAGCCGAAAATGCCAGTCATTGATAGATGACAAAGGCGATGGACCGACAGAGGCATCAAAGCTACAGCGACGCACTGAAATCCCTCGACTCATCCCCGAGACAATTTCCCTACTGTCGTGCCCATTAATACTGATGGGGCTTATAACGTCGCCACGGCGTCCGCGGCTATCTTCTCTAAGATCACCTGCCCATGTGATCGTTTTCCACCGTCCGACACCTTGCTAAGGGACAAATTCGACAGTGAGGTTTCTCTCCATGGCGTCAAGGTATGCTTTCTTGTTAACTTTCGAATTTGTTTTGCTGCTAAGACCCGAGCCGTTTCAATTTATCTCCCGTCGAATAACATCTTTATTTCTTGTGCAGTTCATAGCCCATCTTAATAAGATGGTCCTGGGATACGAATCTGAAGCCCGCAAGGATAGGGAGAAAGTTGAGGATGCCCGGAAAAGAGCCATCGAGCTAGATGGGAAGCTCAAGGATGTTGAGGCAAATTACGCCTCTGACTTAGAAAAGGCTCTTAAGAGAATCAAGAGTCTCGAGGCTGAGATGGAAGGAAACGAGAAGCGTCGAAAAGAGGCTGATACCCGGATAATACGACTAGAATCGGGTAGGGCGAAGTGCGATTCTCATATTGCCAGCTTGACGAGCCAGCTTGAAGCGGCGAACGAGCTCCACGAGATCAAGATGGAGCAGGCCATTCTGGAGGCGAGGCGTGAGATGATGTCCATGTTTGAGGACAGAGTCTCTCGAGCCAAAAAGCTTCTTCGCAGGATTGACAGCGAGCCAAAAGAAAATATGCTCGATCTGGCTCAGATTGAAGGCAATCTTCAATTTATTGGATTGCTCCAAAGCGACGAACCGCCATCCCTTGATGCCGAGGCAAAAAATCTGACCGAGCAGAAAGGGGAGCTCGAAGGTGCCCACGAGGCGTTTACCAAGCTGCTAGCTGATCTTGGGGACGGGCTGAGGTTGTCTCCCATTCGTTCTGACATTCTCAAGGAGCTCAACGTAGGTGAGCCTATGGAGACCGCTACTACGAGCATCGGCATCCAAGACTTCTCATGTTCGAAGAGAGGCACACCGGGCATAGCTGCCCTACGATTGAAGAAAAACTTGGAAGATCCAACATCTTCTGATTCGGGAGAAGGCATTTCTCCGAAGATGAACCCCGAACCTTCTCCCGAAAAGAGCACCGAGCCGGAGCAAATCGTTGATCTTGTTGTTGAAGAGAAGGCAGAAGAACGTCCCAAGACTGCCCCCGAAGAATGTGGAGGATGTGAGCATGAGAGTGGCATAAACCCCGAAGAGATGGAGATCTACAATCCTCTCTTCTTTGTATAGTTTTTGTTGGTGCGTGGATGGCTTTATCCGTGTTTGTCATTTTATTAAGAACTATTTTTTTGTTTTTATTGTTCTTGATCGTGTGTTTTAGGGTAACGATTCTAAGACAATGATTCTATGTTTTGATAAGAGCGAAGTAATAATTTTTTTTCTTTGTTTGGTTTGTAAGTCCAACTGCTTTGCTTGTGTCGTATTGGAAAATACATCTGTTTCGATGAATGGATGGGTTTGCGTAGTAGTTTTGTTTAATATGAACAATTCGGCTTACAGACATGTTACCGTAAACTTCCCTGCTCCGAAATTGATCATAAGTTTGCATAGTTTAGTTTGAACATTTTGGTTTACGGACATGTTACCATAAACATGTTCGCTCCGACAATGGACATATGCTTGTATAGTTTTGGATGAACATTTCGGTTTACGGATACGTTACCGTAAATATATCCGCTCCGACAATGGACAAATATTTGTATAGCGCGCTTTTAATCCTGAGACGGATGTGATGGTTTAGATCCGAGGTGGATGCTAGATTTCATTACTGTGGCCAGCAGTAATGAAGATGTGGCGAGATGCCCGTTGTAGCTTGATTTGTTCGAATATGTCTGTTTTGTTAAGACTTAGTGCTCCTTGAAGGATGTTAAGTAAAACTTATCTTTGAAAGCTATGCTTTGATAGATCGTAGAATTGTTTACAAATATGGGAGTATACGAGTATACGTACCCACTCCCCTCCCCCCTTTTTTTGAAGGAGGGGGCAACTGAATCCATCCGAAGACGAGCTGCCTACGTACCCTTTGCAGGGATCAAGTCGCCCCGTAGTTCGTCTAAAATAGCTTAGTGATAGTATTTTTTGAGATGCATTGTGTTCCACGATCTTAGTACGGGAACGTTGGTCATGCTGGCGAGTTTATAAACGCTAGGCTTGACTACCTCTGTGATCCTGTAAGGTCTCCCAGTTTTCCGGCATTCATTTCTGCCGTGTTTTGGAAAACCTTCCGCAAAACTAAATCCCCTTCATAGAATATCTGTTGTCGAACATTGGAATTATAGTATTTTGCTACCACGTTCTGATAGTTCTGGATCCTGATCAAGGCCTGATCCCATCTTTCGTTGACCAAGTCCAACTCGTCGAGCATCGGTAGATGGTTGAACCCTTCTTGCTCTGGTAGCAGTCTGCGGCGAATTCCTGGGAAATGTATCTCCGTTGGGATGACACACTCCGTTCCGTATACGAGGGCGAATGGGGTTTCCCCCATTGCGCATCTTGGGGTGGTGCGGTGAAACCAGAGTATTCCTTCTAGTTCTTCAGTCCAACGTCCCTTTTTCTCATCAAGACGTTTCTTTAGGCCGTCGAGAATTGTTTTGTTGATTGCTTCCAGCTGTCCATTTCCTTGCGGGTATCTTGGAGTAGACTTGTTGAGTCTGATTTTCCATTTCTCGCAGAAAGCGTCGAAACGATTTGAGATGAATTGTGAGCCATTATCCGTCATGATCTCGTATGGTATTACATGTCTGCATATGATGTTCTTCCAGATAAAGGCCTCCACTTGTGCATCTTTAATGTTAGCATAGATCTCGGCTTCGACCCACTTTGAGAAATAATCTGACAAAATCAAAAGGAATCGCTTTTGCTTTGAGGGATGCAGCGGCCCGACGATATCCATGGACCATCGCATGAATGGATATGGTGATGAAATTGATGAGAGCACTTCCGTTGGTTGGTGAATCATTGACGCGTGACGTTGACATTTCTCGTATTTGGCCAAAAACTCCACACAGTCTTTCATCATCGTAGGCCAATAATAGCCGTGACGTTTGACTTTTATTGCTAGCCCTCTCCCTCCTGAATGATTACCGTACGAACCGTTGTGGACTTCCTTCATAATTTGCAGCTTAACAATGGTCTCGAGAATCTCCACTTAAAGACATTCCCATCGAGTAAAACATATTGAGCCGCCTGGGCTCGAAGATTACGAGCTGCCCACTTTTTGGTTGGTAGGACGCTGTCATATATGTATTCTCTGATTGCGCCGAGCCACTCCTTGTCGCAGCCATATTCTGCTTCATCGTTGATCTCGTTTGCTTCTACGCCGGGTTGTGGTTCGATGACAGGGTCATCGCTGCTTCCGATGATTGGCGATTCTTTGAGAATATCTTCTTCCGTTGGGGCTATATCGAGCTCAGCGGATGGTTGGTTTGCCAGATCTTCCTGCATTTCATCTGTCTCCTCTTGCCCGGTCGTGACTTATGTTGCTTATTTAGCCGCTTGTGAACGAGTTATGGCATTTACTGTGTCGGAAAGATTGATGCTCGGGTGTTGGATGAATTCTACCGGGATAACTCTCTGTAGGTCCGGATCGGAAGTTGATGCGAGGGCTGCAAGTACGTCGGCTGAAGTGTTTTCTCCTCACAGGATGCGTGTTAGTACGAATTCTGTGAATCGCGAAGCGAATTCCTTGATGATCTTCAGGGAAGCCTCCATTCTATCATCTTTTGCTGCATATTCGCCGCTGAACTGATTTGTGACCAACTGCGAATCGCAGAAAGCGTGCAGCCGCTTGATCTTCAGGCCAATAGCGAGTTTCATCTCGGCGATGAGGACTTCGTATTCTGCTTCGTTATTGGATGCACGAAAGCCCAAGCGAAATGATTGCTCCAGAATTTTGCTGGTTGGAGAGGTTAGGCGTATCCCCACACCTGAGCCACTTTTGGAAGATGAGCCGTCGACCTGAAGCTGCCAGGGCGGGTTCTGTGCTTCGTGGTCATTGCTCTCCTTAGGGAGTTTGATAAGAAAATCGGCTAGGACTTGGGATTTTGCACATGTGCGCCCGCGATACTCGATGTCGTATTCGCTCAGCTCGACTGCCCATTTTACCAGCCTTCCTGATTGATTACGGCTATGCAGAACGGACCTTATCGGAAATGTGCTCAGGACCACGATCGAGTGTGACTGCAAGTATGGCCTTAGTTTCCTTGCGGACATTATGACGGATAATGCCAGCTTTTCCATCTGCGGGTACCTCATCTCGGCATCTGTGAGAGTTTTACTGACGTAAAAAATTGGCTTCTATTCGCCGCATTCATCTCGGATCAACACGCCGTTACTACTGTGGCGGAGATTGCAGTGTATAGAAAAACCGGCTCTCCTGCCCCTGGTTTTACGAGAACTGGAGGGGTGGCCTGGTAGGTCTTCAGCTGTTGAAAAGCCTCCTCGCATTTATCGGTCCATTCAAACTTCTTGTTTCCTTGCAACGTATCGTAGAAAGGCAGACATTTATCCGTGGATCGCGAGATGAATCTGTTAAGCGCAGCCACCCTTCTGGTAAGTCTTTGTACTTCCCTTTTCGTCTTTGGAGATGTCATATCGATGAGTGCATCGATTTGCTTAGGATTTGCTTCTATGCAACGGTGAGTGACTAAGTATCCGAGAAATTCTCCTAACGTGACCGCGAACCTGCACTTGGTTGGATTCAACTTCATGTTGTGAAAGTTCAGCTGCGAGAAGCATTCCTCGAGATGAGCTACGTGATCCTGTTCTCTTAGTGATTTCACCAGCATATCGTCTATGTAAACCTCTATTGTATTTCCAAGTTGATCAGCGAACATCTTGTTCACCAGCCGCTGATATGTTGCCCCGACATTTTTCAGGCCGAACGGCATCACCTTGTAGCAATAAATTCCATGATCTGTGATAAAAGCTGTCTTCTCCCGATCGTCAGGGTTCATCAGGATCTGGTTGTAACCCGAGAAAGCATCCATAAATTAGAGGAGTGTGTTCCCTGCTGTTGCTTCGACTAGGCGATCGACATGTGGAAGGGGGAAGCTATCTTTCGGACAAGCTTTGTTTAGGTTTGTGAAATCCACGCATACGCGCCATTTTCCATTTTTTTTTCTTACCACCATCGGGTTAGCTAGCCAGTCTGGATACTTCACCTTAGTTATTGAACCGGCGTGCAGGAGTCTGTCTACTTCGTCATTGACTTATTTGGCTCTATCTGGCCTGGGCTTTCTTCTTTTCTGGTTTACTAGTTTGAACGTTGGGTCAATGTTCAGCTCGTGGCTTGTTATGGCGATCTTCCGCTGCCCACGCAAAAGTGTTCACATTCTTTTTCAAGAAGGATACAAGCCCTTCCTTGAGTTTTTCATCGAGCATTGCTCCAATATCCATGCATCTCTCCGGGTGTTCATAGTCGATGCAGATTGATACTACGAGATCGCATGTTGGCTTTGTTACTTTTTCGCGATCCTCCGCAATCTGTAATTGCTATAAAAGTTTGGACAGCTCTTTGACCGGCTCTCTGTCAGTCTTCATTTTTTCTTGTGCTTTGAGCTTGCCACTGGATCGGTCACCGGATTTCGGAGTTTGTGTGCGGCGAGGAAGCAGACGCGAGACTCCTTCTGGTTTCCACAAATTATTTTTACTCCTTTTGGGGTGGGGAACTTTAGGCAGAGGTGATATGTCAAAATCGCAGCGCGCATAGAATTCAGCCAGGGGGTCCCCATGATGACGTTGTAGATGGTGGGCTGGTCAGCCACAGAGAATTCGCCGATTTTCGTCACCTCACCAGCTTGGACAGGAAGTTTGATCGTCCCTGTAGTCATTGTAGTTTCCCCAAAGAATCCAGCCAATGGCTTTGGGTTGATACCACTTCAGAGAAGTCGACATTCATTCTTTTGCGTTAGAAAGGGTTAAAACTTGGGGAGAGTGGTTCACTTTCTTTGTCTTCCCATACTTCTCGGTTAGGATCTTCATCTCTTCTTCTTCGGTGATGAAGTCTGCAGCTCGATGCATTGCGTCATGTATCATTGTGGGGGCATTCAGCGCGATTTCTTTGCAAAAATCGGAATTGAACCAAAGTGCTCGCTTCAGGGCCAGTAAGGCTGCTTTGTCGCTCAGGCCTTCCACTTTGGACATAACGGTTTTGAATCTTCCGATGAAACTTCTGGAGTGTTTCATTCTGCCCCTGCGCTAGGGTCCACAGGTCGGCGTCCGACGTTCCAGGATCCATGAATATGGAGTAATGCTTCAAGAATGCCACAGACAGTTGATTGTAGTTGTTGATGGAGTTTCGCTCTAGCCTGTAGAACCACTAGAGCATCGGGCCCTTGAGATGCTCCACGAAGAGAAGGCATTGTCCGGCGTCTCTTTCATGTTCTTTGAAGTTAGAGCATCCCATGGCTATAGCGAAAGCTATTAGATGCTCTTTTGGGTCGGTTTTCCCTTCGTAGATCGGGACTTTCATCTTTCCATGATCTGGAATTCTTGTGCTGGTAATCCGTGCTGTGAACAGCGTGTTCTGTGCTTCCTCCAGTACGCGATCTATCTCCGGCACCTTGCTAGTCGCTTTGTGCATCATGGATCGGACGACTTTTATGTCAGCAGCTGCTCGGTCCATATCTGCTCTCATGATAGCCATCTCTTCTTTCTGGGCTCGGATTCCTGTTCGTTGACCCGTGCTTGCTCGGCCCAGAGGATGTTCTCTTCCTCCTCGGTTAACTCTTGATCTCCTTCTCAGACCAGCTGCTGGGAGTTTGGGGTCATCACGGCTCTCTGTCTTACGCTCCACTCGATTCTCCTCCTCCAGATTGATGATAGGGGCCGGTTCCTCTTCGGTCGGTATGTCGCCTGCTCCATGCATTCCGGAAGTCAGGTTTGCTGAGCTTTGATAGAGTGGTGGCAACCTACCATGGGTTCTCGGCGGGTTGAGCGGGGTTATGAAATCTAGGGTCATTGGGTTGAGGCACGTTTCGATACACCTCACTGGGTCCACACCTGATCACACACCTCGGGTTCGACTCATCGTTGCTAAGGCCTTCAGCTCGCCTGTCATCGTGTTGTTCAGCTTATCTTGTTCCTCTGCCTTCTTAAGCAGCGTCTCCAGCATGGCCTTCATCTCTGTGAGTGTTGTCGAAGTCTCCCCGGCGGTTTCAGGTTGGTTTGTCTGATCCTCCACGCCGGTGTTTCTGGTGTCGGCAGCGTTATCATCTCCGTCGTTGGCTATCGTCTTTGGATCGTTGTTGCGGTGGCTTTTTGGTGTAAGAAAATTTCAGGGTCCCCACAGACGGCGCCAAATTATGGGGGTGTAAATCAACACAATTAGATTTGTCAAGACTTTTAGAGGGATCCGAAACTTCTGAGATTAAAACCACTAACAGAAAGATCCAAAGATGGTTTATTATATTAAGCTGTTTTAGAAAGCTTTCGTATGAGAACAAGAGTACAAGTTTCTGTTCAAATCAATTGTGGATCCCCTTTTTCAAGGGTATACATGAGTATATATACAAGTTTAAGTCGGCTAGGTCAATATCTAAAGAGATAAGGAAGATTTCCTAATTCCCTGGGATTTTCCTTTTAGCCAAGCCTGCCACCGCCATGGGCTTCGATTCATGGACTCATTGTCTCGGTCCACACGTTCATTTGTTCAGCTCGGCCCAACTCCTTATCCTTAGGCTTTGGCTCGGATGGTAGTGGCTGGGCAGCTCGGGTGACACCATGGTTCACGGTTCGGGTGACACCATGGTTCACGATTCGGATGACACCATGGTTCATGGTTCAGGTGACGCCATGGTTCACGGCTCGGGTGACACCATGGTTCACAGTTCAGGTGACACCATGGTTCACGGCTCGGGTGTCGCCGTGGTTCATGGCTCGGGTGACCCCATGATTTACGGTTCGGGTTACACCATGGTTCACAGTTCGGGTGACACCAAGGTTCACGGCTTGGGTTACGTAGTGGTTCATGGCTCGGGTGACACCATGGTTCACGGCTTGGGTGAAATCGTGGTTCGCGGCTCGGGTGACACCATGGTTCATGGCTCAGGTGACATCATGATTCACGGTTTGGGTGACACCAGGGTTCACAGCTCGTACTATGGGTCGTAACACCCGATCCATTTGATCTACCATGTATCGGGGTATACGACCCAGTTTCTTCACCATGGGTCGTGAGACCCGATCTGTTTGCTGCACCGTGGATCGGGGTACACGACCCAGCTCCTTCACCGTGGGTCGTGACATCCGATCCATTTGCTGTACCATGGATCGGGGTACAGGACCCAGCTCCTTCACCATGGATCGTGACACCCGATCCATTTTTTGTACCATGGATAGGGGTACACGACCCAGCTCCTTCACCATGGGTCGTGACACCCGATCCGTTTGTTGTACCATGAATCGGGGTACACAACCCAGCTCCTTCACCGTGGGTCGTGACACCCGATCCGTTTGTTGTACCATGGATCGGAGTACACGACCGAGTTTCTTCACCGTGGGTCGTGACACCCGATCCGTTTGCTGTACCATGGATCGGGGTACACGACCCAGTTTCTTCACCGTGGGTCGTGACACCCGATCCGTTTGCTATACCATGGATTGGGGTACACGACTCAACTTCTTCACCGTGGGTCGTGACACCCGATCTGTTTGCTGTACCATGGATCGGGGTGCACGACCTAGTTTCTTCACCGTGGGTCGTGACACCCGAACCGTCTTGCTGTTAACTTGAAGTGGGTGAATACTGACCCAACAGCCACACAAGCGCGAATAATTCTAGGGATGCGAATGACTCTAGGGGTGATTGTTGCCTTGGGAATGATCGAAAACCAACATCTACCGCCCGTCTACCCCGTATCTCTGAGAGGACGACTTAACAAGTTAAATACGCCACTTAGCCCACCATGTATGGGTCGACGTGGTATCTTTCAAACCCAAACCAAGCGGTATTAATTGAATTAACCGCACTTTTTCCCATCGGTGAAGACGGGTTGACGCCATAACAGGGCATGATAAAGAGACCGACAATCCTTCCTTGGGAAAGCAAAGAAATCACCATTGGAATCAATTTCCAGATGATTCGTCCAAGTCTCTCAAAATTCTTTGGAGATAAAAACGTGACCGACGACGCCACCAAAGCTTGTATCGGTTTCTTAAAAGAATCCTAGCAAAGCTTTACCGTCTAGACCATCGCTGACTCCTCCACCCACTTATTAATCACAGACATTGGTGAGCCACCCGTCATTTACAACCGCTGACAATCCTTTCATTGGGAACACAAAGAAATCACCATTGGAATCAATTTCCAGATGACTCGTCCAAGTTTCTCAAAATGCTTTGGCGATAAAAACGTGACCCGGCAATGCTACAAAAGCTTGTGTCGGTTTCTTAAAAGAATCCTAGCAAAGCTTTGGCGTCTAGGCCATCGCTGACTCCTCCACACACTGATCAATCACGGACATTGATCAGCCACCCGTCATTTACAACAGCTTACGATTTCCCGTGTCCCTTGAGTGAAAATATGTCTATGGGTGACATCGTCTGATCGATGCGCAAGGCATCGTTCACTCGTATCGGACTCCGATAGGATGACAGTGGGATACACGCCTTCCCATCGTTGTAGACTAGGCAGATCTAGTCTTCCCATAAAAGACGTGACCATCTCACCTAGGCAAGAGTGTATAAGTGTCTATGGGTGACACCGTCCGATCAATACGCAAGGCATTGTTCACTCGTATCGGACTCCGATAGGATGACAGTGGGATACATGCCTTCCCATCGTTGTAGCCTAGCCAGATCCAGTCTTCCCATAAAAGACGTGACCATCCCACCTAGGTAAGAGTGAATAAATGTCTATGGTTGACACTGTCCGATCAATGCGCAAGGCATCGTTCACTGGTATCGGACTCCGATAGGATGATAGTGGGATACACGCCTTCCCATCGTTGTACCCTAGGTATATCCAGTCTTTCCATAAAAGACGTGACCATCCCACCTAGGCAAGTGTGAATAAATGTCTATGGGTGACACCGTTCGATCAATGTGCTAGGCATCGTTCACTCGTATCAGGCTCCGACAGGATGACAGTGGGATACCCAACTTCCCATCGTTGTAGTCTATGCAGATCCAGTCTTCCCATAAAAGACGTGACCATCCCACCAAGGCACATTGTTAAGGCGCGTACTGCAGACCACGATTAAGGCAGCGACGTCTCCGCAGCATATCAAAAGCCCGAGCTAAGGCCAACACCTTAGTCCACGTCGGTCCACACCCCAACTCGATCGGCAGACCGGATTGCTCCATTCCGCATCCGACCGGGATGCATCGCCGGCCCCCATCCGCTTCCCTCCCGACAATTTCAAGCTCTTTGACTCTCTTTTCAAAGTTCTTTTAATCTTTACCTCGCGGTACTTGTTCGCTATCGGACTCTCGCCCATATTTAGCCTTGGACAAAATTTACCACCCGATTGGGGCTGCATTCACAAACAACCCGACTCGTAGACAACACCCGTGGTGCGACAGGGTCTGGGCATGACGGGGCTCTCACCCTCTCCGACGCCCCTTTCTAGGGAACTTGGGCCCGGTCCGTCGCAGAGGATGCTTCTCCAGACTACAATTCGAAAGCCGAAGATGTCCGATTTTCAAGTTGGGCTCTTCCCGGTTCGCTCGCCGTTACTAAGGGAATCTTGTTAGTTTATTCTCCTCCGCTTATGGATATGCTTAAACTCAGCGGGTGATCCCGCTTGACCTGGGGTCGTGTTGAGGACTTTGTGTAATCGAGGGCATTCGGACAGGAGCGGCCGACAATATAACGAGGCTTGATTTCACTACCGCATGTCGAGACGCTCCCGGCGTCCTTAGCTCGGATTTTGGCAAACCGCATGCGATAACACATGGGAGACCAGCTTTCGTCCCGTATCCGCAAAGGATTGGTGGGACGACGATTTGTGACACTTAGGCAGGCGTGCCCTCGGCCAGAAGGTTTGAGGCACAACTTGCGTTCTAAGACCCGATGGTTCCCGGGATTCTGCAATTCACACCAAGTATCACATTTTGCTATGTTCTTCATTGATGCGAGGGCCGAGATATCCGTTGCCGAGAGTCATTTTAGACTTTATATTGCAGCATAGCTTTCGCGCACACACCGTTGCCGGGGAGGTGAAAGCAGGCTGTTAAATTGCATGTTCCTTGACACTTTTCGTGCCAAGGTTTTGTGATATCCGGAAGCTACGCGTATGACCCAACCAAGATATAAAATCTTGATGGAGACAATACACGGAACCACGGAATTGGCCGGTGCGGGATTGGCTAAGAAACCAGCCCGCCGAGAGTGATGATCATTTGTTCGCGGGTAGTTCTATTTTGGACAGGTCTCGACAATGATCCTTTCGTAGGTTCACCTACGGAAACCTTGTTACGACTTCTCCTTCCTCTAAATGATAAGGTTTAGTGGACTTCTCGCGATGTCACACACGGCAAACCACCCACGTTGCTGTGATCCAAACACTTCACCGGATCATTCAATCGGTAGGAGCGATGGACGGTGTGTACAAAGGGCAGGGACGTAGTCAACATGAGCTGATGACTCGCGCTTACTAGGAATTCTTCGTTGAAGACCAATATTGCAATGATCTATCCCCATCAAGATTAAATTTCAAAGATTAAATTTCAAAGATTACTCGGGCCTGTCAGCAAAGGTGTAAACTCGTTGAATACATTAGTGTAGCGCGCGTGCGGCCCAGAACATTTAAGGGCATCACAAACCTGTTATTGCCTTAAACTTCCTTGGTCTAAACGGCCATAGTCCCTCTAAGAAGCCGGCCGTGAAGGGATGACTCCACATAGCTAGTTAGCAAGTTGAGGTCTCGTTTGTTAACGTAATTAACCAGACAAATCGCTCCACCAACTAAAAACGGCCATGCACCACCACCTAAAGAATCAAGAAAGAGCTCTTAGTCTGTCAATCCTTACTATGTCTGGACCTGGTAAGTTTCCCCGTGTTGAGTCAAATTAAGCCGCAGGCTCCACTCCTGGTGGTGCCCTTCCGTCAATTCTTTTAAGTTTCAGCCTTGCGACCATACTCCCCCCGGAACCCAAAAACTTTGATTTCTCATAAGGTGCCAGCGAAGTTCTAATAGCAAGATCCGCTGATCCCTGGTCGGCATCGTTTATGGTTGAGACTAGGACTGTATCTGATCGTCTTCGAGCCCCCAACTTTCGTTCTTGATTAATGAAAACATCCCTGGCAAATGCTTTCATAGTTTTTCATCTTTCATAAATCCAAGAATTTCACCTCTGACTATGAAATACGAATGCCCCCGACTGTAACACCCCTGATCATTTGACTGACAGGGAGCGTCACTGATTCAGACTTAGTCGTCTGATCCGAAGTTCTCGGAACGCATCCAAAATCCCTAGACCAAACTTCTAAATACTCATCCTTATTGGATACAACCCAAGGCTTGCCAACCCGAGCTATATCAAATAATTAGTTCGTCCGGACTGAGACAAGTATCACATGAAACCCGAATTTGCACAACCATACTTTATTACATAATTTTTCATAAGGTTTTAAACGTGATACAAAACATATATTTTACATTGTTGGCCATGAGTCTAACATCCAAAAACGATAATGTACATATTAAACATTAACTCTTTACAAAAAGGCAGAAAGCTACCACTGGGTCCTATTGTTCCTTCTGCACCCGCTTGGACTACCCACTAATGGTTACCTGCAAAACAAGTAGAGTCATAAGCAACTAATTTTCTTAGTGAGTCAAGGCTCCCCTAAACATTCATATAATCACCCAACCAAACCCAAAATAACAATCACACACAAACATGCATAACATGAGTAGTAAAAGTGTTTTATGCATTAACTTCAAATTTTATTAAGGCCTTGCGCGTTGACTACTTCCCTCCACATCACACCAGAAGTCATCACTCAGCCTGTAGCCACAAAGGCTAAACGACTGATGATACCTCATCATTCCAATGGCCTTATGCTAATAAGGAATTCGCACCGGAAATCTGCATCATCACGCAGTACACAGCCCTAGGCTGTAATCCCGTCTCTCCGTGTCTTCGTGTACTTAAACTAGTACTCTTTTTGGACTAGTTAAGCCACGGTGTTTAGGGAAATGTCACCCCGCGCTCATCATAGTTTTTATATAGTTTACAAGACAATTAAGTTCAAGTAAACTTATCTCATATAGCATAATTTTAGACTTAGGTATATCATACCATTAATAGTCTTAAATCCATCCCATAATTTTTAACTTTAAACATAATGCACAAGTTAGGTCTTTTAAGTGAAACCTAACAAGTGAATTAATTCAAACGTACTACAACCTCATGAGTATATAATTTAAACACACAACACGCATCACATATCACCAAGACTCACCTTAACTTGATGAATGATCGTTCTGGTCACATTTTCTACCCACGGTTTTTGCTTAACATGGCTGGGATTTCTAGGCCGAAACTGATTTTTCCACCGATTTTTGTTGCCTTTTTCAAACCTAACCAAAACTGAAACCATGATATTTGGGACGGTTCCAGTCATTTATCACAAAAACTAAGATTAGATTCAGGTCCAGAATGAAAAATTGAGTTGGACTATAAGGGTTTCGGATCCAGAACCTTACCCTAATTTTTTCCCAACTAAACTCGTTTATGGTTCACGATGGTCTGCCTGGTTGTATGAATTGCTTGATCTGACTGATACGGTTTGCAGGAACGATACTGGATTGAGTGAGTTAGTTAAGGAACTAAAATGATGATCGAGCAGAGCAGGTCACTTGGTGTATATATAATCCGTACTTAGCAGGTAAACAGGCAGGCAGGCAAGCAGCTCAGCCTTTCCTCCACCCTTCACTGCCCATGGTGCGATACCTGGCAGTGACTAATCCTTGACCAGGCGTGTGGGAAGCACGCTTAAACTCATGCTTAGCATACACAGACACACGCCGACAGACGGATGGCACAAGTACACAAGGAGGTGAGTAAGCTGCTTATCTGCGGTTCACGGCAAAACTGCCGGTTTTGTTCTGGTTCGACCCAAAATAGTTTTTCCTCGACCCAGACCGAATTTTCTTCGACCCAAACTCTCTTTATACATCCTTTTTATCATTCCCATGGTTCACTAAGTGGTTGGGAACAACCTGATTATTTTTCCCATCCCAACGGGTCGAAAAAGGCTTAATGGTACTAGACCAAATTCGTACCGCGTGACCGAATATGTAATTTCTTCGTACCATCTGGTTAATTTCTCGACTCAATTCACTTTGGTCTTGTCCTAAAGGCTTTCTTCGTAGCCTTAAACCGGGTCATTACACCGACTGTCCCTAGTAATCGTTATTCTGATCCCAAAGGCCAACACAATATGATCGAAATCCTATGATGTTATCCCATGCTAATGTATCTAGAGCGTAGGCTTGCTTTTAGCACTCTAATTTCTTCAAAGTAATAGCACCGGAGGCACGACCCGGCCAGTTAAGGCCAGGAGCGTATCGCCGGCCGAAGGGATAAGCCGACCGGTGCACACCGTGAGGCGGACCGGTCGACCCATCCCAAGGTTCAACTACGAGCCTTTTAACTGCAACAACTTAAATATACGCTATTGGAGCTGGAATTACCGCGGCTGCTAGCACCAGACGTGCCCTTTAGTGGATCCTCGTTAAGGGATTTAGATTGTACTCATTCCAATTACCAGACTCATAGAGCCCGGTACTGTTATTTATTGTCACTACCTCCCCGTGTCAGGATTGGGTAATTTGCGTGCCCGCTGCCTTCCTTGGATGTGGTAGCCGTTTCTCAGGCTCCCTCTCCGGAATCGAACCTTAATTCTCCGTCACCCGTTACCACCATGGTAGGCCACTATCCTACCATCAAAAGTTGATAGGGCAGAAATTTGAATGATGCATCACCAGCACAAAGGCCATGCGATCCGTCGAGTTATCATGAATCATCAGAGGAACGGGCAGAGCCCGAGTCGACCTTTTATCTAATAATGCACGTCTTCTAGAAGTCGGGTTTGTTGCACGTATTAGCTCTATAATTACTACGGTTATCCGAGTAGTAGTTACCATCGAAGAAACTATAACTGATTTAATGAGCCATTTTCAGTTTCACAGTCTGAATTCGTTCATACTTACACATGCATGGCTTAATCTTTGAGACAAGCATATGACTACTGGCAGGATCAACCAGGTAGCATTCGTTAATCACGGCAATACCCTGACCAATTCTCTCAAACACTAAGTAAGAAAGAACATACGAGGTCTTACCGTCATCTTTTGCCCGAGGGAAAAATATGCTTTGGCGGGACAGAATCACTTCGAGTCACCGTTCATAACCTTTCCGCATCCGAGAGTACAGCCGATAGCTTATTCACATACGCAAACAAGGCATTTGATGCCGAGTTGCAAGGATCACAAATGCCGACTTTTTGTGTTCACGACTTCCCAAGCAAAGGAGACGCCGCAAACAACGTTGGAAGCCAAACTCAACAATTCCCTCTAGATAGGTATGCAGTACAAGCCCCTGAACCAGTCAACGAGCATACACTGCTCGCGAAGCAACTGAGAAGGATAGGTGGTATGTAGTTTGATGCGCGAGCACGGAGCCTACAAACACTACATATCCAATCACCACACATACGCTGATCTTTCAATTAACCCGATAATATCAATCTTTCTAAAGGCTCTTCAAATATAATGAGAGAGCAAATTGAAGACATACTACACCAAGCCAAAGCCGCACAATTGCGAATAATTCTAGGGACGCGAATGATTCTAGGGACGATTGTTGCCTTGGGAATGATCAAAAACCAACGTCTACCGTCCGTCTACCCTGTATCTCTGAGAGGACAACTTAACAAGTTAAATACGCCACTTAGCTCAGCATGTATGGGTCGACGTGGTATCTTTCAAACCCAAACCAAGCTGTATTTATTGAATTAACAGCACTTTTTTTCCCATCGGTGAAGACGGGTTGACGCCATAATAGGGCATGATAAAGAGACCGACAATCGTTCCTTGGGAAAGCAAAGAAATCACCATTGGAATCAATTTCCAGACGATTTGTCCAAGTCTCTCAAAATTCTTTGGAGATAAAAATGTGACCGGCGACGCCACCAAAGCTTGTGACGGTTTCTTAAAAGAATCCTAGCAAAGCTTTACCGTCTAGACCATCGCTGACTCCTCCACCCACTGATTAATCATGGACATTGGTGAGCCACCGGTCATTTACAACCACTGACAATCCTTTCATTGGGAACACAAAGAAATCACCATTGGAATCAATTTCCAGATGACTCATCCAAGTTTCTCAAAATGCTTTGGCGATAAAAATGTGACCCGGCGACGCTACCAAAGCTTGTGTCGGTTTCTTTAAAGAATCCTAGCAAAGCTTTGACGTCTAGGCCATCGCTGACTCCTCACACCCTGATCAATCACGGACATTGATGAGCCACCCGTCATTTACAACCGCTGATGATTTGCCGTGTCCCTTGAGTGAAAATATGTCTATGGGTGACATTGTCTGATCGATGCGCAATACATCGTTCACTCGTATCGGACTCCGATAGGATGACAATGGGATACACGCCTTCCCATCGTTGTAGCCTAGGCAGATCCAGTCTTTCCATAAAAGACGTGACCATCTCACCTAGGGAAGAGTGTATAAATGTCTATGGGTGACACCGTCCGATCAATACGCAAGACATTGTTCACTCGTATCGGACTCCGACAGGATGACAGTGGGATACACGCCTTCCCATCGTTGCAGCCTAGCCAGATCTAGTCTTCCCATAAAAGATGTCACCATCCCACCTAGGTAAGAGTGAATAAATGTCTATGGGTGACACCGTTCGATCAATGTGCAAGGCATCGTTCACTTGTATCAGACTCTGACAGGATGACAGTGGGATACACAACTTCCCATCGTTGTAGCCTATGCAGATCCAGTCTTCCCATAAAAGACGTGACCATCCCACCAAGGCACGTCGTTAAGGCGCGTACTGCAGACCACGATTAAGGCAGCGACGTCTCTGCAGCGTATCAAAAGCCCAGGCTAAGGCCACCACCTTAATCCACGTCGGTCCATGCCCCGACTCGATCGGCAGACCGGATTGCTCCGTTCCGCATCCGACCGGGATGCATCACCGGCCCCCATCCGCTTCCCTCCCGACAATTTCAAGCTCTTTGACTCTCTTTTGAAAGTCCTTTTAATCTTTACCTCGCGGTACTTGTTTGCTATCGGACTCTCGCCCATATTTAGCCTTGGACAAAATTTACCGCCCGATTGGGGCTGTATTCCCAAACAACCCGACTCGTAGACAACGCCTCGTGGTGCGACAGGGTCCGGGCATGACGGGGCTCTCACCCTCTCCGGTGCCCCTTTCTTGGGAACTTGGGCCAGATCCGTCACAGAGGACGCTTCTCCAGACTACAATTCGAATGCCGAAGACTTCTGATTTTCAAGTTGGGCTCTTCCCGGTTTGCTCGCCGTTACTAAGGGAATCCTTGTTAGTTTATTCTCCTCCGCTTATTGATATGCTTAAACTCAGCGGATGATCCCGCCTGACATGGGGTCGTGTTGAGGACTTTGGGTAATCGAGGGCATTTGGACAAAAGCAGCCGACGATATATCGAGGCTTGATTTCACCACCGCATGTCGAGATGCTCCCGGCGTCCTTAGCTCGGATTTTGGCCAACCGCATGCGATAACACATGGGAGACCAGCTTTCGTCCCGTATCCGCAAAGGATTGGTGGGACGACAATTTGTGATACTTAGGCAGGCGTACCCTCGGCCAGAAGGATTGGGGCACAAATTGAGTTCAAAGACTCGATGGTTCCCGGGATTCTGCAATTCACACCATGTATCACATTTTGCTACGTTCTTCATCGATGAGAGGGCCGAGATATCCTATGCCGAGAGGTGTTTTAGACTTTATATTGCAGTACAGCTTTCGCGCGCACACCGTCGCCGGGGAGGCGAAAGCAGGCTGTTAAATTGCATGTTCCTTGACACTTTTCGTGCCAGGGTTTTGTGATATCCGGAAGCTACGCGTATGACCCAACCAAGATATAAAATCTTAGCGGGATCGGCTAAGAAACCAGCCTGCTGAGAGTGATGATCATTTGTTCGCGGGTAGTTCTGTTTTGGACAGGTCTCGACAATGATCCTTTCGTAGGTTCACCTACGGAAACCTTGTTACGACTTCTCCTTCCTCTAAATGATAAGGTTTAGTGGACTTCTCGCGATGTCACACACGGCGAACCACCCATGTCGCTGTGATCCAAACACTTCACCGGATCATTCAATCAGTTGGAGCGATGGACGGTGTGTACAAAGGACAGGGACGTAGTCAACGTGAGCTGATGACTCGCGCTTACTAGGAATTCTTCGTTGAAGACCAACATTGCAATGATCTATCCCCATCACGATGAAATTTCAAAGATTACTTGGGCCTGTCAGCCAAGGTGTAAACTCGTTGAATACATCAGTGTAGCGCGCGTGCGGTCCAGAACATCTAAGGGCATCACAAACCGGTTATTGCCTCAAACTTCCTTGGCCTAAACGGCCATAGTCCCTCTAAGAAGCCGGCCGTGAAAGGATGCCTCCACGTAGCTAGTTAGCAGGCTAAGGTCTCGTTTGTTAACGAAATTATCCAGACAAATCGCTCACCAACTAAGAACGGCCATGCACCACCACCTAAAGAATCAAAAAAGAGCTCTCAGTCTGTCAATCCTTACTATGTCTGGACCTGGTAAGTTTCCCCGTGTTGTGTCAAATTAAGCCGCAGGCTCCATTCCTGGTGGTGCCCTTCCGTCAATTCTTTTAAGTTTCAGCCTTGTGACCATACTCCCCCCGGAACCCAAAAACTTTGATTTCTCATAAAGTGCCAGCGGAGTCCTAATAGCAAGATCCGCTGATCCCTGGTTAGCATCGTTTATGGTTGAGACTAGGATGGTATATGATCGTCTTCGAGTCCCCAACTTTCGTTCTTGATTAATGAAAACATCTTTGGCAAATGCGTTCGCAGTTGTTCATCTTTCATAAATCCAAGAATTTCACCTCTGACTATGAAATACGAATGCCCCCGACTGTAACACCCCCTATCATTTGACTGACCGGGAGCGTCACTGATTCATACTTAGTCGTCTGATCCGAGGTTCTCAAAACGCATCCAAAATCCCTAGACCAAACTTCTAAATACGCATCCTTATTGGATACAACCCAAGGCTTGCCAACCCGAGCTATATCAAATAATTAGTTCGTCCAGACTGAGACAAGTATCACATGAAATCCGAATTTGCACAACCATACTTTATTACATAAGATTTTAAACGTGATACAAAACATATATTTTACATTGTTGGCCATGAGTCTAACATCAAAAAACGATAATGTACATATTAAACATTAACTCTTTACAAAAAGGCAGAAAGCTACCAATATGGTCCTATTGTTCCTTTTGCACCCGCTTGGACTACCCACTAATGGTTACCTGCAAAACAAGTAGAGTCATAAGCAACTAATTTTCTTAGTGAGTCAAGGCTCCCCTAAACATTCATATAATCACCCAACCAAACCCAAAATAACAATCACACACAAACATGCATAACATGAGTAGTAAAAGTGTTTTATGCATTAACTTCAAATTTTATTAAGGCCTTGCACGTTGACTACTTCCCTCCACATCACACCAGAAGTCATCACTCAGCCCGTAGCCACAAAGGCTAAACGACTGATGATACCTCATCATTCCAATGGCCTTATGCTAATAAGGAATTCGCACCGGAAATCTGCATCGTCATGCAGTACACGGCCCTAGTACTCTTTTTGGACTAGTTAAGCCAACGGTGTTTAGGGAAATGTCACCCCGCGCTCATCATAGTTTTTATATAGTTTACAAGATAATTAAGTTCAAGTATACTTATCTCATATAGCATAATTTAAGACTTAGGTATATCATACCATTAATAGTCTTAAATCCATCCCATAATTTTTAACTTTAAACATAATGCATAAGTTAGGTCTTTTAAGTGAAACCTAACAAGTGATTTAATTCTAGGCCGAAACTGATTTTTCCACCGATTTTTGTTGCCTTTTTCAAACCTAACCAAAACTGAAACCATGATTTTTGGGACGGTTTCAGTCATTTATCACAAAAACTAAGATTAGATTCTGGTCTAGAATGAAAAATTGAGTTGGACTATAAGGGTTTCGGATCCAGAACCTTACCCTAATTTTTTCCCAACTAAACTCGTTTATGGTTCACGACGGTCTGTCTGGTTGTATGAATTGCTTGATCTGACTGATACGGTTTGCAGGAACGATACTGAATTGAGTAATTTGGGTTAAGGAACTAAACTGATGATCGAGCAGAGCAGGTCACTGGGTGTATATATAATCCGTACTTAGCAGGTAAACAGACAGGCAGGCAGCTCAGCCTTTCCTCCACCCTTCACTGCCCATGGTGCGATACCTGGCAGTGACTAATCTTTGACCAGGCGTGTGGGAAGCACGCTCAAACTCATGCTTAGCATACACATACACACGCCGACAGACGGATGGCAGAAGCACACAAGCAGGTGAGTAAGCTGCTTATCCACGGTTCACGGCAAAACTGCCGGTTTTGATCTAGTTCGACCCAAAATAGTTTTTTCTCGACCCAGACCGAATTTTCTTCTACCCAAACTCTCTTTATACATCCTTTTTATCATTCCCATGGTTCACTAAGTGGTTGGGAACAACCTGATTATTTTTCCCATCCCAACGGGTCGAAAAAGGCTTAATGGTACTCAACCAAATTTGTACCGCATGACCCAATATGTAATTTCTTCCTACCATCTGGTTAATTTCTCGACTCAATTCACTTTGGTCTTGTCCTAAAGGCTTTCTTTGTAGCCTTAAACCGGGTCATTACACCGACTGTCCCTAGTAATCGTTACTCTGATCCCAAAGGCCAAGACAATATGATCGAAATCCTATGATGTTATCCCATGCTAATGTATCTAGAGCGTAGGCTTGCTTTGCGCACTCTAATTTCTTCAAAGTAACAGCACCGAAGGCACGACCCGGCCAGTTAAGGCTAGGAGCGTATCGCCGACCGAAGGGACAAGCCGACCGGTGCACACCGTGAGGCGGACCGGTCGACCCATCCCAAGGTTCAACTACGAGCTTTTTAACTGCAACAACTTAAATATACGCTATTGGAGCTGGAATTACCGCGGCTGCTGGCACCAGACTCGCCCTCCAGTGGATCCTCGTTAAGGGATTTAGATTGTACTCATTCCAATTACCAGACTCATAGAGCCCGGTACTATTATTTATTGTCACTACCTCCCCATGTCAGGATTGGGTAATTTGCGTGCCCGCTGCCTTCCTTGGATGTGGTAGCCGTTTCTCAGGCTCCCTCTCCGGAATCGAACCTTAATTCTCCATCACCCGTTACAACCATGGTAGGCCACTATCCTACCATCAAAAGTTGATATGGCAGAAATTTGAATGATGCATCACCAGCACAAAGGCCATGCGATCCGTCGAGTTATCATGAATCATCAGAGGAACGGACAGAGCCCGAGTCGACCTTTTATCTAATAAATGCACCTCTTAAAAGAATGCTTTGGAGATAAAAAACATGACCCGGCGATGCCACCAAAGATTGTGTCGGTTTCTTAAAAGAATCCTAGCAAAGCTTTTACGTCTAGGCCATCGCTGACTCCTCAACACACTGATCAATCACGGACATTGGTGAGCCACCCGTCATTTACAACCGCTGACAATCCTTCCTTTGGAACACAAAGAAATCACCATTGGAATCAATTTCCAGATGACTCATCCAAGTTTCTCAAAATGCTTTGGAGATAAAGACGCGACCCGGCGAAAACGAATAACTCACCGTCGAGGGTCAAACCCTCCTCTCTGTCGCTTTTTTAAAAACCTCATCGGAGCTTGCCGTGCCTCATCTGTCTCTGCAAGTCCCAATGGCTCCTCTTTCGATTCTCCGAAGCTTTCGTTCCCTTTCGAGCCCCTTCGTTCAAGGTAGAACCATTTTCAGTTTGATGTCTCTCGAATCTTATGGTTAATTTATGGATTTTGAGGAACTGTAGGTTTATATGAACCATTGCTAAGTAGATTGTGTGAATCTAAGCTAACTGTACTTTTTGTAAGCAGATTATGTGAATCGATTTTAATATGACTCGAACTGTTGTTTTTTGTGGTGCAATTTGTTTGATCGTCTTCTCTTTTGGGGGTTTCCTTTGGGTTAATTGCTATTTGCGTTGTTAACTGTGTTTTCTTCTGTTTATATATCTCCTATCTTCTGTTTTGAGGAAACGAATGTTAAACTTGATGTTTTGTTTATACCAATGCCTATGTATTTCAATTACACTTGCTCGATTCTTACTTTACTACCAAACATTCCTCTGTTTGTAAGTTTTGTTTCAGTGAAGTTTTGGGCTTTTAGCTAGAGAATATTGGTTCAATTTAGGTTTATGTTGATGTGGTTCTAAATATGTACTCTGACCAATGATGCAGAGACTCCATGTGTTAAGCCTTCTTCAACCGAGAAAAAGCCTAGTCACTGCTTTTATTCATTTTGATTTTTTTTCTTGATTAGTCTTCCTTTGTTTGATTTTGCATCTATGATTGTTAATCATGGTTTGAGTCATGCTCTGGTTTTGTAGCGGCTTCTCCAATAAAGGAAGTCCCGGTACGTGTTGAGGAAGCAAATGATGTTGTAGAAAAGACACAGCTCAAGGCTAGTGGTACAGTTCTATTAATTTAGAGGTTCCAACGTTTGTTGTCTGATGCTAGTATCTCTAGCTCCTTTAGCGGTTTTGAGTCATAATTTGCTTGGTCCAATGGAAGGAAATTCGAGAAGGCCGTAGGAAGGAGGAAGAGTCGTGGATGCAAGGTTTCAGAAAGGTGTCACTACCATTGAATTTAATCAGAGTTTTGTTGCTTCTTGTCTCTGTCATAATAGGAATTTTGGTTAGGAACTCTTGTGTTTCTTTACTTGTTTCTTTATTCGTTTTTTTGCAGAAACTGGTTTTGAAAGAAGCAGAAGTGAGCCTACTCTCTCCATAAAGAAGCAAAGTGAAGGTGATATCCTTATTGTGTGCTTATATGTAGATGATATGATTTACATGGGTTCTAGTGCTTCACTTGTTGCTGATTTCAAAGATAGCATGATGAAGAAGTTTGAAATGTCAGATAGGGGTTTACTGCATTTCTTTCTCGGTCTTGAGGTTAAGCAAGTGGAAGATGGGATCTTTGTGTCTCAGTAGAAGTATGCGACAGATTTACTCAGAAGGTTCAACATGATAAATTGCAATGTAGCAGAGACTCCTATGGATGTCAATGAGAAGCTGCAAATGGAAGATGGAACAGAAAAAGAAGATACGGCAAGATTCATGAGCTTAGTTGGAGGTCTTATCTATCTAACTCATACAAGACCTGATATTTCTTTTGATGTGAGTTCAATTTATGGGTTTATGCACAGTCTTACAAAGCAGCATTTTGGAGCAGCAAAGAGATTGCTGAGGTACATTGCCGGAACAACGGAGTTTGGTATGTGGTACAACACAATTTCAAAGTTTGAGTTGGTTGGGTTCATAGATAGTGATTGGGCATGATGTGTTCAAGACAGAAAAAGCACTTCAGGACATGTTTTCATTATAGGTTATGGAGCAGTTTGCAGGAGTTCAGCAGCATGTCAAGCAGTTTGGTCAAGAAGGATTCTAGCAGACATCAAGCAGGAACAAATGAAAGCAACAACAATTTTCTGTGACAACAAGGCAACCATAGCAATGACCAAGAATCCAGCATATCATGGAAGAACGAAGCATATATCAATCAAGGTACACTTCATTAGAGACTTGGTGAGTGAAGGTTCAGTTACTTTGGAGTATTGCAGCACAACGAGCAGAGTGCATATATTCTAACGAAGGCATTGTCCAAGAAAAATTTGACTACTTCAGAAGCAAGGTTGGAGTGTGCAAGTTTGAATCAAGGGAGAGTATTGAAGAGTGATTCAAATTTGGGAGTAAATGAGAAAACGTAATGTATGTCAATTTCAATTTCTTAGTTAATTTGGGTGTTTAATTTTTCGTCTTTATTATAGGACATAATGAGTCAGTGGGTTACTGGGGTAACCGTTACATTTTTTTCTTATAAATTCATGTAGTCTGTTTCAATTTTAATTATCAGAGAATAAAAGAATTATTTAGTAAAAGTGTTCTTCTTTGTTCTCTGTTCTTTGCTTTCTCTGTTTCACCAGTGTTTGTCTTGTTCCAACAGAGTATAACATCAAAATTATTAAAGACGTTCCCAAAATGGGTTCAGTAGCTGATTGTGGAGTATACGCACTCAAATACATTGAGTGTCTAATGTTGGGATTGCCGCTATCAGAACGTGAACTGTGTAATGCAAAAATGAAGAGGTGGAGGCAGAAGCTCGCTGCGGAGTTATTGGCTGAGACATCTTCGTATACCGAACAACCCATGTGTGATGAGCAGATGTTGGCAACTAACTTCGATCCCTACGATGTTTAAATTTAATTGCATGGTTAGTATTTATATGTATATAGTAAATATTACATTAACCAAAGTATGCGGCGTACAAGCAGAATTTTTGTTTTTCTTTCGTTAGTAGAAGATAACTTATTCTGCTTATTCATTGTTTTCATGCACCATAACTACGCCTTCTCTACTGATTTTCATCTACAAGGTTAAAAAAAAAATCAACCCTTATAAAGTGTAAACCGAGAAGACGCAGCTTCTGCTCGTACTCTGCATCTTCTTTGCTTACACTCAGCATAAACCGAGATGAGAAGCTCTCTGAATTTAAGATGCATCTTCTTTGCTTACAGTCAGCATAAACTGCGCCTTCTCTACTTATTTTCATATATAGCGGTGTAAAAAACAACCATAAGTTTTAATCCAAGTCTCAAAATAAACACATCAAAATAAATGGATTCAAAGCAGTCTATGCCAGTAGTAAACTCTGCCAAACACCTTCTGCAGACTATGCCAATAGTTAACTCTGCTTTTATCATGCTTCAGACTATGCCAGTAGTAAACATGTAACACAAATTGAATTGCAATCGCAAAAGAGACACGAGTTCATTTTAAACAAAAGAGACACGGGTTCATTTTAAACAAAAAGACACCCGAGTTCATACAAATTAAATAAAAAGTTTAAACAAAAGAGATTAACCAAAACAGACATGACTTCAATCTTCTGCGTCGGATGCTCCTAAACTACTTATGTTGAGCACCTTTTCTCAGGTGAACACCATTTGTACGTCTACTTCACCCAGGCATTTCTCAGAAAGAAGATTACGGTACAATAGTTCACCGGTTGCATGTTAAACTTTGTCCAATAAAAAATTGTAATAGGAAGTAGTGGTTGGAGGATTGTGCAAAATAAATTTCATGTAGAACTTTCCCATTCCTGGTACTTTGGGTGCAATGCAACTGAAACAAAACTGGTAAAAAGTGGGAGCTTCCGAATTGAAATGCTCCACAACCACAAGTTCTCCTCCTTCCCTGCTTTTTTTCCTGAGAACTATCCTTCCATAATCTTCACTATTAGGAAAGTGAATAGACACGGTTTGGCCACATTCAAATATCTGCAACTGCTCATAATGTACAATACTTGCGTGGTCATATAGCATTTGGTACATGCCTCTAAATCCGCAAGCCATGAAAGGATACAAACATTGGGTGAATATGCACTCCTCTAAATCCGCAAGCCATGAAAGGATACAGACATTGGGTGAATATGCACTCCTCTAAATTCGTTGATATTCCACCATAAGTGACAACCTCCAAATAATATTGTAATTGATATTCCACCATAAGTGACAACCTCAAGAAAGTAAGAAGTAATGGCATTCTTATTAATATTGTGAAAAAGAGAAGGGGTGCATTGTAATTGACTTTAAAATCCGACCGTTTATACACTTTAGTTACGTTGCAAATGTCAAGCCAGACCCTGCGAACAGTATGCTACCGTCTAACGAACAATATCTGCCTTAAGTCTACAAAAATTCACACACAATATCTGCCTTAAGTCTACAAAAATGCACACACAATATATGCCATAAGTTTACAAAATTCACACACTATATATGTCTTAAATCTACAAAATTCACGCAGACTCTGCCAAAGCGTAAGGGTATTTTAGATATTTTCAAAAAAAGTGTACTAGTTCTACAATTTTCCCTACGAATGTACTCCGTTTGAAAATAAAGTCAGAAAACGTACTATTTTAACAATTCACCCAAAATAGACATAATTAGAAAGATAAGATGAAAAGATTAAGAAATACTTCAATTGATCATCAAAAGATTCAAGATCAATCCAAAGAAACTAAAACAAACTTAAAAAGGCATAAACTTAGCATAACATAACATAACCTAACATAATATAACTTAAGGTTTTGGAATGTGTTGAAACGTGTATATGTAGTAAAGGGGAACCAAATCGGGTTAACCGGGATAAACTGGATCAAACCCAGATTCAAAGAGAAGTGTGTGTGCTGGGTCAACCAGGTGGATCGATCATGCATGTGTGCATCCAATGCGCATTTGAGTGTTCTGAGGTTCAGTCGATCGAACATCCATATCGACCATGTAATCGATCAAGCATGCATTTAGGTCGAGGGTCTTGTGTCTCCTGGTGCACGTGACTCGAGGAGATTGATCGACCATGTGATCGATCCAACTTGCTCCCAATGGTCCGAGGCTCTGAGTCAACTTGATCGACCAAAGGGGATCGACAAGGTGATCGATGTGAGCTTTCTGACCTTCGTTCTTGTGTTTTCTTAAATCCTCTTCCTCCTCTTTCATTCCATATTGGTCCCTCTTACTTCTTGGCCTCCATAGTACCTAAAAATGACAAAATATACAATGCAAATACATGTAATAATGCCTAGAATTCTAAGACTCAGGTGGAACTCAAAATAAAGAGAATATTGTTATGTTAAAATGTATTCAAAATGAAGGAAAAGGATGCTAATGACCCTAATTTATGCACATATCATACTCCTAGGTCTCATGGTCTGCTTACTAACTTGAACGACGAAGAATTTTCGAAAAACACACAACCATCGCGTTTTTCGGACCTTAGGTATTTGTTATTTGTGCAAGAGATTTGTCCCTGGTGTTTGAATCCACCGAAGAAACATATCTAAAAAAACATTAATCAAGTATATTATTCTCAAATTTCTATTTAAAACAAAAAGAAAATTATTTTAAAGGTTAATGAAATAATGATTTATATATAAGAAACTATCAACATGTCATTTTCAAAAAATCAATTTTTATCTTACTTTCCTAAAACTTAGATTAATCTTATTTCATTATGTTTATATTCAAATTTAATTCAACTTAATTAGAATGACGCACATTGTAATTAAATTTATATAAATTCAAAGTGATTTTAATGTTTGTGTTTAACTTTTAAGAAATGGTAGGATTTTATAAACTGTCGCATATGGGTGTGCTAGAGAAAGTATAAAAGTTTTAAGATTCCAATTATTTTAATATTTAAATGAAAGATTGACATTGATCAATAACAGTTTTTTCCAGTACAGTTTCATATGGTTTTCGTATTGTACTTTGGATTTCCCAACCTTTCTTGAACGAGTTCGAGTCCACGACTCCATCTCCTTCTTCTCCCTCCATCGCTCTCTCTATCTCTCAGAACTCAGGAATGCTTCGATGGGCCCATTTAATAGCAGGGATTCTCTCGGTCGTCATCCTCTCTTCTCTCCTCATAGTCCTCCTCCGCCGCTGGTGCTGCCTCGGGCGACCGGAGAGCTCCACCACCCTTAACGCGGCTAGCTCCATACGGAGTGATAGCTTCCAGGCTAGAATCTCCAAGCTCCACCAGACGAGCCTCATCCACCAACTAGATACCTCCAACATCAAGAACAGAGGAAATATCAACAACCATTCCGTCTCCGGAAGCGCCGCCGCACCTGCAGGATTCCCGTCGAAGCCTGGTCTATTCATTTGGGCGGACTACCCGGCTTTGGTGACCGAAGCGGTCGAGAATGGGTGGACGCGGTTCGGATTTACCGTCCACACACCAGCTCCGTTGGTGACCGGGGGATCTGCGAGATCGGCTCTTCTAGGGCTTTGCACGCCGACAGGTGTAGGCTCTGGGAGCGAAGATCCTGGCGTAGTGATTACATGGGAAGTTTCGAACGCTTCTGTGGATCTTACACAGACGATCCAGTTTAATCAAGCTAGAGAGACGGTAAACGCCATAAACCCGTTGATGGTTCTCCGAGCAGCTCTACCGCTTCCAGGACCACACTTCGTAAGCTCTCCTTTCCCACAAGAGGCTTACTTCGAAATCACAATTCTCGAAATCCCCAACCCAAGCAGAGAATTTGGTCGTGGTGGTGACGCTTCATCAGTGGAAGGGGAAAAAACTAAGCTGTTCAAGAGTGAAGGACCAAAGCTGGTCCAAATTAGAGAATGGGATGGGGACAGCGAAGAAACTGTTATGTCTCTGGGACTAGCAACTGGTGGTTCTGTTAATACACGACTGCCCGGAAAATTCCCGGCTTCTATTGGATTCCAATCGGACGGCTCCGTCTATCTCGATGGTATGTAGTTACTTCTATTTGCATCGGTCTTTTGAATCATCTAGTTTTATGGTCCAGTGGATCTTCTAATCGCTATTAAGACGAATTTCAAATCAATTTTCCTGACAAAAGTAAGTAGTTAATGTCGCGCAAAGATCAGAAAAGTGAGAAAATTAAAGAATTGAAAAAAATAAAAAATTTAGCCGTTCTTTGTAATCTTATTTTCGTTAATGAGAAATGGAGACCCACTAAGGTAACGTTGTTGTCACAAATGATTACATCATCTAGGACGACCCATTCTTTGCACACCTCATCGCTTCTGTAGACTTCAGACCAACAACTCTATTTTTTCAACTAGAATATGATCCCCACCTTGCGTGGACTTTTGGTTTGCCATTTTTAGATTGAATAGATCATTAGAATCCGTTGATTAATTATTTTATATGTGCTTGTTAGAACAACCAATTTCTTGTGTAAGAAATTTGAAATCTTGAGTCCAAGATAAAATGGTCTGATATCTTATTTGGATTCAAGCAACACTGTTTCTTTAACATTTACCAACGTAAAACCGTAAAACTGTTTGATAAATTGAAATCAAAAGGCTTTAAAAATGATGGCACTTTCTTATAATAATGTAATATATAGATGATGATGTATATGTATCAGGAATGAAGCTAGTTTGTCAATCGGAGAAACATGAGTGGGCAAAGGAAAACAAGGTAGTTGGTTGTGGTTACGATCCGAAAAAAAAGAAGGTTTACTTTACAATCAATTCACACTTGGTTCATGTCATTAACTGTAAAGCAGACGAGTTTGGGACACCTCTCTACCCAACTCTTGCTTCCAACACAGAAACCACAATTCTTGTCAACTTCGGGCAATCCCCATTTTCTTACGCCCCGGCAAACGGGCAACGAACACCCAATCCTTGTTTTGTGGGCTCTAGGTTGCATCCCTCGGCTAGTGCTGCAGCTGGGCTTGAGGACAGCAAAGAACTATTCTCCATTGGAAGAATAGATTCTCAATATCTAAGCAAATTTTTCACTAACAAAGGAAACAATAAAGAGATTGCAAGCGGGAGGACCACTGTTGGAAATAGCCACAGACATAAGCTGGACTATGACGAAGAATCTGATGCTGATCTTTTTGAGATTGCATTGGAACGTTCTGGTAGAATAAATGCCGTAAGGTTTTAGCATTTTACACTGAGAACAAAATTTCCTCTCATATAGTGTATCTTTATTGTATAAATAACTAGAGAATACAAACTCATGCAACCTGCAAATACTCATTGACTATCAACACTGGAACAAAGAATTGTTCGTATTCTTTGTTGGTATAATGTTCAAAGTTTTGTATGTAAATTCAACATTTATGAATCTAATCATATAATGGCTATTGCTTAACTGCTTTAGCTACCCTAAATCTATCTGCCTGGAAATGCATAGCCAAAGACTAGAAAAAGAAGGGCATAACAAGGCAAATGTATTTCTTATTACACAGAATTAAAAAGTACCATCTTCTTGAGATTTCTTAGTCTTACAAGTAGATTAAGCTAATCATGCACAACTACATTCATATAACCATAATGACTTGTGTTGGTATTTTCTTCGGGATTTTCTTTAAACCTCCTTTTTATTATTTCTCTATTTCTTTCTCTTTGTTTTTGATACAATAAAATTTTATGCCAGGCACTCTATTTAGCGAATTGTTTTTCTAAACAATAATAGTAAATTGATATTTTGTATTGTAATGATTCCTTCTGTTCTTTTTTTTTTTTTTTGGATTATCCATTTTTTGTTTTTCGTTTTTCTTACATAGAAAACGAATATATTCCATCACTCCCTCTAGATTCGTTTGATGTAGTTTCTATTTTCTCCCTTTTGATCAAATCATCTTCATCATCATTTTTTGTAGTATCTTTCTCTTTGGTCTCCATTGCTTTGTAGCAATCTTCTTCGATTGAAAATTTTGTGGTTAACTCTGAACCTGCACCTTGAGTTTTTTTTGGGGTTGTGTCTTCTCTTTTTTTTGCTCTCTTGCTTTTTCTTCACGTATCTTCCATCTGATAATGAACTTCTGATTATCATTTAAAACCTTTATTATCTTCTTCTAGGCTTTATCCAAGATTGTACATGTGTTCACATCAAATAGAACTTTATGACATTTAGCTAATAATTATGGCACACTCAACATATTTTATCAAATCCTGGAATTAGTAAAACATCCTTGATTGTAAAATTTCCTTTAGTTGTCTGCATGCAAATATCTCATTTTCATGCACTTGTAAGAATTACTCCACATCCGAATTTGATTTGATCTGAACTTTGGATGTCCTGTCTATTCTTGTGAGGAATGCTTCATCTCTAATCATATGATATATTTCTCTAGTGTCAATTAGGGATGTTAAAATGGGTAAACCCACCACATTTAGACCCATTTAATTTTTGTACCTATTAGGACTGTCCATTTAGCCCCATTTATATTGCACTAACCCATTTAGACTCATTTAAATTATATATGATTTTCTTTTGTTTTAATAATTATGTATCCACATGAATAATTGATTTTTTTTTAAATTACCTTTGTAAGTTTTGAATCTGAAGGATTATAATTTATAAATATGGTTTTTTTGGTAAAAATGATTTGTATTAGAGAATCTCTCCTATTCCAAACTAATAGTTTGAAACTAGGAAGTATCAAACCACAAAAATAAAAATAAATGATTTGTAAAAGCAAAAGTATCAGGAGTGACTCCATATAAGGAGTGAGTATCATACAAAAATAAAAACAAATGATTTGTAAAAAACCAAACGAGACAAAAGTATCGAACCACGTTCTGAAACAAAACAAGACAAAAGTAGCGAACCACAAATACAATGTTCAACAAAAAACCAAAAAAACAGCAGATTTAACTCTCATTATACTCTTCTAACCTCTTGATTGTGCTTCTAATTGTAACCACATTCTGAAACCACAAGCTGCAATTTACCAACGAATACAATTAGTTTTTTCAAAACCCACCAAGTAAACAATCAAATAAACCAATATGTCAAAGAATTACCACTGTTTCATGGGACGCTTGAATCTCCTGATTTTGAACACTCCACTCCTGAACTACTTGCCGTCTTTCTAACATCCTCATTGTCAATATCTTCGTTATCTTCTGTGGGACCTACAATTTAATATGTGAATTAGTTAAAAATACTTAACTATACAATAGTTTTTGTAAATCTTAAACAATTACCTTCATATTCTGCAAATCCACGCAACCAATTGCGAGTGCAGAGTAAAGCTTGAACGTTCTTGGGAAGCAGGCGGTTCCTGTATGTAGTCAACACCCAAGCTCCAATGCAGAAAGCCGACTCCGATGCTACTGTCGTGATTGGAATGCTGAGGATATAACGTGCCATACAGGCTAAATCACCTAATCGATGTTGGTTATCCCTCCAATAGCTCAAAATATCCAAATCTGGAAAAGACTTTCTCTCTAGCCTCGGCTCATCCAAATAGACATCCAAGTGCGTCTTTATGTTGCCCACACCAACTGCGATGCTTCTTTCCAGCTCAAAGAGATCCTGTAATATAATATTGTAATGTAAGTTAGCAATACCAGGATTATGCTTATGGAATCATAATATTGTATGAAAAAACACTTACATTGTCTATATCATCTTCAAGTGGAGACTCAGTAACTAGCTCTAACTTTCTCATACTCCACATACCGGAATGATAAATCATGGTAGATGATTACCTCACTAGTCATCTAACGATCTATCTTGTGATCATATGCAGGTCTATCTTCTTTCTTAGGCATCTTTGTACACGTCTCTAAATGACGACTCAAGTGATGTGTTTCGTAACTTCCATGCGTTTTACTATGTGTCACCAACTTTGTACCACAATGCAAACACATAGCCCTTTCTTTGCCATCTTTTCCTAACCCCACTGATACAAAATCTGTCCAAACAGTTGAAGTTTTGCGTCTTTTACGTGGGACTCGAGTCGATTGAGCTAATTGAGCTTCACTTTGCTCTGCTCCTTCTACTTGTGTATTTAAAGTATCTTCCTCGTTCATGTCTATTTACTCATTTTGAGCATTCAGAAATGTTATCGTCTCTAAAGATTCGAAATCCATGCTGCAAATTAACATAAACACAAAAAATGAGAACATTAAAGTTAAATAAGAAGGTAAACAAAACCAGAAATAAAAATCATAGACAAAACATCTATCTGAATCCAGTTTCATTGACCAATCAAGTGCACATACAACCAGAAAAAATCAATGAATTTAGAGAATCATTAGAACAATTTTCTATAAGATTTAACAGAAGCAAAACAAACCTCTGGATTTGTGTCAAACGATGGATCTCTAACTTTTTCAGGTCTTATAGATGATAAATTCTGGTTCTTCCTGAAGAAAAGAACAGTAATCTTCAGAGAAGAAAAAACCAAAATTACTTTATAACATAATAGAGACAAAAAATCTCTCTACTGAGACTATTTAGTCCAACAATAAAACGAAAATTTAGAGGAATCATTAGAACAATAAAACAAAAAGTGGATCGATAGACACAAAGAGGGACCAAATTACCAGAAAACGGAAATGGGTACCTACATAAACTTTTAAAATATGGGTTTTTCTTCAAGAAAAATCAGAGCTAGGAACGAAAATGACTCGTTGAGTAGATTGGATCCAAATGTACACCGACGAAAACTCAACCATCTTTGCAAGTGAAGTGTCAGAACAAAATAAAACCCACTACAGAGAGTATTTAGTCCAACAATAAACCAAGATATGGTTTAAGATCAAACTAAACACAGCCCCAAGGAATGTGACATAACCATAAAGAAGACAATCTGAATTCCAAGATTCTTTGTGTATGAACACAACTCATGCTTTGAACACAGCTATATGAGAAAGATTTAGTTGCAATCACCTTGAAGATGGATCTTCTAAGAGAATGTTCGTTTCCAGTTGAAACTGAGAAAGCAGCAGCCTGTAAGAGAGATTAAAAAACTCATTCGAAAATCAAATTGGATCACTAACACAAGCCTAAATCCAACCATTTCGGACCAAAGTAATAACCAACCATTTCGGACCAAAGTAACTAAGAAACCACACTAAACGAAAACTCTGCTTCAGGCTTCGATAGATATACGAGGTCACAAGACGCACGAGGTCTTCAGAGAAAGCTGAGAAACAAGTGAATAGAGACGAGAAAGTGAATGGGTTACCTCGCCGGTTTGGGAGAAGCAGCTTTCAGAGAGACAATCAAAGCAGGAAGAAACAGCTTTGGGTAATTCTCGTCGACCCAATACTGCCGGATTTGGTTGCCGGAGAAATATCTCAGAAACTTTGATCAATTGCCGAAGAGGTTTGAGAAAAACGGCGCTGGTTTCGGATTTCGGCAAAACTAAAACCCTAAGTACTAAAATGACGTCGTTTTAACTTAAAATATTTTTTTTTTAAAAATGTAAACGGGTCTAATAGGATCCCCATTTATTCGGATCCAAAATCTTTTTAATAAACGGGTCTTAACCAGGTGTCCATTTAAACCCATTAAACTTAATTATGATAAATGGGTCTAAACGGACATTTATTCACATCAAAAGCCCATTTAGACCCGCGGATTTCTAAATCCATTTTAACATCCCTAGTGTCAATCAACCATGCTTCTTCTTCATAAACTTGACTTGCATCATACAATATTGCAGTGAAAGATAATTCTTCAAACCTTTTCTCCTTTTCTTCTTAGCTTTGGCAAAGATTAGCTTATGATTTATATTTGTTTTTGCAGTACTTTGCATAATGTCCAGACTTGCCGCATACATAACATTCTCATTGAACTTGTTTGCTCCTATATGGCTTTTCTCCTTCTTCTTAAATAACGAGCATCTTCATTGTGATTATTCTTCTTGAAGATACCACACCATGGTGAATTTTCTTTTTTGAAGTAATAATCTTCTTCATTGTGATTATCTGTTTCGCATGTATTGAGCCCTTATTCGTTATCCATGCCCAAATTTTGCTCCATTGAATCTTGAATACTATGCTCCTTCTGTCGGTTCATCATCTGGTAGGTACTTTGCTTCATGTGAGATTAGTGATCCAACGAGATCTGTCTCAGTAATCTTTATATCTTTTGTACCCAGCATGAAAGCTACAAACCCAGCATAAATCTTGGCATTGAGTTTAATATATTCATGGTGACTCGATGACTTGACTTTTCTTCTCCTAGTAAACTCATCTGGTTCATCACCTCTTGTATTTTATCAGTATAATCTCAAATCTTTTCTACTTCCTTCATCTTCAGATCTTCAAACTCCTTGTTCAAACAATCCAGCCTCACAAGTTTTTCTTGATCATTCCCTTGATATTTTTCTTGTAAACCTTTCCGAGATTTCTTTGGATGTAGTTGCAGA
This sequence comes from Pseudoturritis turrita, assembly GCA_900406555.1. NCBI lineage: Eukaryota > Viridiplantae > Streptophyta > Magnoliopsida > Brassicales > Brassicaceae > Pseudoturritis > Pseudoturritis turrita. The sequence continues at coordinate 5,057 of OVBL01001016.1, read as the reverse complement.
AACTATTTTCATTATAACCAAATCTGTCACAACCATCTGCAACAATTGTACATCGTTCATATATTTGAGCTCATTTCTTTCCATTCTTGTAGTGAATTGCCTTTTGATTTTGGCTCTGGTAGAAGTCTTTTTTTTTTTGCAACTTCCCAAAGCCTTTGAATCATGAATGTCGTTGAATCATTATACTCAACTTCTTCGTTAAACAGAGACCAGAGAGTGTTTATAACCCTTACATCGCAGATCTCTTCTGTGGCTCAAACACACCCAAAGAAAAAGCATCGTTCTTTGTCGCCGAGAACGATGTCATCCTCCGAAGTTCAGAAAGATTCAATCTTGAGTGTCTGGATGTTTGGTTGAGACGATGAGCCAGGGGGTTCCGGTTAGATTCACGACTTATTGGCAGCGGAGGACTCGTGGAGGCACACGAAGGAGGAGAAGAAGAGGAAAATGACTGGAGATTTTTTTTTTAATTATATTATTTTTCTATTTTTTATCAATAATAAATATAATGTTTTTTAAAATAATTATATTGTAGTTAACAGTGTTAGAAATAATAGACGTTTGACCGTTAGTCAATTATAAATCTGGCACACTTAAGTTTACTTGGAACTTTGTTTAAGGAAAATAATAAAATTGAATGTTTAAACTGGAAACCGAAAAAGTTGAAGGTTTTAGTTGAAAAAATAAAAAAGAGTTGGAGATTTTTAATGGCAATTTCCCTATTATTAAACACATCAAAGGAAGAACTATCTAGACTAAATAAAATAGGATATGGGACAAAAATAGCATAGCAATCTGTGGCTGCGGAAAAAAAGCGCTATTAAAGATAGGCCGGTGTTCCATACGATTTTTTTTTTGTTGGAAACAGATATCCATATGCATATGAAATTAATGAGAAAACTTCGAGATAAATAAAAATCTCATAAATATTTTAGTTGATAACTAAATTTATTCAAGTTCTAGTATTATTTAAAATGTTAGTATGGTTAATTACTAAATTTAACATTTATAATCAACTTAAACTATATTGTTATCAACAATGTAGTTGTGGTAAATATATAATCATGAGTGTTTACTCTTGTCATTCCGAAAACAATCAATTACATATTCTAGATTGTGACCGATTATTTTTAAATAGGTAAATTTTTGCGAATTCTAAATCGAAGATAAAATCATGCAACTAAAGTAGACACAATACTAATGCATTTTTGGGTATATTTAATCATATGGTATTGTGAGGGTTTTAGGTTGTCACAACAACACATAGACGATATTAAAAATCTTAGTATCATGATGTCACTTTTACCATATTAATACATTTGAATTTATTTTTTCCATTTTTAATTTTTAGATCTAATTTTAGAAATTGGTATTCTGATTTTATGAAGTAATTGTTAAATTTGTATATAAGGTGTAATTTTTTTACAATAACATATGATTATAACTATCATTGTTATCCTCTTTTAGAGTACCCACATTTATTATCTTTAATTACCATAAATATTTTTTTATTTATACTTTTAATTAATGTATTTTTGTAAGAAAACGTTTAGAATTACTCATTAACATTATACCATCAAATATTTTGAAAATTAAGGGGGCACTAAACCCTAACATGAAGCCTAAACCCTCACAAATGCATGTAAATATTGAAAACAATACATAGATCCTAAACCCTAAACTGTAGCATCAGAGCCTAAATCCAAATACAAACACATTAAATTTGATCTTATTCAGTAACCATATGCCATCAAATTCTTTGATCATGGTTGTTAAAATCTAGCATGAATGCCTAAACCCTAACCATGCACGTAATCAATAATAATTTTTGTATTGGTGGATACTAAACTTTAATATGAGAGCCTAAACTCTCGCACATGCACGCAAACATCAATATATATATATATATAGATAAACCCTAAAATCTAGCATTTGAGCTTAAATTATATCCAAACATATAAAAATTGACCTTATTCAACGACCTTATACCATCAAATACTTTAATTGTGATTGATTTAGCCACCTGAATATAACTAAAAATATGATGAACTTTATATATTTAATCATTCAAAGAGAAATTTGATTAATGAGACCAAATGAAATAGTTCACAACTCGACAATTGTGTTTCATTTAAAAAAAAAATCATACCTCATTGTACTATTTAGCATAAAATAATACGTATAAAAACAAATGAAACAGAATTGTTCAACATAAGACACACAAACACCTCATAAACTCATCACTTTTTGTTCAAATTTATCTTTTTCTTATTTTTCTTGCTTTTTGTTCAGCATTACAACCAACTTTGTGAATCTAAAGATGTCCTCTTTATACTGGATTGTTTTTCCTTCTCCTTCCATGCACCATTTATATCTCCATTATTAGTCTTTCAAAAAGTATGACCCAACAACACTCTCTAGTTCATCATTAACCGGAAGATGTAGTTTCATGTTGAACAGTGCTTCCAATCAATATTGTTGGTTTTAAGACACCGACCGAGGATGATGTCCCATCATCATGCTTATCAAATGCAGACCATTTACATTGACCAGAAACATCTCTCACATATTCTTGAACTTTGGCCGTGTATGATGATTAAATCCTCGGTTCACTATTTTCTCTACAACGTCTGTTCTGCTTCCATATATGTGTTATTTACTTTCTCCATAACTTTCTATAACGTCTTCGCGCTACTTTTAATTTCTTGGTTGATTTTTTTAGTCGTGGAACAAAAAAACTTTCTATTCGTGAAATCCATAAAAATATAACCAACATACCATACATTTATAAGAATGATGTAATAATCTAAGGAGTTCAATAGCAGCTCATAGGCTCTATACCATCTCGTGCGGCATACTCCGTCATGAAATTGTTCTCTAAATTCGGTCTATCAAGACCGAAATCACATAGCTTTAAATTGTAGATTGCGTTTATGAGAAAAATGCTTGGCTTTAAGTCTCTGTGAATAACTTTAGCTCAATGGATGTACTTGAACCCGCCAGATTTATGTTAAAACGATAATATATTAATCTAATATATATGATTATTTCTTTAAGTAATTTTAGCTTAAATGTTTGACTTACCTAAAAGTCGTAAAAAAATTTAAATCATTTAGTTCAACGTATATATAAATTTAATTTAATTTTGTAATTTTGATTGTGGTGATAAAAGAATTAAGAAAATTTTTAACGTCAAATTAGTTTCGTGTTTTATGGCTTGGTGACTTGATTTAAGAGTTAAAATTTTATAAAGTCTATAGTTGTTAAAAACTGAAAGGAAAAAGTAAACATTTGTGTCACTGAGACATTGGTTCTATTTCTCTTGTTCCAAATTTATTCGGGTACAACATTGAGCTTCCACGCTTCATTGTAAACCATTAATATGAAATAAAATGATAAGCAAAGCGGATCTTTAATTCCTCGTAATGTTATACATACGTTTTGCTTGCAAAAGTTAAAGATTTTTTTTTATCATCTATTTAGGGATTGAATATTAGTTTTCGTAGTCTAAATATTTATGATAAGTTTATGTAAAAAAAGACACTACATGCATAATTATATTTTGTAAAATTTTTAACGCATATAAGTTTATATGTAAATTACTCAAGTACAAAGACAGTGTTAAAGTTCAAAATGATCGTGTTCTCGATCCCAACACTGAGGTCATCTAGCTTCTTGTTTCAACTATGAAAGCTTTGGTTCAAATTCTGTTGTTCCTGGCTGTAGTACTCCAAGAGGACGAGCAATGACAACTACATCCACAAAAACGTGTCTCCTTTCTTCGTAGTCACTCTCACTCTATTCGGTAACCCTGACAGCTGACAGAACAATAGGCACAATAGGTATAACCGCAGACTCGAGAGATGGTGAAAACTCCATTGACAAATGAATTATACATGTATTCTTAGACAAATATTAAGACCTATTGAAAGAATGGTGATGACATGATGATACCCTCTAACCATAAACATGTCCACCATGAAATAGTTTTTCCTACAAATATTTAACTCAAAAGTCAAGAAACCGAAAATAACTCAATCACTAAACAAAAGATAGATGGAAGTTTCGTTACCAAATAGTCACAACACTCTGCCGAGATGGTTTCGGCACAAAATTACTATTGAAGCACATTATGGGCAAGCCCCTCCAACTTGGAAGCGAAAAATCTAATTGAGCAAACAACAAATAATAAAAGCTGATAAGTAACAAAAATCAAAGTATTATGCTGATATAATATGTTTTCATACCTTAATTTATGTGATCTCTTGAATACAATAAAAAAAAGTTTAAGTTGTGCACATGTCTCCAACATGTTCATCCCTGACTCTAGAGATCTGCATTTGTGAAACAACTATCTAGTAAACCAAAACATGCAACATCTAAAAACATAATAAAACAGAAATTGGTCACCATGTAATCATGTACACACATCTTATAGAACATGTTTAAAAACTTGGCCAATCTTTGTTAACAACTCTGGAGGAACTTGGTTACCAGCTTTATCGAAAACATAAGTGCATCGTGAGTCTAAAAAAAAAGAGATGATATGAGAAAGATTGTTGGTAGCTACATAGATATGCTGCAGCATATTTTGATGACGAAAATCAAAACGAAGCTTATACAAAACAAATAATTATATAGTTAGAAAAATAGAGAAAAGAAAGTCTTGAGAGTTTTTATGGAAGATGAGAGGAATTATATCTTCTCATTCCAATAATGTTTACCTTGAACATTGCACAGACGTTGGATTAGGAGAAGTAGCTTGGGAATTTGATGAAAAAGTGAGCTATAGTTCTTTATCTCATGTGATGGTGGTGATATTTTATTAATTCGAAGAAATCAAGGATCTTTTGCACATGTTCTTCACCAACCTCAACAAAATCATCGTTGTAGTTTTGATAATACACATGGACAAATACCATGACAAAGGCTTCATAAAATAAGAGCTTCACGTTCAGCGAGAAAGCATCTTTCTGAAGCATCACATTCGTTGACACATCCACTTTGCACCATATCTCTAGTTTTTTCTTCTCCAGTTTCCTCTTAGTATTCTTCAT